>OZ012737.1:82013754-82481254 GCA_963859935.3 Lathyrus sativus | reverse complement strand
AATGAATCAATCTAAGAACAGTGTTAGGGGAGTGGAGACGATGCGAGTAAAGACCATGTATGATTATTCTACTATACTAGTTATTAACCTTAATTTATCAGTTGGCCACTTTAGTTGCCCTAATTCCTTAATGAAAACCCTTTGATGATTTTCCTGTAAACTAATTCCTCAGTGTCCCTGAAAAGCATCAAGCAATAGTTCCGACCATAAAATACGTGATACGGGATATCCTCATTCCTAAGCAATATCGACCGTGATACTATTTTGCAAAAGTGTTAGGTTGACTTTCTAGACTAAAGCCTAAGCACGATTCGAATTCTACTTTCCAATATGAATACGATTAAGATTGATGCAAAATAAAATATATCAAGGTAAAAAACATAGTTCTCATAGAATAATTAAACAAAAGTCATTACATCGCATTTAGGACCACCCCCTAACAACTTGGGGTTTAGCTGCTCATGTTCTTGGTAAACATAAAAGCAATTAGAAATGAAAAGGAGAAGATCATTACAATGCAAGTTGAAATCCTTGGATCATCAATTGCTTCCGCTTTTGATCGATCCTCTGTTTCCAGCCGAACTCTCCTCTCAGTTGTCAATCCTAATACCAGTTCAAAAGTGTCCCCTACTTTCTAAAATGTGCCTCTTATATCTAAATTCAAATTACATCGCGAAATGTCTCAAATGCCCTTCGAAATAGGTCTGACAGCAAAAAATCAGAAAACAGAGAAATTTCACTTTCAGTGGCCCTGACACGGGCCGTGTTGTGCAACACGGGTGGCTATGTTAGGCTGCTGACTTCTTCAGGGCGTGTCTCTTCTCCAAGGGCTGCAACACGGGCCGTGTTGCATGACACAGGCACCCGTGTTGCAAGTCTGAGTCTTCTTTTCTTCTGCTTTGGTCCACCCGTGTCTGCCAACCGTGTCCTCCATGACACGGGCCGTGTTGTGCAACACGGGTACCCGTGTTGTAGCTCTGATTTCCCTTTTTCGACTTTTCTTTGCCTCGAATGCGGTGCGATTGTCGTGCTATCCATTCCTGCCAAAAACACACTAAAAGAAACCAAATCAAACGCACCAGCGGCAAAAGCAACATAAACTTAAAAATAAGACTCGAAGACACACAACTACGAGTAATGCAGATAATAACAACTAAAGCTTCGAAAAACAGATAAAAACATTGCGAAATTAACCACAAACAGCGTTTGAAAACACAACTGAAATCCACCGATCAAACTCCCCCGAACTTGAACTTTTGCTTGTCCTCAAGCAAAAAGCTCACCAACCCAAACTTAATATCTTTTTTTTTTATAACGGAACCGTCCATAGAATTGTGAGTTACGGTGATAATACTCATACTTGAACTTCTCATTCCAAGTCCCCTAGGATTAATCTCGGCTTTTCCCTCAAAACAGGTAACATGCAAACACTAGACTGCGGTAAACCACAGACCTCAGTCTCCCTATGGGTAACCTCTCCGACTATGCTTTGTACTTAAGTCTTCTTTTTCGATTTTCCTCCCTTTCATTCGGACAATCATTATACGGCTTTTATGATTTTCCTCGTGTGCACAAGATTTATCAATGACATTTTCTTTTTCTGGCACTGTTATTCTTTTTGAATGGCTTTCAGGTTCGACCGCCGTTGGGCTAAATAACCGGGTGAGGGTTACCCAACTTAGAAGGATTAGTCGCCTAATTTCCCCTTTTTGTTTGTTTTTTTTTTCTGTGCCTTAACTCAATATTTTTTCATTACCCTTGCACACACGATTATTTTTGATGGAACCTGATTGTCAAAATAACTACTCAGGGGTACTTCTCAGATCAAAGCACTATGGTACAAATCTACACGTCGAACTCGTTCCTATTTGGGAAACTCAGGGTGTTGGCCTTTTACCTATCTCTCAAGATTATCCCGATTTCATCCTCACGGTTCTTTTCTGAGTATTCTATATACTTTCTCATCACCTCACTCAACATCTTCACTAAACAGTTCCCCAACCAACAATGTTATTAATTTTATTAGCTCAATGTCAGGGGGGTCTTCCTGTGGATCGCTATCATGTTCTCAAACTAACACTAGAAATTAAATAAACAGATAACTGCAACAGAATTGAAAACACACGAATAACATAAACAACTAACATAAAAACACAAATAAAATAAAATAAAAACACAAATAAATACCCCCACACTAGAATTCAACAGTGTCCTCACTGTTGGAACACTAGTAGCAGAGGACTCACAGAGTTCATGGTTGCGGAGGTTGGTCGCGCAGCATCATCTGCCGCATCCATTCATGCATCTCACTGATCAACCTGCCTTGTCGGATTTGTTCGTTCCCTTGTCTTGTCTGCTCCTCGCCTTGCCTCGTCTGCTCACTTCGGAGATGGCACATCTCATTCTCCATCCAATCCCATTCTTTTTTAGATAAGCTCCAAGAGCCTGAGCCGAATTTCTGATGGGGTGAGAATCGAGTAGGCGGTATAGGCGCTTCTTCTACCTGATCGCCTTCATCCTCAAAGAATTCTGCACCTGTACCATCATAAAATTGGTCTTCTTCATCCTGCATGGGGCTCTCATATAGCCAGTTATTCACATTTTGAATACTAATAAAGTCAGGGGCAGGTAAAGCAAGGAGATGACTGTTTCGACTTACCAAGGAGTAGTAATTATCAAAGACTCGAATCATACCTTGGGCAGTCAGTGTGGCAAGTTCTATTTTTTTCTTACCTGCAACAGTGGGTTCCTCTCTCAAGAGAGCACCGTGGCCAAAGTGATTTGCGATTTGAGTAATCATACCGCCTACACTTATTTCGCCTGAAGGTGCATTTGCAACCCTCTTCAGGTGATCAGCTGCAAAAGCCGCTACATTAATTAGTTCTTGATTTGCCATGCCGTACATGAAGTACAACTCCCTCTGAGTCGCCACTCCTGTGCTGTCACCGCTGCCGAACAGTGTATATGCCAATCCCTTTTGAGCGTACCTGAAACAAGGGTTATGGATACAAGAGGCTTTTGCCGCTTTCGCGACATAATCAGTTCTGCCTGTAATAGATTTCCAGAAGTCCCCTGCACTAAAATTTCCTGGAGGGGCTCCGGGTCCAAAATTAGGGAGCTTCAGAATATCTCCCAACTCGGCTATGGTCAGGCTATGGTCAGTATCAAATAACCTAAACCTCAGTGTACCATAATATTCTTCCTCCACCCCTGTCCACATGTGCTTCAACTGAAATTCTAAAGTGCTCAAGAATTCAACAGTTATGCGCTCATAAGTTGGCGCTTCTAATTGCATAAATTCTAACATACCCAGAGTGTGAAACATCCTATGGACCTCTACTCTCAGCCCTAGATTATCAAGCGTAGTGTTACAAATATACCTTGTGGGCGCGAGCTTACGCTTGATGATGTTAGAGTACTTTTCTGATGATCCGGGTCTTCAAAGAGTATGCCGTGAGGGTTCGCCATACGGTGTGCTCTCTTTCTGGGGCACGAAGTTTCCCCCACTGCTTTTCCGGTGTCTCTACGAGGAGGCATTCTTAACCTGCAAAACACAAACAACACAGATGGTTCGAAAAATTTCGAAATCACTGTTAGTGAAAAACGCAACCGTAGAATTAATCACAATGATGAGTAGAATGTTTTTTGTGAAGGACGGAAGTGTTTCCGATGAGTGGGTGTGGTAGATAATGAAGCTTTTGTGGAGAGAGGGTTATGGAAGTTAAGGGTTTTGTGAGGGAGAAGAAGGAGGAAGATGAAAAATGATATGAATTGTGTGGTTGGTAATGATAAGTGGGGGTTAAAGTGGTGGGCCCCACGGGGTAAAAATTTAAAAATCAGAACGCGCCTTGCAACACGGGCCGTGTTGCACAACACGGGCACCGGTGTTGCTCCTCCTGTAACATATTTTTTTTGATGGCCACGCACCTGCAACACAGGCCGTGTTGCACAACACGGGCACCCGTGTTGCTCCACTGCTCCACATTTTTCCAAATTTATCATCTCTGTCATGCTGGGCCCGACACGGCCCGTGTTGTGTAACACGGCCACCCGTGTCAGGGTGCTGTTTTTCAACTTTTTCCTCTCCTCTGGTCTCCGACATTCTTCTTTCACCGATGAACTGCGAGTTGATCAAAACCTGTTAAAACAAAAACAAAATGAAAGCGTGAATGTGAAATACGTGGGTTGCCTCCCACAAAGCGCTTCGTTTTACGTCGCATGGCTCGAAGGTCCGTCATCGTATCATGTGAGATGAACGACATCCTTTCGATCTTTCTGCTGTCCCTCGTAGTAAGGTTTCAGACGCTGACCATTTACTTTAAATATGTCTCCATTTGCTGGATTTTTCAGCTCGACTGCTCCGTGCGGAAACGTCTTATGTACTACAAATGGTCCCGACCATTTTGATTTAAGCTTTCCCGGAAATAGTTTCAGCCGGGAGTTGTACAACAATACTAATTGTCCTTCCCGAAATTCTTTCTTCTGAATACGTCGATCATGCCATTTCTTTGCTTGATCCTTGTACATTTTTGCATTCTCATATGCCCGGTTCCTGAATTCCTCTAGCTCATGGAGTTGGAGGGTTCTGGACTCTCCTGCTCTGGTGAGGTCTAGGTTAAGGACTTTTAATGCCCATAATGCCTTGTGTTCTAACTCTAGAGGCAGATGGCAGGCTTTACCATAGACCAGTTGGTAAGGGGACATACCAATGGGTGTTTTGTATGCAGTGCGATACGCCCAGAGAGCGTCGTCCAGCTTTACTGCCCAGTCCTTACGGGATGCACACACTGTTTTCTCTAATATCTGTTTGAGTTGTCGATTTGACACCTCGGCTTGCCCGTTGGTTTGAGGATGGTACGGAGTAGATATTTTGTGCTTCACATTATACTTAAGGAGTAGCTTTTCCATGAGATGATTTAGGAAGTGAGTTCCTTCATCGCTTATAAGGGCCCTTGGTACTCCAAACCGCGAAAATATGTTCTCCTTCAGAAATCTGACCACTACTTTAGCATCATTTGTTGGTAGTGCCACTGCTTCTACCCATTTCGAAACATAGTCAACTGCTACCAGTATATAGTGTTTTCCAAATGATGGTGGGAATGGTCCCACAAAATAAATCCCCCAAACATCAAACAACTCTACTTCTAACATGGAATTCTGCGGCATCTGGTTTCTTTTCGAGATATTTCCAGTCCGTTGACATCTGTCGCATTCCTTAACTACGTTCTGGGCATCCTTGAACAAAGACGGCCAATACAACCCTGATTGGAGGACTTTGGCTGCGGTGCGGTCGCCACTGAAATGCCCTCCATAATCTGAATTATGACATGCTTCGAGCACCTTCCTTTGCTCGTTTTCCGGAACGCATCGTCTGATCAGTCCATCCACCCCTTTCTTGTAAAGAAACGGGTCATCCCATAAGTAGAACCTGCAGTCATGAACAAACTTTTTCCGTCTGTTAGAATCAAAATCGTCGGGTATGAGACCCCCGACTAAATAGTTGGCGTAATCCGCAAACCAAGGAACACCATGAATAACTAGGATGTGTTCATCAGCAAACTCATCCTTTATCGGGCGCTTTTCCTCGTTTTCTTAAATCAGTGACATTCGCGAGAGGTGATCAGCTACAGTATTTTCACATCCTCTCTTATCCCGAATCTCCACATCGAATTCTTGGAGAAGAAGGATCCATCTCAGCAGCCTGGGCTTCGACTCCTGTTTAGCAAAAAGATATTTTAACGCAGCATGGTCAGTATAAACAATCACTTTAGAACCCAACAGATATTGCCTAAATTTGTCAAAGGCATACACCACCGCTAGCAACTCCTTCTCGGTAGTTGCATAATTCATCTGTGTCGGGTTCAAAACGTGACTCGCATAGTAAATAACATGCAAAAGCTTCTCTTTCCGCTGCCCGAATACAGCCCCTACTGCGATGTCACTTGCGTCACACATGATCTCAAACGGCAGCGACCAGTCTGGGGCTATCACAATTGATGCTGACACTAACTTATTTCCTTTTATTTCTTCTAATTTATAGTTAAAAATAATATTTTATTTTATTAGAAATTAATTAGGTTTACTTAATTGTTTAGGTTTTTTATTTATCTTTTTAAATATGCTTTAAATTTGTTTTTTCGATGACATGTTAATGAGCAACACTCCAAAACTCTTGCACACAAACAGACCCTGTGCATCTTGATGCACTTGACAAACCAAAAGCAATCCTCCTGCCTTGCCATCAATACTCGCAGCTACCCCTCCCTACGACAACTGCAATAACATATTTGCGCAACTCCATATACCCTGTATCAACCTATAACCTATCCACAACCAAACAAAACCTGCTGAAACAAACTGTAAATCCTGCATTTGAAAGTGATGCTTCATGAAACATTGGAGCAAATTCAAAAATACAAGTTGTTTTCTGGATTTTCAAAAGGAAGCAGAGAGAGGTCGTGAGGTGGGGGGAACCAAAACAATCACACATTATTTTTATACACATCCTCAACCTCCAAAAATTTCATATAACCATATGAACCATTTCAATGCTTCCTCAGACCGACACCCTTTTTTTGTGAGTAACGACAACGACAACAATGCTTTGTATGAGAAATAAATGATTCACTGCAACAACAACAGCTCGCACGAAGTCGTGACGAAATCTATAACTCAACACCACCCTTCCATTTCCCTTACGCAACCTCAAAGCCATGCAAATTCGACGCAGCAACAATACGAAAGGCGACTCGCTCACTCTCTTGTGACATCATAACAGATCACTCAACTTGCTGCTTGGGTTTGTTTTCGTGTTTCGCGTATTTGTTTGAGATTCGAGATTGCAGTTTTTCTGGATGTTTTCGATTTGAATCTTGATTTTGGTTCCAATGTTGCAATTTGACGATGTCGACATCCACGGATTTGCAAATTCTTGAGCAAAACATTACATGGTTTGAATTCTGATCATTATCTTATAGTTTATGATCAAGGTTAGTCATTCTTATAATTTGGATATCATTTGAAGTTCGAAAGATTATACATAAATGGCTATTTGCTTTTTGAATACTGGTTTTCTATGTCAGTTCTGATGTTATCTTCTGTTGGTATTGTGTGAAGCAAGTTTTAGTTATAAAACAAATGCTTAGCTATTGGATTATTTTGGTCTTGAAGTTTTTGTAGTTGGAAATGTTTGTATCTTGTGTGTGTATTCGTATCATGCATACGTGTGTAATTTGATTTTTGTTATTACCTTGTTGTGGCTATTAGTTAAGTTATTACCTTGCGCGTGTAGTTTGAGTTATACACTGTTGTCGTTGCTCGAAAAATGCATCGCGCAACGATAGGGAGGCGAAAAGGATGGCCAGAAGAGTCGCCACCGAACTTTATTTATCCCATGAGGGGAAAGGAAAATATCGAGAAAACCTTAAGAAAAGGATAAGATGGTCTTGTGACCAAGAACGGGTTCGGAAGCCGGTTATGCGAGGGGAAGGTATTAGCACCCCTCGCATCCATCGTACTCGATGGGAACCATTTGTTTGTCGACGTGTAATTATATCTGCTTAAATATTATGCTATAAAAGTGTTTTCCAAAGGGTAAAGAAAGAGGGTTTAGAAACTAAGAAAGGAGGCATAACGGGGAAGAAAAGAGAAAGAACAGACTCGGTAGGACTTCGCAGTCCTATGCCTACGTATTCTCAATGGATGTGAGAAAGTCAGAGTCGACGTAGTTCAGGGAACTACAGATGTGGGGGGAATGTGCTCGACAAGGATTGTGGCCCTTGTGCCTACGTATCTTTACTTGAAGAAGTAAAGAATCAGAGCAGCCGTAGTTTGACCTACAGTTTGCTGATGTTTTATGGATGATGCTATTGTGCGCATTCGAGCAGTTTAGGTGTTTTGCTGCTCACATGTGAGGAGACTTATGCGTTACCTATTTGCGGTAGAACAGACGTAACATATCCTTTTTGAAAGATATTAGGTTTTCGCCAGGCAAGGCAAGATGTCACATTTGATTTGTGGATTGGTTTTTAGGGGGGGGGGGGGCGAGATAAGTCCTTGGATAGAAACCCCTACGGGTAGTACCCAATTCTTTATCTCAAGGTTTTTGTTATGAAAATGGTGTGGCGAACGTAGCGTCCTCGTATTGAAAGATGAGTATTGAGACCACCCCCACTACAATGAGCATCCAAACACTCGGAGAGGAAGAAGACTATACTTAATCCTCTCTCTTTAATTCAATGCAAAGAGAACTTCATTCTATTATTAAAGATGTTTTGGTTTTGAATGGTAAGTACTTTTGCGAAAGAGAACCCTACGGTAAACGTCAATACTCGGGATAGGAGAAGGCCTACGCCTAACCACTCCACGACCATTCAAGTTTTTGTTTAAGAGAAGAGTTTGAAAAAGCACTCGGTAAGAGACCTAGGTTTTAGGTGAGAAAGGTTGCGGAAGGAAGTTGTGAAAGTGAGAGGTGATGGATAAAGTCGCATCTTTGTATTGAAAGACGAGTATCGAGACCACCCACACTACAGTGAATATCCCAATACTCGGAGAGGAAGAAGTCTACACTCAATCCTCTCTCTTTAGTTCAATACTAAGAGAAATCGATTTATTATCGAAAGGGTTTTTGAAGATGCACTCGGCGCGAGGTTTAAGGTTTTAAGAGAGAAGGTTTGAAAAGAGAAACATGTCTTCGCATTGAAAGACGAGTGTCTAAACCACCCACACTACAGTGAGCATCTCGACACTCGGAGAGGAAGAAAGTCTACACTTAATACCCTCTTTTAATTCAATACAAAAAGAATTGATTCCTTACTGAAAGGGATTTCGAAAATGCACTCGGCGCGGGGCTGAGGTTTTAAGAGAGAAAGTGGGTGGTGCGGAGAATACGAGCATCTTCGTTTTGAAAGACGAATATCTAAACCACCCACACTACAGTGAGCATCTCGACACGCGGAGAGAGAGAAAGTCTACACTTAATCCTCTTTTTTCAATTCCACACGAATATAACTCGATTCCTTTATTGAAGATGGTTTGAAAATGGAGAGAAATGGAAGGAAAGACGTCTTCGTATTGAAAGACGGGTGTCTAAACCACCCACACTACAGTGAGCATCTCGACACTCGGAGAGGAAGAAAGTCTACACTTAATCCCTTCTTTTAGTTCAATACAAATATGATTGATTTTAGGAAGGTTTGGTAGCGTCAATGAATCGAGTCGGGACAAGAAATGAAGAGAGAAAGGAGATGATCTCGGATCCACATTATTCGTCAATAATTTGATTGATAATGGATTACGAAAGTCTCTTCATAGACCCAAAACAAAGAAAAAATGGGACAACATGCCCAATGACAAATGCGAAAATGAGATTTACCTCTAAAAAAATAAAGATATGAAAATCTAAAAAAAACAAAGTTCATACTAACTTCTAAATAAAATATAAAATGATATATATATATATATATATATATATATATATATATATATATATATATAAATATATATATATATATATATATATATATATATATATATATATATATATATATATAAATATATATATATATATATATATATATATATATATATATATATATATATATATATATATATATATATATATATATATATATATATATATAAACTTTAAAGTAAAAATTCTATATAAAATATAATATATATATATATATATATATATATATATATATATATATATATATATATATATATAAACTTTAAAGTAAAAATTCTATATAAAATATAATATATACATAAAATAACAGTCTGTTTATATAATATACTTAAAAAAACCAAAATGTAAAAAAAATGTATCAAAGACCCACTAGTGTAATGGTTCACACCAGTAAAACCTTAATCACCTCATTTGTAAAGCAAAAACGGGTTAAACGCCAAACAAAGTCAAATAGCTAAACCAAAGGAAAATGGAGAAATGAGAATGGAAAAGAAACCAACGGATTCTATACCTTCGTAACTCAATCTCTTTTTTCTCGTCTCCCGCTGTGAATCAGTCGTATCAATCTTGTTTCGGTCTCGTCCACAAAGGTTTGCGTTTCGACTTGAATGTGTGTTTCGCTTGAGATTTGTTCATGTTAAGATCTGAGCTTCGTCTTCTTCTTTTGTTTTTGATTTTGGGTTCATGGGTTTAAAGCTTTGTGTAGGTTGAGTGAGAATCGGAAATGGAGGTGGTTCACCGGCTGCGAGGTTTAAGGTTTTCTGGGTTTTCGGAGGTAATTGAAACTGGGTTCTGTGTGTGGTTCGTTTTGAATTTTTATGTGAAATCTAGGTTCAGTTTTAAAAGAAATTGGATGAAGATTAGGTTTTGGGTTGTGGTTTCGAAGGAGGTAAGGATGAATATTGCTGGGTTTGACGGAAAACCGAGGGTTGTGGTGAGTTTGATTTTCGTTGGTTGTTTTGGGGGTTCTAGGATGGTGATGCGTTAAAGGAGATGAATGAACAGGGTGTGGTGAGATTTGTTAAAACGGATTTGAGTTGGAGGGTTGAGGAAGAAACAGATTGAAGGTGGTGATGAAAGTGGATAATGGCCAGGGGTTTGGAAAGATGAGATGATGTGGTTATTCTGAGTTTCAAAAATGGATGTTTGAAGGTAATGTGATGGTGGTTTAATGTTCTGATTTTGAAGGTTGAGTGTGTTTGAGGTTGAAGAAGTTTGTAGGATGTTGGAATGTTGATGATTGTTTTTTGTGGTGTTGTTCAATATCTGAGGAGTTTTGTTTGTTTACTCAGCAAAAATGTGCAAATGTGAGCCCCCCCGATGGTATGTTGGTTGTTTCTGTTTATATGTTGAAGATTCAATGAATTTGAAACAGGGTGTTTGGTCGGTTGCCCTTTATTTCTTCAAAATTCAAAGTTTATCCCATTATTGTATTTTTTGATCCATTGCTTTCATGCTGCAGACTTTGTTGGTTGTCGTGTTGGGTATGTTTCTGCAGGCTTGTACGGTTTTGTTTGTGGTAGCAGAATGGTGTAGGATTTGGTCTGGTGTGAGATTTGTTTGTTGTTGTTGTGCAAGGCTGGACTATCATGGATGGCATTGTAGCAAAGCAAACTTGGAGTGTATAGTGGTGTGTCAAGGTTGTGCAGTTTGTAGTAGTTTTTGGCTGCTTGAAGTGTACGGTTTGTCTGTCTTCTGCAGGGTGTAAGTTGTCTTTCAAATGTTGTCTGGCATGGCTTGTGTAGGCTGTGTGTTTTAGTGCAAGTCTGTGAGGGTATGGTTTTATGCAGGAATTTTGTTGGCACCGTTTAGGAAGTTTTGCAAGTTTTATGTTTTTTGTGAGTTTGTGTAGCAGAGTGCAGCAGGCCTTAAGGTGAAGAGTATGGTACTGGCGTGGTAATGAGACAACTGGTTTTATCACATTTTGGAAGGCTATGTGATCGGGAAAATAGCAAGTGTACTATTTTTACCAATTGTAGTAATAAGGGAAAAGTCCCAAGTATCGATCTCGAGGACTGCGTAGTAATTAACGGAATTTTAGGATTCAAATGAACAAAAGGTCTAGTGGTTTGTTTGGTAGCAGAGTAATATAACAAGTAAATACGGACTTAATGAATCAATCTAAGAACAGTGTTAGGGGAGTGGAGACAATGCGAGTAAAGACCATGTATGATTATTCTACTATACTAGTTATTAACCTTAATTTATCAGTTGGCCACTTTAGTTGCCTTAATTCCTTAATGAAAACCCTTTGATGATTTTCCTGTAAACTAATTCCTCAGTGTCCCGGAAAAGCATCAAGCAATAGTTCCGACCATAAAATACGTGATACGGGATATCCTCATTCCTAAGCAATATCGACCGTGATACTATTTTGCAAAAGTGTTAGGTTGACTTTCCAGACTAAAGCCTAAGCACAATTCAAATTCTACTTTCCAATATGAATACGATTAAGATTAATGCAAAATAAAATATATCAAGGTAAAAACATAGTTCTCATAGAATAATTAAACAAAAGTCATTACATCGCATTTAGGACCACCCCCTAACAACTTGGGGTTTAGCTGCTCATGTTCTTGGTAAACATAAAGGCAATTAGAAATGAAAAGGAGAAGATTATTACAATGCAAGTTGAAATCCTTGGATCATCAATTGCTTCTGCTTTTGATCGATCCTCTGTTTCCAGCCGAACTCTCCTCTCAGTTGTCAATCCTAATACCAGTTCAAAAGTGTCCCCTACTTTCTAAAATGTGCCTCTTATATCTAAATTCAAATTACATCGCGAAATGTCTCAAATGCCCTTCGAAATAGGTCTGACAGCAAAAAATCAGAAAACAGAGAAATTTCACTTTCAGTGGCCCTGACATGGGCCATGTTGTGCAACACGGGTGGCCGTGTTAGGCTGCTGACTTCTTCAGGGGGTGTCTCCTCTCCAAGGGCTGCAACACGGGCCGTGTTGCATGACACGGGCACCCGTGTTGCAAGTCTGAGTCTTCTTTTCTTCTGCTTTGGTCCACCCGTGTCTGCCAACCGTGTCCTCCATGACACGGGCCGTGTTGTGCAACACGGGTACCCGTGTTGTAGCTCTGATTTCCCTTTTTCGACTTTTCTTTGCCTCCGAATGCGGTGCGAGTGTCGTGCTATCCATTCCTGCCAAAAACACACTAAAAGAAACCAAATCAAACGCACCAGCGGCAAAAGCAACATAAACTTAAAAATAAGACTCGAAGACACACAACTACGAGTAATGCAGATAATAACAACTAAAGCTTCGAAAAACAGATAAAAACATTGCGAAATTAACCATAAACAGCATTTGAAAACACAACTGAAATCCACCGATCAAACTCCCCCGAACTTGAACTTTTTCTTGTCCTCAAGCAAAAAGCTCACCAACCCGAACTTAATATCTTTTTTTTTATAACGGAACCGTCCATAGAATTGTGACTTACGGTGATAATACTCATACTTGAACTTCTCATTCCAAGTCCCCTAGGATTAATCTCGGCTTTTCCCTCAAAACAGATAACATGCAAACACTAGACTGCGGTAAACCACAGACCTCAGTCTCCCTATGGGTAACCTCTCCGACTATGCTTTGTACTTAAGTCTTCTTTTTTGATTTTCCTCCCTTTCATTCGGACAATCATTATACGGCTTTTATGATTTTCCTCGTGTGCACAAGATTTATCAATGACATTTTCTTTTTCTGGCACTGTTATTCTTTTTGAATGGCTTTCAGGTTCGACCGCCGTTGGGCTGAATAACCGGGTGAGGGTTACCCAACTTAGAAGGATTAGTCGCCTAATTGCCCCTTTTTGTTTGTTTTTTTTCTGTGCCTTAACTCAATATTTTTTCATTACCCTTGCACACACGATTATTTTTGATGGAACCTGATTGTCAAAATAACTACTCAGGGGTACTTCTCAGATCAAAGCACTATGGTACAAATCTACACGTCGAACTCGTTCCTATTTGGGAAACCCAGGGTGTTGGCCTTTTACCTATCTCTCAAGATTATCCCGATTTCATCCTCACGGTTCTTTTCTGAGTATTCTATATACTTTCTCATCACCTCACTCAACATCTTCACTAAACAGTTCCCCAACCAACAATGTTATTAATTTTATTAGCTCAATGTCAGGGGGGTCTTCCTGTGGATCGCTATCATGTTCTCAAACTAACACTGGAAATTAAATAAACAGATAACTGCAACAGAATTGAAAACACACGAATAACATAAACAACTAACATAAAAACACAAATAAAATAAAATAAAAACACAAATAAAATACCCCCACACTAGAATTCAACAGTGTCCTCACTGTTGGAACACTAGTAGCAGAGGACTCACAGAGTTCATGGTTGCGGAGGTTGGTCGCGCAACATCATCTGCCGCATCCATTCATGCATCTCACTGATCAACCTGCCTTGTCGGATTTGTTCGTTCCCTTGTCTTGTCTGCTCCTCGCCTTGCCTCGTCTGCTCACTTCGGAGATGGCACATCTCATTCTCCATCCAATCCCATTCTTTTTTAGATAAGCTCCAAGAGCCTGAGCCGGATTCCTGATGGGGTGAGAATCGAGTAGGCGGTATAGGCGCTTCTTCTACCTGATCGCCTTCATCCTCAAAGAATTCTGCACCTGTACCATCATAAAATTGGTCTTCTTCATCCTGCATGGGGCTCTCATATAGCCAGTTATTCACATTTTGAATACTAATAAAGTCAGGGGCAGGTAAAGCAAGGAGATGACTGTTTCGGCTTACCAAGGAGTAGTAATTATCAAAGACTCGAATCATACCTTGGGCAGTCAGTGTGGTAAGATCTATTTTTTTCTTACCTGCAACAGTGGGTTCCTCTCTCAAGAGAGCACCGTGGCCAAAGTGATTTGCGATTTGAGTAATCATACCGCCTACACTTATTTCGCCTGAAGGTGCATTTGCAACCCTCTTCAGGTGATCAGCTGCAAAAGCCGCTACATTAATTAGTTCTTGATTTGCCATGCCGTACATGAAGTACAACTCCCTCTGAGTCGCCACTCCTGTGCTGTCACCCCTGCCGAACAGTGTATATGCCAATCCCTTTTGAGCGTACCTGAAACAAGGGTTATGGATACAAGAGGCTTTTGCCGCTTTCGCGACATAATCAGTTCTGCCTGTAATAGCTTTCCAGAAGTCCCCTGCACTAAAATTTCCCGGAGGGGCTCCGGGTCCAAAATTAGGGAGCTTCAGAATATCTCCCAACTCGGCTATGGTCAGGCTATGGTCAGTATCAAATAACCTAAACCTCAGTGTACCATAATATTCTTCCTCCACCCCTGTCCACCTGTGCTTCAACTGAAATTCTAAAGTGCTCAAGAATTCAACAGTTATGCGCTCATAAGTTGGCGCTTCTAATTGCATAAATTCTAACATACCCAGAGTGTGAAACATCCTATGGACCTCTACTCTCAGCCCTAGATTATCAAGCATAGTGTTACAAATATACCTTGTGGGCGCGAGCTTACGCTTGATGATGTTAGAGTACTTTTTCTGATGATCCGGGTCTTCAAAGAGTATGCCGTGAGGGTTCGCCATACGGTGTGCTCTCTTTCTGGGGCGCGAAGTTTCCCCCACTGCTTTTCCGGTGTCTCTACGAGGAGGCATTCTTAACCTGCAAAACACAAACAATACAGATGGTTCGAAAAATTTCGAAATCACTGTTAGTGAAAAACGCGACCGTAGAATTAATCACAATGATGAGTAGAATGTTTTTTGTGAAGGACGGAAGTGTTTCCGATGAGTGGGTGTGGTAGATAATGAAGCTTTTGTGGAGAGAGGGTTATGGAAGTTAAGGGTTTTGTGAGGGAGAAGAAGGAGGAAGATGAAAAATGATATGAATTGTGTGGTTGGTAATGATAAATGGGGGTTAAAGTGGTGGGCCCCACGGGGTAAAAATTTAAAAATCAGAACGCGCCTTGCAACACGGGCCGTGTTGCACAACACGGGCACCCGTGTTGCTCCTCCTGTAACATATTTTTTTTTCATGGCCACGCACCTGCAACACGGGCCGTGTTGCACAACACGGGCACCCGTGTTGCTCCACTGCTCTATATTTTTCCAAATTTATCATCTCTGTCATGCTGGGCCTGACACGGCCCGTGTTGTGTAACACGGCCCGTGTTGTGTAACACGGCCACCCGTGTCAGGGTGCTGTTTTTCAACTTTTTCCTCTCCTCTGGTCTCCGACATTCTTCTTTCACCGATGAACTGCGAGTTGATCAAAACCTGTTAAAACAAAAACAAAATGAAAGCGTGAATGTGAAATACGTAGGTTGCCTCCCACGAAGCGCTTCGTTTTACGTCGCCTGGCTCGACGGTCCGTCATCGTATCATGTGAGATGAACGACATCGTTTCGATCTTTCTGCTGTCCCTCGTAGTAAGGTTTCAGACGCTGACCATTTACTTTAAATATGTCTCCATTTGCTGGATTTTTCAGCTCGACTGCTCCGTGCGGAAACGTCTTATGTACTACAAATGGTCCCGACCATTTTGATTTAAGCTTTCTCGGAAATAGTTTCAGTTGGGAGTTGTACAACAGTACTAATTGTCCTTCCCGAAATTCTTTCTTCTGAATACGTCGATCATGCCATTTCTTTGCTTGATCCTTGTACATTTTTGCATTCTCATATGCCCGGTTCCTGAATTCCTCTAGCTCATGGAGTTGGAGGGTTTTGGACTCTCCTGCTCTGGTGAGGTCTAGGTTAAGGACTTTTGATGCCCATAATGCCTTGTGTTCTAACTCTAGAGGCAGATGGCAAGCTTTACCATAAACCAGTTGGTAAGGGGACATACCAATGGGTGTTTTGTATGCAGTGCGATACGCCTGTTGCACCCTAAAATTTGACCAACCGGGTCCCGTATTTTGTTCATGTTTCGACGCATGACCGCATTCGCATCCGCATATCGCATACAGTGCATTTTTCCAGTTGTTTTGATTTTATCGGGATCACAGCCCTCTTCTCGCGTTGCAGGTGTTTTTAGTCAGTTTAGATAGGTAGAATCATATTTTTGGGAAGTCGTGCTCTTCCCGGTGTTTTCAGCTCGCGCTGTTGTTTTTAGGGGTATTTCGGTGTCCGTTTATTTTTACCGTTTATTCTGGTGCGCCCTCGCAGTATTATTTGTGGTTTTGTGCTATTTTTGTTCCTTTGGGAATTATTAGGATTTTCTGGATTTTTATTAGGTATTATTAGGGTTTTAATAGATTTTAATCATTTTAGAATAATATAGAATATTAATAGTTTTTTTATAGTTTTAATAGCTTTAAATCATTTTTTAGCATTTTATAGAGTTTAATAGGTTTTAATAGAATATAGATTTTCTTTTAAATAAGTAATATAGGTTTTATTAGAGTTTTTTAGATTAGTGGATTTATTAGAGTTTATTAGTTTAGAAATTAATAGAAATTAATAGAGTTTAGTAGTTAATCTTTTTTTAGATTTAATTAGGGTTTTAGTTGAGCTCATTAGCTTTAATTAGATTAGATTAGTCTTAACTTTCAGATTAGTTAATTGAGTATTAGTTAGTTAATTAGGTTTAGTTTTTAATTAGTTTTGATTGGGTTAATCTTTTTTTTAATTCAATTCAGAATTTTTGAGTTTATTGGCCATTTTTTCGTTGGGCCCAGAATGAGGGTGGAGGCCCAGTTTATGTCCTTTTTTTGTCCATTTTCAGTCCAATAATCTTACACCTGTCCGTATATAAACTAGCCCACGTGTTGTCATCAGGAGGACCCACCTCACAATTCCAATTCACCCAGAATCCTGCCACATCACCCTTCCCATTCTCTCTCTCTCTGCCACGCCACTCCACGTGTGCCTCATGCAGGCTTCTCCACCGCCACTTGTCCTCCTCTTGGCCTCGCCTGAGCTTCGCCGGTTGCATGGCCGACGACCATGCAACCACCGTCCCCAACCTCTTCCGGCATCCCTAACTACATCCGGCCACCGCAACCACCTCGCCGGAGAACTAAAAATTCCAGAAATTCATTTTCGATCTTCATCTTCCTCCTCTCGCCTTCATCTTTCTCCGATCCAATCATCATCAGTGTTCTTCAAAATTTCCAGAATTTCATCTCCTTTCTCTACTCGTCATCAAGAAATTTCCAGATCATTAGAACCTTCAACCGTGAATTGTCATCATACCAGATCCAGATTTTCCAGATCTTGAGTGTTCATCAGATTTTCCAGAAGATCTTCATCGATCTTCATGGAATATTCAACCGTTCATCAAGAATTTTGTTCAGTTCTTCATAAACCTTCATGTGTTTCCAGAAGTTCATCCTAAGATCACCAGATTTTTCAACCTTCATCAGCACTCGCTCGATCTTCATCACCGTCGCCTTCTTCAAGATCTTCAACAACAAGAACATGCAAGAATAGTTAGCATCATCTCCAGAAATCATCAGAACAACATCTGGATCCAGATCTTCCAGACACTTACGAAGATCCATCTAATCTTCAACATGCAAACATCAAGTTCGTACGTCTTCAAACATGAGCGTTCATCCACCTTCTCCAGTTTTTGCAAGTCTCATATTCGGACCTTCGTCAAGAGCCTTGTTCTTCAAAGACCTTCAACATTTCTAAAGAGGAGTTCCTCCGAGATCATCAAGCAAGATTAGTACTGTGTTCTTTGAGTTTTAATTTGTTGATGTAGATGTTCGTTTGAGTGGGGAAGAATACAGGTAGTGTGACGGAGAAAAGAAATGTTGAGGGAAGGTTTCAGAGATGACGAAGGAGGAAACGACGCTTGTTGTGTCTGTGAACAGTGAAAGCCAGACAGGACCTAGGGTTTTTTTTTCTAGAAGAGGAATGAAAGAGTGAATGAGGGAGAGGAGAGGACCTCGTGGACTCCTCGGGCTTACTGGGCCTTGCTGAGGGCCCAATGGTTTTGGGATCATACTCCCATTTCCTTCATTACACCCCCCGTGTGTTTCTTTGGTGAAATGGGCTGGGCCCAACGTGATTTTCGCTAGCTGCTGCTCCCTCCAGTTTCTGCACCCCCCCCCCCCCCCCCCGTTTTTATTTTTTTCTTTCAGAATTTGCTTGCTGGGCTGGGCCCAGTTCTGCCTTGTATTGCTTTTTGCTGGCTGCACCTCCTAGCAACAGTTCTGCACCCATTGGCTTTTCTTCCTTTTTTACTCTTTATTTTCTTTTATTTCTTTTGTTAGAGATTTTAAAGAAAGAAAAAGAAAAATAATAAAAGAAATATTGAAAAAAGAATATGTGAGAAAAATACTTGAAAAATAATATTGAAAAAAAGAAAAGAGAAAAAGAAATAGAGAAAAATAATATTGAAAAAAATATGAGAAAAAAGAATAGAGGAAAAAATAGTAAAAAATATTAGTTCGTAGATTTAATATTTTTTAGAGTATATTTTCTTCATGGAGTTTATTTTAGAGGTAGTTCTAGAAGTCCACTTGTTAGGGGACTATTTTCCATTTGATTTTTTCCAGGATAGTTTCTAGGAGTTTATTTTTCCGTATTCAATCATTGTAACCATTTTTCAGAAGATTAATAAAATGAGATTTGAGCTGTGGTCCCAAAGTAGCCGAACTACAACTGCTCTGATTTCTCGTACCAGACGAGAATATGTAGGCATGGGATGCGATATCCTAGCGAGCACACTAACGACTAACCTTTTGTTCTCTCGCTGCTGTGCGATCGAGACTTTCCCGCTGACGACTGATGTTATCCTTTTTCTCTTGCCCGAGTGCATTTGAGACCAGACCGTAGTTTTTCCCATAGGTGCCCGTACCTTTAAAACCAGTTTAATTTCTCACTCCTGTGTGAGAATACCCAGTCTAGCCGTAGTTAGCCTGAACTACGTAAGCTCTGATCTTCCATGATGTGTGGAAGTACGTAGGCACAAGACGCGAGGTCTTGGCGAGCCATTCCCCGTAGTCTCGAACTACGTTGACTCTGACTTTCTCTCTTGAGAATACGTAGGCATAGAGTGCGACGCTCTATCGAGTCAATTCCCTTCTGTTTAGATTTAGCAGCCGTAGATAGCTTGTTTTTGCATCCTTTAGACAACCCAAGCAAGCGTGGATCCCGTCGAGTACGACGGACGTGAGGGGTGCTAATACCTTCCCCTTGCGTAACCGACTCCCGAACCCAGGTTTTGGTTGCGATGATCATACCTTTTCCTGTTTTTTGCGAGGTTTACTTTGAGCGTTTCCTTTCCCTCCGTTGGGATAAATAACGCACGGTGGCGACTCTTCTGTCAGCCGACGCCGATTTTCGCAGTAGCGACAGCTGGCGACTCTGCTGGGGATCCAACATCCCCGGCTGCTAAGGACTGCGATAGTCCTTATGCATGTGGGATCCAACGTCCCCTAAGAGAGTCAATCCTAGCGCCTGTTTGCTTGTCTTTTGGGTGTTTATTTTTTCATTGCTATTATCTGTTGCCGTTGTGCTGGGGAGGGTAATATTTTGAGTGATAGCCGGACATGGGCTGCTTGAGTAAGCATTTAGACATAGTTGTGGAGATTAGTGGGCGAACCTGTCTGCTGAGCAGGCAGAGTGTCCCCACGAAATCCGCGCTCAGACGAGGTTCTCTCTGAGGTGCTTCTCTAAGGTCCTGAGGATGATAGGGGAGTCCAGACGTGAGGATTGTCGACTCTGGGGACCGATCAATTGGAAGTCAGCTAAGTGAGGCCTCTTCATGAGATGACGGTGCCACTCCTTCTGGGAATCGCATCATTCCTCATGAAAGTCTGTGACGCTGACGACCGCATAGGATGCCGTGCCTTAGGTCCATACCCGTGAGTGGGGGTTTTTTTTGCGAGAACCTCGACTTCCAGACTACCAGCTATCTTGGCGTTCTCTTTTAGAGAGAATGTACTCCGTCGGCTGTGCAGCAACATTTAGCGCTTGTTGTAGGGGCTGTGATCCCGTGTTTGCTGCATTGCATTGCATTTGCATAAGCATCTTTGCATCGCATTGCATAGCATTTCTCCAGCTGGCCAGAGCTCTTATCCAGCCGTTGTTTGATTTCAGAAGGTGATTATCCGGTGATTGGTCTGAGCAGCTGTTGATTGTTAGAAGACGACCAAGGGGTTGAAACGGATCAAGCAGAATCAAGCAGTGCCGTCAGTTGAAAGTTGCTGATAGTCATGTCAGGAGACGACTTCCAGATCGCTGATGTCTTGTCAGGGTTCACTATGACGGCCAATCCTCTGTATGATTCCACGTCTGACGAAGGCTTTCCGTAAGTGAATAACCTTACTGCAGCTCAACCTGTGCAGACTTCTGTTAGAGGCCAAGATTTGCACCAACAGTTTGTCATCCCAAGTGAACGTTCTTCTTCTGATGCCGCGAATTATCAGAATGTTATTCCTGCTGGTTTGATCTCCCGAAGAGAAGTTCCGATAGTGAGGACTAATAATCCATTAGCTCTTGTGCAAGCTAAGAGGTTGCACGCATTGGAGGAACAAGTCAAAGCCCTGGAAGTTAAGAACGATGTTGGTCTCAATGCTTCAGATATGTGCTTGGTTTCTGACCTAGTGTTACCTCTGAAGTTCAGAGCGCCGAAGTTTGAGAAGTATAAAGGAGATAGCTGTCCGAGGCTACATTTGGTGATGTTCTGCAGAAAGATGACTTCGTTTGGGCAAAACGACAAGTTGATGATATACTGTTTTCAGGATAGTTTGATTGGGGCATCTCTACGTTGGTATATGTAGTTAGAGAAGGACCAGATTCGATCATGGGTGGATTTAGCCAGAGCTTTCCTGAAGCGGTATGATTACAATATGGACATAGCTCCCTTTCGCATGGAGTTGCAATCTTTGTCTATGGGGATCAATGAACCTTTCAAAAAGTATGCTCGGAGATGGAGAGATTTTGCTTCCAGAGTGGAACCACCGATCCCTGACCGAGAGTTAGCAGGCATGTTCGTAGACTCATTGCAAAGCCCGTACTTTGAGAGATTGCTTGGAGTTTCGCTGAACTTCTCTGAATTAGTAGGAGTTGGAGAACGTATTGAGAATGCTATAAAGATTGGAAAAATCCAGATTGATTCAAGCGGTCAGGCTAGTGAAACTGAATCTCTTTGCGACTATCAGAACGAAGAAGGAGTTGTGGTCAATGCAGTCATGCCAGATGGTGGGTATCCTCGAGATGAATCAGTGAAATCTGTTGGATCAATATCTTCTGTGCCTTGTTATGCTGGACAGACAGCTGTGCCTAAAGCACCCTATCAGGAATCTTATGTCGCTTCCATTGCAAAGCAGCGAACTCATGATCAGGGTTATCAGACTCAGCGTCATAATCAGAACAGACCTCGTAGTAATGTGGAACGAAGGAATGGTCGTTCTCATCCAGTTCCTGTGCCGTACAGTCAGCTTTTGCCACAGTTGGTCCAGAGTTCTTTGGTGGAGCCGAAAGCTCTCAAGCCAGTTCCAGAACCTTACCCTCCTGGGTATAATCCCCATGTTCAGTGTGGTTATCATGGCAGATCACCGGGGCATGCAACTGAAGATTGTAAAGCGTTTCAGGCGAAGGTACAGCAGTTGATTGACCAAGATCGCATTTCCTTTCGAGAAGGACTTCTGTTTGTTCATACCAACCGCTCAACTGTCTAAGCTCGTAGACTCGGAAAGTGTTCCCCAGCAAAAGCCAGTGGTCCAGACAGGCAGGCGCTCTCAGCATTGGCAGTCCTCAGACTTTATATCATTTGCATTTGTAGTTTCTTTCTGTTAGTTACTACTTGCTTTTAAACATTGTATGTTTCGAATGGTAATAATAATAATAAGGTGACTATGCATTTTTCTGAATTAATCATGTCGCTGTCGCTCATTTACTGCATTGCACTGACACTTACATTTTATTCACTCCACTTTATCACTGTGACTAGCAAAGATTGGAGGGAGGATGACGAAACTAAACTCATAACCGATGATCGTATGCTTTCAGATAAGACCTTACCGATGACGTACAGGGCATTGTTTCAAATCCGTAAACACTGGAGATATAAGGAGTTAGTCCCTTGTTAACCACTTCGAGCCAGGAAGTAGAAGTTTTTTCGGACTTTTAAACCCTCACATCTTAACCCGGGGCAGGGTAGTTGTCAGTTAGCTTGACCGAGCATTCAAGTCTTACAGAGGAGTGTTGTCTTTCGAGGACCAATCACATTGCATTTTTCCCAGAGGTTGTATCCCGTCAACCACAATGGTTAAACCTCACCAATCAGGAGTGAGACAGTTACAATCCTTTCGGAGCAATCAAGACAACCAGTGTCACGCGACTTTGTTCCAAAAGAAAGAAGAAAGAAAGCCCGCTAAGTAAAGAGAAAGAAAAAGCTGGAAAGCTAATACTTAGGCAAAAATCAGGGCATCCCGCTGGACTTCAAAAGAAAACGGAAAAACGAAAAGAACTCAAAAGGAGTCAGTCCAGGCAAAAATTAGGGAATCAAAATAACGAAAAAGAAAGGATATCAATAGAAAATTTTCCCCAGCGAGGCACAAAGTCGTGTACACAGACACCGAAAGCGAAAAGGAGTAACTATCACTCCGGGAAATTCTCGTGAGTTCCTTAGTTGTGGTTCTTACCATTCAACATACCTCTCGAAGAAGCGAGTGCTTGTGCCAGGTTAGCTGAACCTTAGGATCGGAGATCATCACGTAGAAGGGGTGGGTACAAATCAAAATTTGAGCCAAATATCCTTTGTTTCGCGAACCGTGAACCCGACCACGATACAACCCTTAAAAGACCTAATTGAGGTAGGGTTATTCTGAAAGCGCATTACGATAAGGTTGAGTAACCTGACTCCTTCTTGACTTGCTAGTCACATCCTTGTTGTATTTTTCACTGACCACGTAAGCACTACGTTTGAACTTAGGTTCATTCGTCACTCACAATCATGACATGTAAATGAGTGACAGCTCAAATTTTTTCAAAATCTGCATAACCACTGCATTAAGATTACCATTCGTAAATAGACAGTTTTAATTGCAGGTTAGTAGTTGGCATGAAAGAAATTCCAACAGGGAATAATCGAGCAGGACTGAGTAATTCAGCAGTCTGAATCAGAATGGTGTATGTTGTGAAGACCTGTGAATCCGGGGCATTGACTTCCAATGAGTTCGGAATCAGTTAGTCTAAGGACAAGTCCCGAAGCTTCAGCTGATCAGGGGCAGTTTGTTTGAGAAGCAGTTGATCAGAAGTGAGTCTTCTCGAGAGCCAATCAGGGGCAGTTATGCAGAACGTGGAGATTTGAAAGCAGATACTTCAGGTGGATAATCAGATCAGGTTAAGTCGCTAGAACGCTCATTCAGGGGCAAAGTCACCGCAGAGAGTGTTGAAACCAGCTGGGTTGATAGGGGTTTAATGGAGATTGAATTCTGTTGTCGTATAGATACCGGGGCAAGTAATCTCGCGGTCGTCGCGTAGCGAGCTGTTCAGAGCAATGCTCCCAAGAGTTAGATTGGGGCAAGTTGAGTGCACTGGGGCAAGTCATTCAAGCCAGTCTGTTTATCCCCAGCCAGAGTTGAGTATCGGGGAATCGTGTCATTACCCTTATCAAAAAACCTTAATATTCCGAAAAAGGCCTTGCTGTCATTGGATCATCGACCTACAGTTTAAACCTGTTACGTGTCAGTAACCAATCGTTTCCAAAGTCCAGTTCTCGCCTGGCAAACCGGTAACCAGTTCTCGTCCGGCCCACCTCTCCGTAAGCATCAGTTCCCGTCTGGTGTAGTTTATCGTAAGCATCAGTTCCCGTCTGGTGTAGTTTATTGTAAGCATCAGTTCCCGTCTGGTGTAGTTTATTGTAACCATTTCTCGTCTGGTCACCGTTTCTTCAAGTGTTGTATCAGTTCTCGTCTGGTACATGTCATCGCGTAATCAATTGTCGTCCGATAACCTATTTTCCTATCAGTTCTCGCCTGGTAGTCTACCTTTGAATGCTAGTTCTCGTCTCGTATTTTCCATATCTTCCACTGTGTACATAATCCATGTTTATCCTAAACCAGTAAAAGCAAAAACCTAAAAGTATCTGACACAGTAGTTCCCAATGACTCGCATGTTGTCATATTCCCCGATACGAAGCTCGACGGATACCAGTGCTCCGATTGATGTTTGAATTCCTTGTGGATGTTGTTAAATCAGGATTACTCTTCTTCAGCAGATGAAAGTTGTGTATTATCAGAAGAATTGAGATTGCATTTTACCCCGTATCAGAGTAGGATCAGGAGTATCCCCAGCAGATTAAGATTGATATCCTTGATAGTAGGGGCATTTCCAGCAGCGTGCTGCGCGCAATCAACCCCAGTTTGGGTCAATCCCTGCAGAGCACAATCAGTTGCCAATGGTTTGAAGAGAGCATCCCCAAGCGGGGTTGTTTTTTCTTTCTCCCCAAGCAGGGTTGCCTTTCCATTTCTCCAGCAGGACGGTTATCCCCAGCGGATTTGGTTTTCCTTTTCCAGCAGTTTTTGCTGAGATGATTCTATGATATCAGGTTACCTTCAGTGGAGTTGGCGTTTCCTTCAGCATTTATTTTGCCAAGCGGTTTGCAGACCTGGTGTTCTCTGGCAGCTCGGGCCTGCATTTACATTTGCATATATCGTCATAGCATTTATACAAGCATATAGCATTTCCCTGCCGTCTGGGCCTCGCATTTTCAAACAGAACGCATATCATTTACATGTCATATAGGACATTGCATCATTCTCAGACATACGCATTTCGAAACATGGACCAGGTTGGTTACCTATTGGATTTCGAGTATGTTCCCTGCAGAGTTGTGTGGTTAAGCTTCTATTCTCCCCCAGCGGAGTGATTCTTCATATTTGGTTGGTACGTCGGCACTGAAAAAAGATTGACATGTATCAGGTTTCTGAAGCTGCGACCTGTTGACAGAATGGGCGCCGAGCAGTCGATTCAGAAGTTCCCCAGGAAAATTGTCCTCAAGTTCGCTGTGAACTGTGAGATGACAAGATTTGATCCCATAAGAGAGATGGGAATCAAGTTGTTTGATTTCCGAAGCATTATTCCAATACTTGTGGCGTCGCACAGGTGATTGATGTTGAAAAGGAGAGAAAATTTATCAGATAATTGGCCAGTTGTTGCCGTGACAACCAAACTTCAGTTTATTGGAGGCTATTCCTCAAGCAGTTTTGCAGTATATTCCTACGGTTGGCAAATTTCAGGGTTTCATTGGTATTCAACTGTCATCTACCTTTGAATGTTTGAAGGCTGGGCGCTCTTCACCCATTCAGGTCCAAGCCGCTTGAATAGGGGCAGCTGTTGCACCCTAAAATTTGACCAACCGGGTCCCGTATTTGGTTCATGTTTCGACGCATGACCGCATTCGCATATCGCACACAGTGCATTTTTCCAGTTGTTTTGATTTTATCGGGATCACAGCCCTCTTCTCGCGTTGCAGGTGTTTTTAGTCAATTTAGATAGGTAGAATCGTATTTTTGGGAAGTCGTGCTCTTCCCGGTGTTTTCAGCTCGCGCTGTTGTTTTTAGGGGTATTTCGGTGTCCGTTTATTTTTACCGTTTATTCCGGTGCGCCCTCGCAGTATTATTTGTGGTTTTGTGCTATTTTTGTTCCTTTGGGAATTATTAGGATTTTCTGGATTTTTATTAGGTATTATTAGGGTTTTAATAGATTTTAATCATTTTAGAATAATATAGAATATTAATAGTTTTTTTATAGTTTTAATAGCTTTAAATCATTTTTTAGCATTTTATAGAGTTTAATAAGTTTTAATAGAATATAGATTTTCTTTTAAATAAGTAATATAGGTTTTATTAGAGTTTTTTAGATTAGTGGATTTATTAGAGTTTATTAGTTTAGAAATTAATAGAAATTAATAGAGTTTAGTAGTTAATCTTTTTTTAGATTTAGTTAGGGTTTTAGTTGAGCTCATTAGCTTTAATTAGATTAGATTAGTCTTAACTTTCAGATTAGTTAATTGAGTATTAGTTAGTTAATTAGGTTTAGTTTTTAATTAGTTTTGATTGGGTTAATCTTTTTTTTAATTCAATTCGGAATTTTTAAGTTTATTGGCCATTTTTTCGTTGGGCCCAGAATGGGGGTGGAGGCCCAGTTTATGTCCTTTTTTTGTCCATTTTCAGTCCAATAATCTTACACCTGTCCGTATATAAACTAGCCCACGTGTTGTCATCAGGAGGACCCACCTCACAATTCCAATTCACCCAGAATCCTGCCATATCACCCTTCCCATTCTCTCTCTCTCTCTGCCACGCCACTCCACGTGTGCCTCATGCAGGCTTCTCCACCGCCACTTGTCCTCCTCTTGGCCTTGCCTGAGCTTCGCCGGTTTCATGGTCGGCGACCATGCAACCACCGTCCCCAACCTCCTCCGGCAGCCCTAACTACATCCGGCCACCGCAACCACCTCGCCGGAGAACTAAAAATTCCAGAAATTCATTTCCGATCTTCATCTTCCTCCTCTCGCCTTCATCTTTCTCCGATCCAATCATCATCAGTGTTCTTCAAAATTTCCAGAATTTCATCTCCTTTCTCTACTCGTCATCAAGAAATTTCCAGATCATTAGAACCTTCAACCGTGAATTGTCATCATACCAGATCCAGATTTTCCAGATCTTGAGTGTTCATCAGATTTTCCAGAAGATCTTCATCGATCTTCATGGAATATTCAACCGTTCATCAAGAATTTTGTTCAGTTCTTCATAAACCTTCATGTGTTTCCAGAAGTTCATCCTAAGATCACCAGATTTTTCAACCTTCATCAGCACTCGCTCGATCTTCATCACCGTCGCCTTCTTCAAGATCTTCAACAACAAGAACATGCAAGAATAGTTAGCATCATCTCCAGAAATCATCAGAACAACATCTGGATCCAGATCTTCCAGACACTTACGAAGATCCATCTAATCTTCAACATGCAAACATCAAGTTCGTACGTCTTCAAACATGAGCGTTCATCCACCTTCTCCAGTTTTTGCAAGTCTCATATTTGGACCTTTGTCAAGAGCCTTGTTCTTTAGAGACCTTCAACATTTCTAAAGAGGAGTTCCTCCGAGATCATCAAGCAAGATTAGTACTGTGTGCTTTGAGTTTTAATTTGTTGATGTAGATGTTCGTTTGAGTGGGGAAGAATACAGGTAGTGTGACGGAGAAAAGAAATGTTGAGGGAAGGTTTCAGAGATGACGAAGGAGGAAACGACGCTTGTTGTGTCTGTGAACAGTGAAAGCCAGACAGGACCTAGGTTTTTTTTTCCAGAAGAGGAATGAAAGAGTGAATGAGGGAGAGGAGAGGACCTCGTGGACTCCTCGGGCTTACTGGGCCTTGTTGAGGGCCCAATGGTTTTGGGATCATACTCCCATTTCCTTCATTACACCCCCCGTGTGTTTCTTTGGTGAAATGGGTTAGGCCCAACGTAATTTTCGCTGGCTGCTGCTCCCTCCAGTTTCTGCACCCCCCCCCCCCCCGTTTTTATTTTTTTCTTTCAGAATTTGCTTGCTGGGCTGAGCCCAGTTCTGCCTTTTATTGCTTTTTGCTGGCTGCACCTCCTAGCAACAGTTCTGCACCCATTGACTTTTCTTCCTTTTTTCCTCTTTATTTTCTTTTATTTCTTTTGTTAGAGATTTTAAAGAAAGAAAAAGAAAAATAATAAAAGAAATATTGAAAAAAGAATATGTGAGAAAAATACTTGAAAAATAATATTGAAAAAAAGAAAAGAGAAAAAGAAATAGAGAAAAATAATATTGAAAAAAATATGAGAAAAAAGAATAGAGGAAAAAATAGTAAAAAATATTAGTTCGTAGATTTAATATTTTTTAGAGTATATTTTCTTCATGGAGTTTATTTTAGAGGTAGTTCTAGAAGTCCACTTGTTAGGGGACTATTTTCCATTTGATTTTTTCCAGGATAGTTTCTAGGAGTTTATTTTTCCGTATTCAATCATTGTAACCATTTTTCAGAAGATTAATAAAATGAGATTTGAGCTGTGGTCCCGAAGTAGCCGAACTCCAACTGCTCTGATTTCTCGTACCAGACGAGAATATGTAGGCATGGGATGCGATATCCTAGCGAGCACACTAACGACTAACCTTTTGTTCTCTCGCTGCTGTGCGATCGAGACTTTCCTGCTGACGACTGATGTTATCCTTTTTCTCTTGCCCGAGTGCATTTGAGACCAGACCGTAGTTTTTCCCATAGGTTCCCGTACCTTTAAAACCAGTTTAATTTCTCACTCCTGTGTGAGAATACCCAGTCTAGCCGTAGTTAGCCTGAACTACGTAAGCTCTGATCTTCCATGATGTGTGGAAGTACGTAGGCACAAGACGCGAGGTCTTGGCGAGCCATTTCCCCGTAGTCCCGAACTACGTTGACTCTGACTTTCTCTCTTGAGAATACGTACGCATAGAGTGCGACGCTCTATCGAGTCAATTCCCTTCCGTTTAGATTTAGCAGCCGTAGATAGCTTGTTTTTGCATCCTTTAGACAACCCAAGCAAGCCAGGATCCCGTCGAGTACGACAGACGTGAGGGGTGCTAATACCTTCCCCTTGCGTAACCGACTCCCGAACCCAGGTTTTGGTTGCGATGACCATACCTTTTCCCGTTTTTTGCGAGGTTTACTTCGAGCGTTTCCTTTCCCTCCGTTGGGATAAATAACGCACGGTGGCGACTCTTCTGTCAGCCGGCGCCGATTTTCGCAGTAGCGACAACGCCCAGAGAACGCCGTCCAGCTTTATTGCCCAGTCCTTACGGGATGCACGCACTGTTTTCTCTAATATCTGTTTGAGTTGTTGATTTGACACCTCGGCTTACCCGTTGGTTTGAGGATGGTACGGAGTAGATATTTTGTGCTTCACATTATACTTAAGGAGTAGCTTTTCCATGAGATGATTTAGGAAGTGAGTTCCTTCATCGCTTATAAGGGCCCTTGGTACTCCAAACCGCGAAAATATGTTCTCCTTCAGAAATCTGACCACTACTTTAGCATCATTTGTTGGTAGTGCCACTGCTTCTACCCATTTCGAAACATAGTCAACTGCTACCAGTATATAGTGTTTTCCAAATGATGGTGGGAATGGTCCCATAAAATCAATCCCCCAAACATCAAACAACTCTACTTCTAACATGGAATTCTGCGTCATCTGGTTTCTTTTCGAGATATTTCCAGTCCGTTGACATCTGTCGCATTCCTTAACTACGTTCTGGGCATCCTTGAACAAAGACGGCCAATACAACCCTGATTGGAGGACTTTGGCTGCGGTGCGGTCGCCACTGAAATGCCCTCCATAATCTGAATTATGACATGCTTCGAGCACCTTCCTTTGCTCGTTTTCCGGAACGCATCGTCTGATCAGTCCATCCACCCCTTTCTTGTAAAGAAACGGGTCATCCCATAAGTAGAACCTGCAGTCATGAACAAACTTTTTCCGTCTGTTAGAATCAAAATCGTCGGGTATGAGACCCCCGACTAAATAGTTGGCGTAATCCGCAAACCAAGGAACACCATGAATAACTAGGATGTGTTCATCAGCAAACTCATCCTTTATCGGGCGCTTTTCCTCGTTTTCTTCAATCGGTGACATTCGCGAGAGGTGATCAGCTACAGTATTTTCACATCCTCTCTTATCCCGAATCTCCACATCGAATTCTTGGAGAAGAAGGATCCACCTCAGCAGCTTGGGCTTCGACTCCTGTTTAGCAAAAAGATATTTTAACGCAGCATGGTCAGTATAAACAATCACTTTAGAACCCAACAAATATTGCCTAAATTTGTCAAAGGCATACACCACCGCTAGCAACTCCTTCTCGGTAGTTGCATAATTCATCTGTGCCGGGTTCAAAACGTGACTCGCATAGTAAATAACATGCAAAAGCTTCTCTTCCCGCTGCCCCAATACAACCCCTACTGCGATGTCACTGGCGTCACACATGATCTCAAACGGCAGCGACCAGTCTGGGGCTATCACAATTGATGTTGACACTAACTTATTTTTCAGGTTCTCGAATGCATCAGCACATTCCTTATTGAACACAAACGCCGTTTCCTTGACTAAAGAGGACGTCAACGATTTAGCTATCTTGGAGAAGTCTCTTATGAACCTGCGGTAGAACCCTGCGTGACCCAAGAAGCTTCGGATACCTTTCTCATTTACGGGTGGTGGTAACTTGGATATTACTTCCACTTTTTCTTGATCAACTTCGATCCCTTTGTGTGAGATTTTGTGACCAAGGACGATGCCCTCTCTCACCATGAAATGACATTTTTCCCAATTCAGGATCAAGTTACTTTCCTGACATCTCTGCAAAACAAGTGACAGGTTAGTTAAACAATCATCAAATGATGACCCGAAAACCGAAAAATCATCCATGAAGACTTCCATATGTTTCTCGAGCATATCCGCAAAAATGGAAGTCATGCATATTTGAAATGTGGCTGGAGCATTACATAACCCGAATGGCATCCTCCTATAAGCAAAAATTCCGTACGGGCATGTGAAAGCTGTCTTCTCTTGATCCTCCGGCGCAACCGCGATTTGGTTGTATCCGGAGTATCCATCTAGAAAGCAATAGTAATCGTGACCAGCCAATCTTTCTAACATCTGATCAATAAAGGGCAACGGGAAGTGATATTTTCTGGTGGCTAAATTAAGTCTCCTATAATCAATGCATACCCTCCAACCCGTGACGGTACGCGTAGGAATCAACTCATTCTTGTCATTAGTCACCACAGTTGTACCTCCTTTCTTAGGCACCACGTGAACAGGGCTCACCCATGAACTGTCTGATATAGGATAGATAAGTCCAGCATCCAATAATTTCACCACTTCCTTTCTTACGACTTCCTTCATAACGGGGTTCAGTCTTCGCTGAGGCTGCACAACCGGTTTATGGTCCTTCTCCATAATGATTTTGTGCATGCAAACTGTAGGACTTATACCCTTTAAGTCTTCAATTTTCCAACCAATAGCACTCTTAAATTTTTTAAGAACCCCAATCAGCTGTTTCTCTTGGACACTTTTCAAACTAGAGCTGATAATGGCGGGACACTTTTCCTCGGTGTCTAGAAACACATATTTGAGATTTTCCGGCAGTTGTTTCAATTTCGAACCTTTAGGCTTTTCGTCATTACCCTCCAGCGCTATAGGTTGCCGTAAGTCCTCCCATCGGTGTGGTCGGGATCCCCTTTGGAATGGTCGAGTGTCCAACACTTCGACTACCTCTTTGTCATTCTCATCTACTTCTTTATCTTCCTTAAAGATTGACATGCTTAGCACTCTCTCCAGGGGTAGTTGGGTCACACTCTCCAAATATTCGCTCTCTACGACCTGTTCTAGCACTTGTATGTTGCTACTGGTGCCACGATCTTGTTTATGCCTCATGGTATTACTAACATCAATTTTTAACTCCTCGTCATATACTTTCAAAGTCAGGGTGCCGCCTTCCATATCTATCATGACTCTCCTGGTTTCCAAGAATGGTCGGTCCAAAATTAACGGCATTTCTTCATCTTCTGGCATCTCTAGGATCACAAAATCAACCGGAAACACAAATTTATCTACCTTAACTAGTACATCTTGAACCACTCCATATGGCCGCTTAACTGAATGATCAGCAAACTGGAGGGTCATCCGAGTGTCTTGAACCGCACCGATATCCAATTTTTTGTAGATGGACAAGGGCATGAGGCTAATACTTGCTCCCAAATCAATTAAAACTCTGCTGAATGACCTATCGCCAATAGTGCATGGGATAGTAACAGCTCCACTGTCTTTCTTCTTGACCGGAATCTTCAGACCCTGCAAAATAGCACTACAAGTTTCGGTTAGAATAACAGGTTCGGACTCACTCGTCCGCTTCTTAGCAATGATGTCCTTCATGAATTTTGCATAGGTGGGCATTTGTTCTAGTGCCTCCAACAACGGAATGTTCAGCTCCAACTTTTTAAACAGCTCCAGGAACTTCTCGAAATTCTTCTCTTGCTGTCTTTTCTTCTTATTTCTTGAGGGGTATGGCAGCTTGATCACCGGTTTCGGTTCTACCACTTTTTCTTTAGTTACCGGTACCGGTGTCACCACTTCTTCCTTGACTATTTCATTCTCTTTAATTTCCAGCTCCACTTCAATCATCTGATCATTTAGTTCCGTTTCTTCTTCTCCTACTTCCTTGGCTTTTCCACTTCTTGTTACTACCGCCTTAATTTGGTGGTGATCCTTCGGATTTGGTACTGTGGCACTTGGAAGTGTACCCGGCGCTTGTGAACTTGCTAGCTGTTGGGCAATTTGACTCATTTGTACTTCAAGATTCTTTATGGATGCTCCAGCATTCCTGAAGTTACTCCTTGTCTCTTCTTGAAATTGAGAACTTTGGGCGGCCATTTTCTCAATGGCCACTTCCCAATCAGCTTTTCGAGGCGCTTGTGGTTGATATTGAGGTTGGTACGGTGTCTGCTGGTACTGCTGTGGCTGAGGTTGATACGGTTGTTGGCCTTGAACAGGTTTCTGCACATTACCTTGTTGATCTTTCCATGAAAAGTTTGGGTGATTCTTCCAACCAGGATTATATGTGTTGGCGTAAGGATTGTTCTGCCTCAACATATTAATCTGTTCCACTTGCTCTTGAGTTGCTACACAATGCATTGTAAAGTGTGGCCCACCGCATATTTCACAAGGTGCTGCTTGAACTGGCTCAACCTGTGCCACTACCTGAGTTTCAACATTCATTTTCTTTAACCTTCTCTCTACCTCAATGGTGATCTGATCCTCTATTTTAACAACCTGGTCTGCCAGCTTCAGATCAATCTTACCTTCCGGTTGCTTAACCGTGCGATCATACAACTCAAGGTGCTCGTTCACGGCGATTGCTTCTATGATCCTTCTGATACCTGTGGCCGTTGAGAAGTTGGTTGAGCCACCGACAGCAGTATCTATGAGCTGTTTCATTTTGAGTCGTAATCCATTCACAAAGTTTTGCATCTGCTCTGTGGCGTCCATGTTATGAGTAGGACATGCTGTAAGACACCTCTTAAACCGCTTATATGCATCCCCTAAAGATTCTCCTTCTTTTTGCTTGAAATTGACAATGTCATATCTTTTTCGGATGAACACTGAGGCAGGGAAATACTCATTCAGGAACGCAGTTTCCATCTCTTGCCATGTTGTGATACTCCCAGCGGGAAGCGAGTAAAACCATTCTTCCGCATCATCAGTGAGTGTGAACGGGAACATAACTAATCTCTTGGCCTCTTCGGAATGTCCTTCTATTTTCAGCGAGGTGGTGGTTGTGAGGAATCTCTGAAGATGTTTATTTGCATCTTCGTTGATTCTTCCGGCGAACGGCTTGCTCTCCAACTGACGGATGGTGGAAGGGTGTAGCTGAAAATGCGTAACATTCACCGGTTGATTCACAATGGTCATCCGGTTTGGTTGAGCATTGGCCCCTCCATAGTCTCCTAGCAGTCTTTCAGGCTGAGGTGGATTTCCAGCCATTTGAATAGTTTCAGGTGTTGTCTCTCTCTCTCTCTCTCTCTCTCTCTCTCTCTCTTCGGAGTCGCTCTGCACAGATATAATTTCCTCTATTTCTTCCAGTCTTTTAACTTTAGCTAATCTCCGTCTTTCGTGTAATGCTCGTTCTGGTTCTGTATCAAAAGAATATTTAGCTGAGGCCTGACCTCGCATACACAATTAGACAAGCGTTAGATAATAAGCGGATAAAAGTTACGCAGTAAACAATAAAATTTTAGTCGCAGAGCAACAAAATTTCTTTTGGATTCTAAAAACAATGTTAATTTGGCAGTCCCCGGCAACGGCGCCAAAAACTTGATCGGGAAAATAGAAAGTGTAATATTTTTACCAATTGTAGTAATAAGGGAAAAGTCCCAAGTATCGATCTCGAGGACTGCGTAGTAATTAACGGAATTTTTAGGATTCAAATGAACAAAAGGTCTAGTGGTTTGTTTGGTAGCAGAGTAATATAACAAGTAAATACAGACTTAATGAATCAATCTAAGAACAGTGTTAGGGGAGTGGAGATGATGCGAGTAAAGACCATGTATGATTATTCTACTATACTAGTTATTAACCTTAATTTATCAGTTGGCCACTTTAGTTGCCTTAATTCCTTAATGAAAACCCTTTGATGATTTTCCTGTACACTAATTCCTCAGTGTCCCTGAAAAGCATCAAGCAATAGTTCCGACTATAAAATACGTGATACGGGATATCCTCATTCCTAAGCAATATCGACTGTGATACTATTTTGCAAAAGTGTTAGGTTGACTTTCCATACTAAAGCCTAAGCACGATTCGAATTCTGCTTTCCAATATGAATACGATTAAGATTAATGCAAAATAAAATATATCAAGGTAAAAACATAGTTCTCATAGAATAATTAAACAAAAGTCATTACATCGCATTTAGGACCACCCCCTAACAACTTGGGGTTTAGCTGCTCATGTTCTTGGTAAACATAAAAGCAATTAGAAATGAAAAGGAGAAGATCATTACAATGCAAGTTGAAATCCTTGGATCATCAATTGCTTCCGCTTTTGATTGATCCTCTGTTTCCAGCCGAACTCTCCTCTCAGTTGTCAATCTTAATACCAGTTCAAAAGTGTCCCCTACTTTCTAAAATGTGCCTCTTATATCTAAATTCAAATTACATCGCGAAATGTCTCAAATGCCCTTCGAAATAGGTCTGACAGCAAAAAATCAGAAAACAGAGAAATTTCACTTTCAGTGGCCCTGACACGGGCCGTGTTGTGCAACACAGGTGGCCGTGTCAGGCTGCTGACTTCCTCAGGGCGTGTCTCCTCTCCAAGGGCTGCAACACGGGCCGTGTTGCATGACACGGGCACCCGTGTTGCAAGTCTGAGTCTTCTTTTCTTCTGCTTTGGTCCACCCGTGTCTGCCAACCGTGTCCTCCATGACACGGGCCGTGTTGTGCAACACGGGTACCCGTGTTGTAGCTCTGATTTCCCTTTTTCGACTTTTCTTTGCCTCCGAATGCGGTGCAATTTTCGTGCTATCCATTCCTGCCAAAAACACACTAAAAGAAACCAAATCAAACGCACCAACGGCAAAAGCAACATAAACTTAAAAATAAGACTCGAAGACACACAACTACGAGTAATGCAGATAATAACAACTAAAGCTTCGAAAAACAGATAAAAACATTGCGAAATTAACCATAAACAGCGTTTGAAAACACAACTGAAATCCACCGATCACTATGGCTTGCAACAGGTTGTGGGTAGTGTTGAGATAATGGTATGGTTTGTGCAGGGGCATTCTGGCTGGTTGTAGCAGAGCTTGTCTTATTCTGCAGACTCACTGCTGATACACTTTAGCACAGGTCTTATGGTGAGTGTAGGTTATTGATCTGGTATGATTTTGGTGCAGGACAGTTGTGAACCAACTTTATGATGCAAAGTGTATGATTGCCAGTTCTTCATATGGGTATGGCTCGGTTTAGGGTATAGCAGGTAAGGGCTAATGGATTGTGGTGTAGGTTGTTTTGCTTTGCAGGTTTTTTGGGAGTCCGAAGTGGTCACTGTATGGACAAGTTATTGTGATGAATCGCGTGAAAAACACTGCTTGACGACTGTTGTCCTGTCTTGTGGTGCGTTGGTGTACGGGTTGTACGTTTTGTTCACGAAATGGGACTAGTTTTGTTGTGTTGCATTGCGAGTGCTTTGTGGTAGATGAGGGGCTTCGTGTATAGAACATCATCGAATTTCAACACTTTTCTTTTCCTTTTCTTCTTCAGATTTTGTTTACTGTATCATATTGTTGTCGTGAATACTCTTACGTCCATTTTCCATTTCACATCGGCAAGATTGTGCGCATCCAGACGAACTTTCGAAATGGCTCGCGAAGTGTGTGAGTGGTGATTGGGAGCTGCTGCTTATGCTGCGTTTTGGAGTGAAAGAAAACGCGTCGTACACGTTGTTTGGCCTTACTGTGACATGTTCTGCAGGTTGAAATAACATAATTTTTTTTCCTCAAAATTTTTGGTGTGTACGCAACTCGGCATGTCGCTATGATATTGTTATTTTTCAATTGCAGGTTTGGAGGTGTGATAGTTTTGGTGATGATAGGCAAATTGGTGTTAAAAACTGATAAGCACGGTTGAAGGCGCCAAATCCTCTCAGGGGGTGAATTACATACGCTTGGTTTCGAGTACCACAACGATTCCAAGACTGCTCGTGGTTTTAAATATTTACAAATCTTATCGTAAACTGTAGCATAAGCTTCTTTGTAAACATTTAGCAAGAACTTTCCTTGTAACAACTATGTAGCAACATTTCAACAATTCTGTAGCAGGTTTGTAACAATAACAACATTTCAACGTGATTGACCTTTTTGCAATAAGTTTTGCCTTGATAAACATACTTGATGGCACCCAATTAATCTCACGCCCCACTTAAATTTGTTGTAAGATACAGTGGACCTGAAGTGATGTTTAGAAACTACTTGAACAAACTTCTAAGTGGATTGAGATAAAGCCATGACTTTAAAAAAAATCAAAATTTGGAGACGTCTTATGGGAAAAACATCAGAACAAATTAATATGATTCTTACCATAAATTGTCCTGAACTAGTCTTCCCCAAAAAAAGTCCTGTGCTCTTTCAATTAGCTGGTGTTTTGTATGGCTCATAGATTTTATGACAATTGACTTATTGGACCAAGTAACACGATACAAGCATGTGTGCACCACTGCTCCATAATTTGTGATACATCTTCGTGTATAAAAAATAACCATTAAAATCAAATCCATACCTTGTTGAGAGTCCATCTCAATTATTGAGTATATCATGGCCTTGAACCTTGAAGTTTATCCGTCGAAACAACTTTACTTATATCAGAACGACATTTGGACCTCATATGAAACTTGATTCGAATAGTCTCAACCCTGTGGTATCTTTTTTTGAATTTTTGAATTATGGTCAGTGGATGAATGTTGCACAAATGACTAAATAAATAGGACAAATTTGGGGTATGACAGATGCCCCTATTTAATTGGCTTAGAACGAGTAAAATGAATTGCTGCAGCGTTCATTTTTCAAGGCGGAAGTCAATTAGATACAAAGAAGACCCTGAATTTGTCCAAAAGGAAAGTAAATGCTTGGGAATGAGATACCGGATATCTTGCAAAAGTCGTTATCACCAACAAGATGACAACACTCACACACTGTCCTAACATCAAAAGGCTGTAAGGGACCCATTACCAAAAAGGATAATGGAGAGCAAACGCTAGTCATGACACCAAAAAGGATGTCAGACTCATCATCAAAAGGGATGATGGAGCGAAACACAATCAACCCTAACACCAAAAAGGATGTAAGGAATCCATTACCAAAACGGATAATGGAGAACAAACGCTAGTCATGACACCAAAAAGGATGTCAGACCCATCACCGAAAAGGATGATGGAGCGGAGACGCTAGTCATGACACCAAAAAGGATGTCAGACCCATCACCAAAAGGGATGATGGAGCGAAACACAAATAACCCTAACACCAAAAAGGATGAAGGGGATCCATTACCAAAAGGATAATGGAGAACAAACGCTAGTCATGACACCAAAAAGGATGTCAGAACCATCACCAAAAAGGATGATGGAGCGAAACACAAACAACCCTAACACCAAAAAGGATGAAGGGGATCTGTTACCAAAAGGATAATGAAGAACAAATGCTAGTCATGACACCAAAAAGGATGTCAAACCCATCACCAAAAAGGATGATGGAGCGGAGACGCTAGTCATGACACCAAAAAGGGTGTCAGACCCATCACCAAAAAGGATGATGGAGTGAAACAAAGTCAATCCTAACACCAAAAAGGATGCAAGGGATCCATTACCAAAAAGGATAATGGAGAACAAATGCTAGTCATGACACCAAAAAGGATGTCGGACCCATCACCAAAAAGGATGATGGAGCGGAGACGCTAGTCATGACACCAAAAAGGATGTCAGACCCATCACCAAAAAGGATGATGGAGCGAAACACAAACAACCCTAACACCAAAAAGGATGCAAGGAATCCATTACCAAAACGGATAATGGAGAACAAACGCTAGTCATGACACCAAAAAGGATGTCAGAACCATCATCAAAAAGGATGATAGGGGGATAAACTTCCCTGAAAATATTGCCACTTATCATTGAAGGGTCAAGTCTGCTGGAGACAAAGCACTGGGGATCGCCCATGACTTTACTGAAGATGCCCCTGTATGGGCTGAATGTTGATTTGAAGATCTGATTAACCACGGGGTTGAAATACATCATGTGATACACCCATGGTCTTGCTAGCTGGGCTGAATTTCGCTTTAATATTCTTGAATTCCATGGGAAAACCCACGGTCTTTGCAAATAATGCCCCTGACCGGGCTGATGGTTGCTTTGAAGCTCTTGAATTTGTCCAACAAAGGGTTGCACAACTTTGTGGGGGACGCCCCCGATCTTGTGAAAGAATGCCCCTAACTAGGCTGATTATGGTCTCGACAATCTTTGAACTTGATCCTGGACCTGAGCTCGCATATGCTAATGCTTGATGATAATGATGTTCCATAAAAAGTGGAAATGCAAATGCAAATGCTAACACGCGGAGATGCAAGAGCTGGTGGGTATGATATGATTATGGGTATGCGTATGATGTCGAATGCGATGCGTATGATGCATACGGTTGTAGGCAGGCAATTGGAAATGCAGATTGGATTTTGGTAGTTGCCAATGTAGATTGGACTTTGGATCAAGTGGGAAAGTGAAGGACAAGCCTGACTTCCTGACATCATTTCTTCATGATGTAATAAAACCTAGAGGTGCTGATACCGTCAACTCGGGGCCTGCTCTGCCAGGTTTGACGGCCTTGTTGGTCAAGTCGTTTCAAGATTTAGAATGATGTTCCTATGTACTCTTTAGAGTCATAGTCACCCTTTAGTTACCCTAAGAGGGTAAGCCATCCCTTAATCTAATTTACCATGATGTCATTATATGCAAAACCCATCATCAAATAAATGAAACTTGCAACCAAAGGGTAAATAAATAAAATAGAGAAAACTTTGATGAAAGTAATTTTATTGATGAAAACCCATAAATGGGAAAATTACAAAAGGAGGCAATTCCTAAAAGAGGTAACTGCTTTTGAAAGAGAATATAAAGACTGAGACAATGTTGAAAATGGTTCATGCCAAGTTTCAAATCCGCTATGGCCCATATGTCTCTGAAGACCCTTCACGCCTTGCTTCTGAGCGCCACAATCGAATTGATCTTTCTCAGTCAAGAGCTTGATGATTATGGAGGATAATTCGCACGACTTTTCAAGATGCAGTTTTGCCTTTTTGAATCCCTAACTTTTGCCTAGGCCGCCCTTTCGGGTTTTCAGCCTACTAGGATACTCTTTTTTTATTTCTAGTCCCTAATTTTTGTCTGAACCATTTTTATGGTCCAACAGGACGCCCATTTTTGCGTGGATTTTCTTTTTGGTCCACCGGGCCTATCTTTTAGGCATAATATTTTTTAACTGCATCCGAATTCACAAGGGATGAGAAATCGTCACCATCCATGGTTGAAAGGATCAAGGCTCCTCCAGAGAAAACTTTCTTTACTATATACGGACCCTCGTAGTTCGGTGCCCATTTTCCCCTTGGATCGACGTGAGTTGGCTGAATTTTCCTCAGTACCAAATCTCCTGCTTGGATGTGTCGTGGGCGAACTTTCTTGTCAAAGGCCTGATCACACTAAAATTCACCGTATTTCTGACTCCGATTTCGCATGCATTCTTAGCTTTTATTGTTGTTTTGCTTTGTTATTGCTTTGTTTTCTTATGTTTTCAGGTTTTTATAATAATCGGAGCTTGAATCGGGAAAAGGAGCGAAAAAGGAGTGAAAACGGACGAAAACCTAGAAATTCAGCATTTTGCACTTGCGGCACCCACCGTGGCGGGCGCCATGGGGTTAGCCATGACGTGGCCACGTCTCAAGACCACTCCTCAACCTCCAAGACCCACGATCCCCACTCCATCATCCCCTGTAGGGACCATGGCGGGCGCCATGACCTTGTGGCGGGCGCCACAAGGCAAAATTTCATAACCTCCACTTTTTAGTGGAGGGGCGTCCCGGTCATTTCATGCTTTCAGTTTTTACTATAAATAGGACCTTAGATTTTCGTTTTTCTTCATCCAGAATTAGAATTCTCTAGGCATATATCAGTTATAAAGCAGTTGCCATTCCACATCGGGGTGCCTCTGCAATCGAGTGATCGAGTCTGTAATCTGTCTGTGGTTCGAGTTTTGGAGCACTCTGGAGGAAGTTAATCCTGCCGCCATTTTAATTCCAGTTAGTATTTTATTTTTCCACATTGCTTTACTTTTATTTATTTTCTCGCACATTTACTTTGTTTATTTCCCGCACTCGCACATTTACTTTGTTTATTTCCCGCACTCGCACATTTACTTTGTTTATTTCCCGCACTCGCACATTTACTTTGTTTACTTCCCGCACTCGCTTTAAATTACTCATATGAAAAACTATAAAAAGAATATTTACTTTATCATGTCTAACTAATCCCATAAAGGTTAGAATGTAAGGATCGTAATTAAACCAGTAATCAATATAATTGTTCGTGGAAACACCTAAGGGCTATTTTATCTTTCAATTCAAGTAATTGTTTTTAACTATTTCAAAAACAGCCAAAAGCGCTTTGTATAGTTCATTAGGAGTTTTTAGATTAAAAAGAAAAGAGATTTTAAAACTATTTTCGGACGCGTTATGAGATTTAGAGTCTGGTTCATAAGAACCTCTTTTTGCTAAGAAGTCCAGGTTAAAATACTTTTCAACTTTGTTAAGAAACTATATTTCTTAAAAATAGGTTTACTACTCTAACGCAGTACGCACCTTTTTATCCGTGACAATAGGAGGGGTTGATTAGAGAGTACAACTCGGTTCTGAATACGCGAAAGCGACAGTTCCTGTTAAATTAGTTCTTTTCAAAGGAGAAAACATTGCCCATAAGTAGTTCCATTAACAAGTACTGGATTATCATTGATTACGTGAATTACATTCGAGCCTGTCTTTTATTTATTATTTAAAATTATAATTTTATTTACCATTGCACCCTTACTAAAACCCTTAAAAATAGTTGCCTTAGATAAACACCATAACAACAGGTACGATAGATTGACACTTGGTCTCTGTGGATTCGATAATCTTTTATATTACTTTGACGTGATTCGTACACTTGCGAAAAACACGCATCAAGTTTTTGGCGCCGTTGCCGGGGACCAATATCGTCAAATTTCATTACCCTGTAGTTATACCGTTTAGACTAAGGTTGTTACCCACCGGTCAATGCGAAAGACTCGCAGTGCCGGAAGTTTAGTAGACCCTCTAGCTGAACCTGAACGTTACGCTCGCGCACGTTTATTTTTCCATAGGAATAGGAGAGCTATGGCCGAAGATCAAAATCGAATACCTCTTAAGGACTTCGCCCAACCATCAAACGAGGAACCTAGTTCCAGTATAGTAAACCCCGCTATCCCAGCCAATAATTTTGAACTTAAGCCATCCCTGCTGCAATTAGTGCAACAGAGACAATTCGCAGGTCTCGCTACTGATAACCCGAACCAACATTTAAAAAACTTTCTTCAATTAGCAGACACCTTTAAAACGAATGGAGCTTCTCCTGAGGCAATACGCTTAAGATTATTTCCCTTTTCCCTCAGAGATAAAGCTCTATCATGGTTAGATTCCCTTCCACCCAATTCAATAACAACTTGGGATGACCTTAGAAAAGTTTTCCTTGCTAGATATTTTCCCCCAAGTAAGACCGCTCTTCTTCGAAACCTAATAACTAGATTTACCCAACACCAAGGAGAGTCGTTGTTCGAAGCCTGGGAGAGATATAAAGAACTATTAAGAGCATGCCCACACCATGGCCTAGAGAATTGGCTAATCATCCAAACCTTCTATAATGGACTTCTTTATAACACTAAAATGACCATCGACGCTGCCGCTGGTGGCGCACTGATGAACAAACCTTACCCTGAAGCTAGTGCCCTTATCGAGGATATGGCCCAAAACCATCAATCATGGGGAGTAGAACGAGCGACAGTGGAAAAGAAGGAAGCCCAAGGAGGAATACATGAGCTAAGCTCTATAGACATGATGCAGGCTAAAATGGACGCGTTGGCCCTTAGAGTCGAACATATGTGTACAACTCCGAATACTGTTGCCGCAGTTTCGCCGAATTGTGAGATATGTGGAACGCAAGGACACCAATCCGCCGAATGCAATCTGTTGAATGAAACCAACACTGAGCAAGTGAACTATACCCAAGGGAACCCATTTTCAAACACATATAACCCTGGATGGAGGAATCACCCAAACTTCTCCTACAAAAATAATAACCCTATCCAAAATACCGCACCTCCGAGACAACAAGGTTACCAAGCCCCTAGAACAAATCAACCTATGCAACCTGTACCACCTAGCCCGAGCTTTGAGGAAGTTGTAAAAGATTTTATCGTTGCTCAAAAACAACAAAACAAAGAGTTCATGAACCATAACGTCCATGTTAACGAACTAATTACCAAGTTAGGAACCAAGGTTGATCAAATTATTACTCATAATAAGATGCTTGAAACCCAGATCTCTCAGGTAGCGTTAAACCAAGCCCCACAGACTACACCTGGAGGACAGTTCCCTGGACAACCTCAACAAAACCCGAAAGGGCAAGCTAATGCCATTACTCTACGAAGTGGAACCGCTTATAAGGAACCTTTAAACCCTAGATTAAGTGAGCCCGAAACTTCTGAGAGGAATGAGGAAAAGGAACCAGAGAAGCCTGAAACCCCGGAAAGTCAAGAAAAAGGAGAAGAACCTAAAAATAAAACCTATGTACCGCCACCGCCATACAAACCACCAATACCTTACCCTCAAAGATTAAAGAAAACCCAAATCGATAATCAATATCAAAAATTCGTTAAGGTTATAGAAAAACTTCACGTAGAAATCCCCTTTACAGAAGCCATCACCCAAATACCTTCTTATGCTAAGTTTCTCAAAGACATACTTACAAATAAACGTAGACTCGAAGATCCGAAACCCGTGGAATGTAATTCTATTTCCGAAAATAGGTTAGCAAAGAAAGATAAAGATCCCGGAAATTTTTCCATTCCTTGTGTTTTGGGGAATCATGTCATCGAAAAAGCTTTTCTAGACTTAGGAGCTAGTGTGAGCTTAATGCCTTTAGCAGTTTGTGAGAGATTAAACTTAGGAGAATTACAACCTACTAAGATGTCACTTCAATTAGCCGATAGATCCGTTAAATACCCTATAGGCATACTTGAAGACGTCCCTGTTAGGATAGGTCAGCTGTTTATACCTACTGATTTTGTTGTCATGGACATTAAAGAAGATGACGACATACCAATCCTCCTAGGTAGACCGTTCTTATCGACTGCTGGAGCCGTAATAGATGTTAAAAAGGGAAAACTAACTTTTGAGGTAGGTGGCCAGAAGATAGAATTTATATTGTCAAAATTTCTTATGGCACCTGTGATAGGAGATTCTTGTTATGCCTTAGATATCATCGAAGAATGTATTAGGGAATTAGAACAAGAAGAAGAAACTGAATCTATAAAATTGCCATCAACCCTTATTTTGGAAGATGACAATTATAAAACACCCTACATTGATGATAACCTTCACGAATGTTTATCTCTTACCCCAGATCCTATGCCTTGCCCTATAAAACCGACCGTAAAACTTAAGGAACTGCCTAAAAACCTGAGATATGAATTTCTTGATGAAGATATGAACCGTCCAGTTATAGTCAGTGCTACCTTAAACCAAGAAGAAACCGATCAATTATTAGAAGTTTTACGTAGGTACCCCTCAGCCTTAGGATATAAGATCTCTGATCTAAAAGGAATAAGCCCATCCGTATGCATGCATCGGATTTTGCTTGAAGAAGATTCAAAACCTTCTAGAGAACACCAACGTAGAATAAATCCTATAATGAGTACTGTAGTTAAGACTGAAGTTCTTAAGTTACTAGAGGCAGGTATAATATATCAGATCTCGGACAGTAAATGGGTGAGTCCTGTGCATGTAGTACCTAAAAAGGGAGGCATCACAGTCGTGCAAAACGAGAAGGGCGAACCTGTAGCAAAAAGAACTGATGGAGGTTGGCGTATGTGCATAGATTATAGAAAATTAAATAAAGCAACTAGGAAGGACCATTTCCCATCACCATTCATAGACCAAATGTTGGAGCGCCTAGCCAGACACTCTTACTTTTGTTATTTAGATGGATATTCAGGATTCTTCCAAATACCTATTCACCCCGAAGATCAAGAAAAAACTACCTTTACATGCCCAGTTGGAACCTTTGCCTATAGAAGAATGCCTTTTGGACTTTGTAATGCTCCTGCAACTTTCCAACGCTGCATGATGTCTATCTTTGCTGATTATTTGGATGGAATCATGGAAGTATTTATGGACGATTTCTCAGTTTGTGGGTCAGATTTCAAAAATTGTCTTGTCAACCTTGAGAAAATCCTGGAGAGATGTGTGGAGGTAAACCTTGTGCTAAATTGGGAAAAATGTCATTTCATGGTCACCGAAGGGATTGTTTTAGGACATATAGTTTCCGAAAAAGGTATAGAGGTAGATAAAGCAAAAATAGAGGTCATAGAGAATCTAAAACCGCCGAAGACTATCAGGGAGATAAGAAGTTTTCTTGGACATGCCGGATTTTACCGACGTTTTATCAAGGATTTCTCCAAAATAACAAAGCCCTTAACTGGTCTTTTAATGAAAGATGCTGAGTTCATCTTCGATGAAAAATGTACTGAAGCATTTAATCTTCTGAAGCAAGCTCTGATTTCAGCACCTATAATGAAACCCCCTGATTGGTCGGAACCGTTTGAGATAATGTGTGACGCCAGTGATTATGTTGTTGGAGCCGTTCTAGGTCAGAGAAAAGATAAGAAGTTACATGTGATTTATTATGCCAGTAGAACCCTAGACGCTGCACAGCTCAACTACGCAACAACCGAAAAAGAGCTCCTAGCTGTAGTTTTTGCAATAGACAAATTTAGATCTTATCTAGTAGGAGCCAAGATTATAGTTTACACCGACCATGCTGCCATTCGTTACTTACTAAGCAAAAAGGATGCCAAGCCTAGGTTACTTCGATGGATTCTATTATTACAAGAGTTTGATTTGGATATCCGTGACAAGAAAGGCACTGATAATGTGGTAGCTGATCACCTATCTAGGCTAGAATACCTGAAACCTGATCCAGTACCCATAAATGACGATTTTGCCTACGATAGACTGATAGCCCAACTAGAAACCATTGAAGATGATAACCCAGACCCTCATGAGCAATTTCATAAATCCTTAGCTATAAGCAATGTACCTTGGTATGCAGATTTTGTTAATTACCTAGCCGCTGACATCATACCCCCTGATCTAAACTACCACCAGAAGAAGAAGTTCTATAGTGATGTGAGAAACTTCTATTGGGACGATCCATTTCTTTTCAAGAGAGGTAAAGATGGCATTTTCCGCCGTTGTGTTCCAGAAGAAGAGGTAAATAATATAATTGAGCATTGTCACTCTGCACCCTATGGTGGACATGCAAGCACATCTAAGACCTACGCCAAGATTCTTCAAGCTGGCCTATTCTGGCCTACTATGTGGCGTGATGTCCATGCTTTCATTGTCAAGTGTGACAGATGCCAACGCACAGGAAATATTTCAAGATGTAATGAAATGCCGTTAAGAAATATCCAAGAAGTAGAACTCTTCGACGTATGGGGTATGGACTTTATGGGACCGTTCCCACCATCTTTTGGAAATCAGTACATATTAGTAGCTGTTGACTACGTGTCTAAATGGATTGAAGCTATCGCCGCACCCACAAACGACACCAGAGTAGTCATCAAATTATTCAAGAATTATATATTTCCCAGGTTTGGAACACCCCGTTTAGTCATAAGTGATGGAGGATCACACTTCATATCGAGAATATTTGATAAACTTTTAAGCAAGTATGGAGTTAAGCATAGAGTAGCAACACCATACCACCCACAGACCAATGGACAAGTGGAAGTATCTAATAGGGAGATAAAACAAATCCTCGAGAAGACTGTCTCTATATCTAGAAAAGATTGGTCGCAGAAACTTCAAGAAGCATTATGGGCCTATAGAACCGCTTTCAAAACTCCTATAGGAACAACCCCTTATCAACTGGTCTATGGAAAATCATGTCACTTACCATTTGAGTTGGAGCATAAGGCCTATTGGGCCATCAAAACTTTGAATTTGGATTACTTGACAGCTGGTGAGAAACGTATCCTTGATATCCACAAATTAGAAGAGCTCAGACAATCTGCCTACGAAAATGCCATCATATACAAAGAAAGAACAAAAGCTTGGCATGACAAAAGAATCATAAGAAGAGACTTCAAAATAGGCGATCCTGTTCTCCTGTTCGATTCTAGGTTACGACTATTTCCAGGTAAACTCCGTTCGAGATGGACTGGCCCTTTCGAAGTATCTAAGATCCTGAGATCCGGTGCTATTGAAATCAAGAACCAAACATGTAAACCGTTCATAGTCAATGGACAGAGGTTGAAGCCCTACGAAGGAGGTGACATTCCAACAACATACACCTGTCATACTCTGAGTGATCCACCATATCCTTCCAATGATGTTTAAATATCGGTCGTCGAGCTAATGACGTTAAACAAGCGCTGCCTGGGAGGCAACCCGTGGTTTTTCTTATTTTTGTACTTTTTATTTTTATTTTTACTTTATTTTAATTTGTTTATTTTATTATTATGTCAGGACTCACGATTGAATGTTTTATGTGCTTTCAGGACTTGTTTGCTAACCTTGTACAGAATGCAGAACCCTGATGACATGCACGTGGCCTTTAGAGATGATGCACAGAGAGAGCGTTACTATGTTCACATGAGACGCCCTATGGCTCCTACCAGGTACCCTGACCATGACTGCATGGATGCCTTGGGGATAGAGCCAAGCGTCAGATTTTTATGCCATCAACTCCAGTGGGACCAGTTTGACGACAGGAACAACACTTATAGGAACTTGACTCTTGAGTTCCTCAGCTCGTTTCATCATGACCCTTGGGCTGGACCCGATGGACTCGCTGTTTTCAGGTTGTTCGGGATTGACTACTCATTCTCTCACAAAGAGTTTGGTGATTTACTAGGTTTCCAGACTACTCCTGATGCTATTCCAGAGACTCCGATGGGTATTTTATGAGCAGAGAAGTGGAAAAGTTTTGGACTAAAATATCAGGCGGAGGGAGCCAAGATCCTTCTACCCAGTTTTCTCAGGTAATCCACAACCCTGCATTGAGGTACTTCCAGATGATTCTAGCACATTCTTTCCTAGGTTTTCCAGATACAGAGACACTGCTAAGTGAAGAGGAGATTTTCCTACTGTTTTGTGCGACTCAGTCTCGCCCTGTTGCTTGTGGCAACTTTCTACTGAAGGGCCTTGCTAGTGTTGCCAGATCATCAGTAGGAATCATCCATGTCGGTGGGATTGTTACACAGATTGCTACTGCATTGGATTTGTCTCGCAAGCTATTGCACCTCAGGACCTTCTGCTGCTACACCACCCTGGATATTGATTTTTGTCTTGATAGAGGACTGATGAGGAGGGCTTCTTTTGAGCCCAACATGTTTAGATTGCTGATCGACGGTGAAACGATACACTACTTTACATTACCAGATCCGCTGATGACCAGTGTCCATGATCCTGCCAATTGGAGTTATGCTCTAGAGGGTTATGGAGAGACTGTCGAAGAGCCGAAATCGCCTCCCGCCGCTGAGTACACTCCTACACCTCTTACTCCCCGAATCACTGTTATGTCTAACAATATGTCTCTGCAGCCACCTGACCTACAAACACAGATTTATGAGCTCCGCAAGGAGACTGCCCTGCTCAAGCAGGAAGTGGCAGACTTAGAGTTACAGATGCAGGTTTCTGATCTCACTCATGCCTCGGAGACCGATGCTCTACATCAGGCGATCGACGAGATTCGGAGGGAGATAGCTGAGATTCGTGGATCAAGCCAGGATAAGAAACCTACCACATGACTCATTCCACCCTGACAGCACTACCCTAGTATTTAACTTCCTTTTATTTATCGCATTTCCAGACATATTTTACTTTATTGCAGCTTTTATATTTTCATGCACTTTGAATTCCTTATATATATACATATTATGCACTAATTTTTATTTTTCTTTTTCTTTTTTGATTTTTAATTATTTTATTTTTGTCGTGCAAAGAAAAAAAATATATAAGACAAAAATATGCAAGCCAATGCCTTGAAAAGAAGAAGAAAACGCTATTCAGACCCCCCGGAAGACAAAGGTGCAAGGAAGGCCCAAAGGAGGATCCAAAACCACAAGGCCCAGGAATTGGCCTTGTGGCGGGCGCCATAGGCCCTGTGGCGGGCGCCACACCGTACCATCAACAAATACGGGATTCAATCCCCATTTCCACCATTTTCATCCCTTTCTTCACCAAAATACCCTCCATCCATAAAACATATCCAACATCCATTTCCATTTTCATCCATCAAAAACCAAAAAAATCAAAACTTTATCATTCCCCTCATAAACCACTTTTCTACTATTTTCACTACCTAAGGAGCTTTTCAACAATGGAGTTCAACAGATTTATTCTTCGTGATGGAAGACCGGGCGAAAGGCAACGGAAAATTATTCAGAGGCTTCAAAGTCGAGAAATCCTCTCGACTAGGTACGTCGACGATAACTGTCTGTATGCTTTGGGTATTTATCATAGTGTTTTTAATTTATTAGAATTTCTAGGCTTGCATAATATTTTCATTAATCAGGAACCTACCTATGAGAGGCTGACAACTGAGTTTTTGAGTTCTTTGATATACACTGTCAGTCCTAACACTGCTAGCACTGTCGGTACTGTTATTTTTAGACTGTTTGGAATTGAATATGAATTCAGTACCAATGAGCTAGCAGATTTGTTAGGAATCCCTCATAGGGAAGGTTCGATTTGTGAGGCACCTTTGGATGCTGAATGGTCGGCCGAGGTATTTACCTTCTGGCTAAGGCTTTCAAGTACTTCAATTAATTCTTTTGAAGGGATACTTGCGTCGACCATTCACAACCCGGCCATAAGAGTTTTTAGACTTCTTTTGGCATGTACTATTTTTGGCCGGGAAAGTCCAAACAAGGTTAATGCTCGTGAACTCCTATTTTTGCAAGGATGCCTCACTAGAACCCACATCAATCCGGTCCCGTTTATGCTTGCCCACATGACTTTATTTACTAATAAAACAGGACCGATTGTTTTTGGAGGGCTTGTTACGTCTATTTCTCGGGCTCTTGGCCTGAATGATGAGATAGCTACACTTGAACCACTACCTCCTCGCACAATTAATTTAAAATTTCTGAAAGACATGAAATTGTGCCGAACAAGGAGAGAAGGTGGTTATGAGTTGATGGTTCATGGGGTAGCTATCCCATCTGTTGCTTTACCATGCAGTAGACGTACTGATGTACGTGATGAAAGGAACTGGACCTATGATCTTAATGCTCCACGTGTTTTGGGTCCACTTCCTCCTAATATTCCCGATGGGGAGGCACATGACACTGATGATGAGTATGATCGGAGAGAGCAGTCTCCCATCCCTCACATGTCCCCCCATCGTCCTTCACAGTCACACACTGCACCATCTTCCTCTAACCCTGTTGCAGGTACTGCTCCTGGATTCTTTGTCACCGAGGAGATGTGGCGTGATATGACAGCTAGAGAAGAAAGGCGTGATGGCCTTCTCTCTACTATTTCACAGCAGCTGACGAACAATATGAGCTTCATGCAACAATCGCGATTGGTTTCGGATCGTGCTTATAGCAACGTTTGCCGTACCTTGAACGATATTTCATTAGAGCAGAACCGTCAGAGAGAGTTCAACAGCCGACACTACCAGCTTGTAGAGGCTACTCAGGGTTCCATCTTGGGTAACCTTCGAGAGGTCCGGAGTGCTCAGGCTGCTTTATCAGCACGACTCGACCGGAGGGACCAGCATCGTAGTAGATCCCGTCATTCCAGACCATCACATCAGGACGGCGAAGGCACCAGTGCCCCTCCTCAGTAGTCTTTTTCCAGGTTACCCCCCTTATCTTATTTCGAAACATTGGGGACAATGTTCGATTTAAGTGTGGGAGGGGATTTTATTGCTTTCTGTTATTTCCCTTTTTAGTTAATTTCCTTTCAGTTATTTCCCTTTTCAGTAATTTATTTTTCTTAGATAATGCATGAGTCTAACGAGTCACCAGTATAGTGTCTTTTTAGTTCATCTTCATTTTTTCCCATTTCCTTAGCCTTACCAGAAAATTTTTAAAAAGAAAACAATGTTGTTTCACATGTTTTTTGGGCTTTGAGACAGGTTTAGATTAGGATGTGGTGACTTAGGTCAACTTTTTGAAACATCAGAACCATTTTAGCACCATAGACCTCTTGAATATAGGAATCACTCCTAAACCCCACCACCATGGCCTTTACTATCATTCAAAAAATTGTCCTAAGTAGTTTATTTTAGCAGTCAGCTCCGGCCTAAGCATACTCTACGTAGGGGGCCGATGAATATAAGTGAATGATCCAGTGCTAATAAAAAAAAAAAAAAAGGCAAACTCTGGTATAGGTGACCCTCACAAAGTCATTTAAACCGAAAAAAGAGAAGAAAAAAAAATTTTTGCCACAAAAAGAAAAAAAATTGCAAGTCACCTATTGTTAGTTGGTTCAGAGGTATCTGGCACTGAACTTGGTAGGGCGGATTACGATCCGATCCCCCGCAGCTACATTTAGGCGAAATAAAAACAGGTTTACACATGCTTATGTGCCAGAAACCTTATGTTATGGATCAGAATCACTAACCGGTCACTCTACTATGAAGCATGTACGGATAACGGGCTTAATGTGATTGCGCCTGAATGAAAAGGACACAAAAAGATGAGAAGATAGGCCTAGGTATCGTGGGATGACATGGAGTGGTTAATATAGGATTGAAGTTTGTGTTTGTGTTACTATGGTACCCTTGGTTCACTTAGTTAGTATCTGTCACTGCATCCTGACTTGAACTTAGAATCCCTTTAGCCCAAAGACAAGTGTTGACACCATATTTTCTTAAGCTTTAATGTTTGCTTGAGGACAAGCAAAGGTTTAAGTGTGGGAGAATTTGATCACACTAAAATTCACCGTATTTCTGACTCCGATTTCGCATGCATTCTTAGCTTTTATTGTTGTTTTGCTTTGTTATTGCTTTGTTTTCTTATGTTTTCAGGTTTTTATAATAATCGGAGCTTGAATCGGGAAAAGGAGCGAAAAAGGAGTGAAAACGGACGAAAACCTAGAAATTCAGCATTTTGCACTTGCGGCACCCACCGTGGCGGGCGCCATGGGGTTAGCCATGACGTGGCCACGTCTCAAGACCACTCCTCAACCTCCAAGACCCACGATCCCCACTCCATCATCCCCTGTAGGGACCATGGCGGGCGCCATGACCTTGTGGCGGGCGCCACAAGGCAAAATTTCATAACCTCCACTTTTTAGTGGAGGGGCGTCCCGGTCATTTCATGCTTTCAGTTTTTAATATAAATAGGACCTTAGATTTTCGTTTTTCTTCATCCAGAATTAGAATTCTCTAGGCATATATCAGTTATAAAGCAGTTGCCATTCCACATCGGGGTGCCTCTACAATCGAGTGATCGAGTCTGTAATCTGTCTGTGGTTCGAGTTTTGGAGCACTCTGGAGGAAGTTAATCCTGCCGCCATTTTAATTCCAGTTAGTATTTTATTTTTCCGCATTGCTTTACTTTTATTTATTTTCTCGCACATTTACTTTGTTTATTTCCCGCACTCGCACATTTACTTTGTTTATTTCCCGCACTCGCACATTTACTTTGTTTATTTCCCGCACTCGCACATTTACTTTGTTTACTTCCCGCACTCGCTTTAAATTACTCATATGAAAAACTATAAAAAGAATATTTACTTTATCATGTCTAACTAATCCCATAAAGGTTAGAATGTAAGGATCGTAATTAAACCAGTAATCAGTATAATTGTTCGTGGAAACACCTAAGGGCTATTTTATCTTTCAATTCAAGTAATTGTTTTTAACTATTTCAAAAACAGCCAAAAGCGCTTTGTATAGTTCATTAGGAGTTTTTAGATTAAAAAGAAAAGAGATTTTAAAACGATTTTCGGACGCGTTATGAGATTTAGAGTCTGGTTCATAAGAACCTCTTTTTGCTAAGAAGTCCAGGTTAAAATACTTTTCAACTTTGTTAAGAAACTATATTTCTTAAAAATAGGTTTACTACTCTAACGCAGTACGCACCTTTTTATCCGTGACAATAGGAGGGGTTGATTAGAGAGTACAACTCGGTTCTGAATACGCGAAAGCGACAGTTCCTGTTAAATTAGTTCTTTTCAAAGGAGAAAACATTGCCCATAAGTAGTTCCATTAACAAGTACTGGATTATCATTGATTACGTGAATTACATTCGAGCCTGTCTTTTATTTATTATTTAAAATTATAATTTTATTTACCATTGCACCCTTACTAAAACCCTTAAAAATAGTTGCCTTAGATAAACACCATAACAACAGGTACGATAGATTGACACTTGGTCTCTGTGGATTCGATAATCTTTTATATTACTTTGACGTGATTCGTACACTTGCGAAAAACACGCATCAAGGCCCTCTTCAACCGTTTTTGGTATAACTGTCCATGACAGATGGCCGTCATGCGCTTCTCGTCGATGAGATTAAGTTGGTCGAGTCTGGCTTGTATCCATTCGGCCTCATCTAGCTTGACGTCTGCCAAAATCCTTAAGGAGGGAATCTCTACTTCAATGGGCAATACTGCTTCCATGCCATATACGAGAGAAAACGGGGTTGCCCCTGTGGAAGTGCGCACTAAGGTGCGGTAGCCATGCAACGCAAACGACAACATCTCGTGCCAGTCTTTGTAAGTCTTCACCATCTTCTGGACGATTTTCTTAATGTTCTTATTTGCCGCCTCAACAGCTCCATTCATTTTAGGGCGATAAGGTATTGAATTGTGGTGTTCAATTTTGAAGTTTTTACACAACTCTTTCATCATCTTATTGTTGAGGTTTGAACCGTTGTCTGTAATGATCTTGTTCGGTATTCTATATCGACAAATAATCTCTTTCTTGATGAAGTGAGTCACCACTTGCTTATTGACGTTGGCATAGGACGCAGTTTCTACCCATTTGGTAAAGTAATCGATGGCCACTAAGATAAAACGGTGCCCATTTGAAGCGGTTGGCTCGATGCGCCCGATTACGTCTATACCCCACATAGCGAAAGGCCAAGGCGAAGTCAACACATTCAGAGGGAGTGGTGAAGTATGAACTTTGTCTGCGTAAATTTGGCACTTGTGGCATGACTGGACATGGAGAAAACAATCCGTTTCCATTGTCATTCAATAGTATCCCGCCCTCAAAATCTTTTTAACCATAGTATGACCACTAGCATGTGTTCCAAAAGATCCTTCGTGCATTTCATTTATGATGCATTCTGCTTTGTGTTTATCCACACATCTGAGCAGAACTGAATCATAATTCCGCTTGTATAACACGTCACCGCTGAGGAAGAACTTTGAGGAGAGCTTTCTGAGATACTTCTTATCAGTAATAGTTATGCCTTCTGGATATTCATGTGTCTCTAGATATCGCTTGATATCATAGAACCAAGGATGATCATCAATTTTAGTTTCCTCTGCATCGGCTGCTAGGCAATAAACGGGTTCGTCCAAATATTCCAAACGGATGGATGGCGCCTCATTCTTCCACTTGACTTGAAACATGGATGCTAGTGTTGCTAGAGCGTCAGCCAACTGATTTTCTCCTCTGGGAATGTGATGAAAAGTGATCTCGTCAAAGTATGGGATTAGCTTCAAGACATGATCTTTGTAAGTAATTAACTTGAGATCAAGTGTTTCGTACTCCCCTTTAATCTGGCATATGACAAGCGCAAAATCTCCATAGACTTCTAGAATCTTGATTCTATTATCAATGGCAGCTTCAATTCCGAAAATACAAGCTTCATATTAGGCCATGTTGTTAGTACATTTGAAGCATAATTTGACGGTGAATGGTAAGTGAAAACCAGTTGGAGAAGTGATGATTGCCCCAATTCCACAGCCTTTGGCATTTGCGGCACCATCGAACACGAGCGTCCATCGCGATCCTGGTTCGGGTCCATCATCTGGGCCTGGTGTGGTATAATCTCTGGCAAACATGATGTCTTCGTCGGGGAAATCGAAGCGCATAGACTGGTAGTTGTCCATAGGTTGGTGGGCAAGGTAATCAGAGAGTACACTTCCTTTAATAACTTTCTGCGTAACATACTGGATGTCATACTCTGTTAACACCATTTGCCAACGAGCCACTCGTCTGGTGAGAGCGGGCTTTTCGAATAAGTATTTGACAGGGTCCATCTTGGAGATCAACAAGGTCGTATGGGTGAGCATATATTGCCTCAAACGTTTTGCCGCCCAAGCCAATGCGCAACATGTCTTCTCGAGCATTGAATATCTTGATTCACAGTCGTTAAACTTCTTGCTGAGGTAATAAATTGCATGCTCCTTCCTGCCGGTTTCGTCATGTTGACCCAACACGCATCCCATGGATCCCTCTAGCACAGTCAGGTACATGATCAGGGGTCTTCCGGGTACTGGAGGTATCAAGATTGGCGGTTCTTGCAGATATTCCTTTATTTTCTCAAAGGCTTTCTGACAATTATCATTCTATACCACAACTTGATCCTTTCGAAGTAATTTGAAGATGGGCTCAAAAGTGGCCGTTAGATGAGATATGAACCTGGCGATGTAGTTCAATCTCCCAAGGAACCCTCGGACTTCCTTTTCAGTTTTGGGTGCCGACATCTCTTGGATAACTTTGACCTTATCTGGATCGACTTCAATCCCTTTATGGCTCACAATAAAACCTAACAGTTTACCAGATCTTACACCAAAAGTGCATTTGTTGGGATTTAATCTCAGCTGGAATTTCCTTAATCTGGCGAATAGCTTTTCCAAGTGGATGAGGTGTTCTTCCTCGGTCTGGGATTTCGCAATCATATCGTCTACATAGCACTCAATCTCTTTATGTATCATGTCATGGAAGAGGGTGACCATTGCTCGCTGGTATGTCGCGCCCGCGTTCTTAAGCCCAAACGGCATGACCTTGTAACAGAAAGTTCCCCATGAGGTGATGAAATTCGTTTTTTCCATATCTTCGAGCGCCATCTTAATCTGGTTGTATCCAGAAAAGCCATCCATAAACGAGAAGACATAGAACTGGGCTGTGTTGTCTACTAGCACATCAATGTGTGGTAGAGGGAAGTCATTTTTCGGACTCGCTCTATTAAGGTCTCTATAATCTACACACATTCGCACCTTCCCATCCTTCTTAGGTACTGGGACAATATTCGCTATCCATTGTGGATAGCTGGATACTGCTAGAAAACCAGCGCCTAATTGCTTTTGCACTTCTTCTTTGATCTTGAAGGACATCTATGGCTTTGTTCTCCTCAACTTTTGCTTCACTGGCGGGCAACCTTCCTTGAGAGGTAGTTTGTGCATCACAATCTCTTCATCTAGGCCGGGCATATCTTTGTAAGACCAAGCAAATACGTCAGCATACTCTTGAAGCAATATTACTAGTTTTGACTTAATCTCTGACTCCAAAGTTGCACCTATCTTGATCTCTTTGGCATCCCCTTCAGTTCCCATATTGACGACTTCGACCTCTTCTTGATATGGCTGAATGACCTTTGACTCCTGCTTTAGTAGTCTAGCTAGCTCTTCTGGGAGGTCACAATCTTCCTCGCAGTCTTCGTCGGCCTGGTAGATCGGGTTATCAAAGTCATATCGGACCATAGCGGGGTCGTTATTGACAGGAGCAAGGGAAGATCTGCACGATGAATGACTTCTGTTGCACCCTAAAATTTGACCAACCGGGTCCCGTATCTGGTCCTATGTTTCGACGCATGACCGCATTCGCATCCGCATATTGCATACAGTGCATTTTTCAGTTGTTTTGATTTTATCAGGATCACATCCCTCGTCTCGCGTCTCAGGTGTTTTTTAATCAGTTTAGATAGGTAGAATCGTTTTTTTGGGAATTCGTGCTATTCCCAATGTTTTCAGCTCGCGCTGTTGTTTTTAGGGATATTTCGGTGTCCGTTTATTTTTACCGGTTGTCCCGGTGAGCTCTCGCAGTGTTATTTGTCGTTCGGTGCTATTTTTGTTCCTTCGGGAATTATTTGTGATTTTTCTGGATTTTATTAGGCATTATTAGGGTTTTAATAGATTTTTAATCATTTTAGGATAATATAGAATATTAATAGATTTTAATAGAATATTAATAGGTTTTTTAATATTTTTAATAGTTTTAATCTTTTTTTTTAGAATATATTAGATATTAAATAGCTTTTTAATCATTTTTTTATAGAATAATATAGATTTTTCTTTTGTTAATAATAGATCTTCTCTTAAATAAGTAGTATAGGTCTTATTAGAGTTTTTTGGATTAGTGGAATTATTAGAGTATTTTAGATTAGAGGATTTATTAGAGTATTATTAGTTTAGAAATTAATTAGAGTTAATAGAGTTTTTTAGGTTAATTCTCTTTTTTAGGTTTAATTGAGATTTAGTTAGATTAATTAGGTCTTAATCATTTGTTTAGCTGTTAATTAGGATTTGTCGAAATTAATTAGATTAGTCATAATTTTCAGATTAGTTAATTGAGTTTTAGTTTAGTTAATTAGGTTTAAGGTCTTTAATTAGTTTTTAATCAGGTTTAATTCATTTTAATCCATTTTAATCCAGTTTTTGGGTTTTTTTGTCATGCTATTTTCGTTGGGCCAGAGGTTTTTGAAGGCCCAGTTTATGTTTTTTTTCCCATTTCAGGTCCAGAAAAATCATTGCCATCATTATATAATGGCTGAAGCCACGTGTGAATCGAGGAGGCCCCCACTTATCACCCTGCATGCGTGACAGCGCACAACCCATTAACCCTCTCTCCTTACACGTGGCACACATGCACCAGACTTCTCCACAACCCTTGCCACTTGTCTAGCTCACAGCCTTCACCGGTTGCATGGTCGGCGGCCATGCAACCACCCTAACAGTTCCCCGCCGGCACCTCTAACCAACTCTGGCCACCGCTGAATCCGCCGGAGAACACAAAATTACCAGAAACTCAACTCTCATTGTCAAGCCTCATCAACCTTCCCTCATCTTCCCAGAAATTCGTCCAACCTCCATCAACACTCAGCAACGTTCATCATTTCCCAGAAAACCTGAAGAACATTCATCAAGTTCAACCGTTTCCAGATTTCTTCAAGATCTGCATCACGGATCTTTCAACAACGTTCATAGTGTTTGTAACCGTTTTTTTTCAAGATCTTCATCCGCGATCTTGTTTCCAGAATCTTCAAGTACGATCCACCGCGAATGAACTCTGTTACGCATCTGCGAACCGATCCTCGTCTTCAACCGATCAAGAACTTCATAGTTCTTCATTGATGATTCATGTGGTGTCTAGAGTTTATCATTATTTCATCCGCGTTCTTCGCAATTCTCCAGAAGTGTTCAACCGTTCATACTCGTCGTTTTCCAGAAAATCCTATTAACATACATCCAGATTCACGTGTTCATCAGTTTTCCGTCAAAGATCCCCCTCAGAAGTCCTCAAGAATCTCCAGATTGTTCAATCTCCATCAAGCAACGCATCTCCAACATCAAACTTCAACAATCTTCTTCGTTTGGAAGATGAGCGAGATGAAGGAAGTTTCGAGGTGAGTGGTTTGAGATGGATACGAGGAGAGACATAGAGATTGAGGGGACTGGGAGGAGACGGTGAGGGAAGGAGGTTTCGGACAATGGAAGTGGAAGAGAACAGACGGCGGCGGAGTGAGAGAGGAGAAGACTTAGGGTTTCTGAATGGGGCTAGGAGAGGAAGGGTTTCGTGGACTGGATTGGTATTGGGCCTAAGCCCAACGAGTGTCTGACCGTGCACCCTTCATTTTCCACTTCGCACCCCCCTGGTCCTGTTGGGTTGCTGGTTGTTGGGCTGGGCCCAACGAGCTTCTGAATGCACCCTCCGTTTTTACTTTCCTTCCCCCTCCCGTGTGTGGTTTATGTTTGTGGGTTTGGGCTGGGCCTTTGGCTGGGTATTTTACTTACTGTATCATCCCTTGTAAACGTACCCCCCCCCCCCCCCCCCTTTGTATTTTTGTTTTTTTTTCTTATTTTCTTTGTTTAGAGGAAAAAGAAAAGAATATTGAATAGGAAAAAAAGGAATAAAAAATATTGAATAGAAAGAAAAATGTAATAGAAAAGAAATATAGCAAAAAAGAAAAGAATAATAGAAAATTATATTGAAAAAAAAAAAGAATAAAAGAATAGAGAAGAGAAATATTGAGAGAAAATATTTGAGAAAAAGAAAATAGTGAAATATGAGTATAGAAAATTGGGAAAAAATATTAGTTCATACTTTTAATATTTTCTTTTAGGATACATTTTTTATATAAATTCTTTTACACCTTTTTAGAGGTAGTTTAGAAGTCCATTTGTTAGGGGACTTTTTACACTTTTTAGAGGTAGTTTTCTTGAAGTCCACTTGTTAGGGGACTATTTTCCATTGTGATTTTCCATGGTAGATGGATAGGATAGTATTTCCTAGGAGTTTATTTTTTAGTACTCAATCATTGTAATCATTTTTCAGAATGTTAATAAAACGAGATTTGAGCTGTGGTCCCGAAGTAGCCGAACTACAGCTGCTCTGATTTCTCGTACCAGACGAGAATATGTAGGAATAGGATGCGATATCCTAGCGAGCACACTAACAACTAACCTTTTGTTCTCTCGCTGTTGTGCGATCGAGACTTTCCCGTTGACGATTGATGTTACCCTTTTCTCTTGCCCGAGTGCATTTGAGGCCAGACCGTAGTTTTTCCCATAGGTTCCCGTGCCTTTAAAACCAGTTTAATTTCTCACTCCTGTGTGAGAACGCCCAGCCTAGCCGTAGTTAGCCTGAACTACGTAAGCTCTGATCTTCCACACAGTGTGGAAGTACGTAGGCACAAGACGCGAAGTCTTGGCGAGCCAATTCCCTGTAGTTTCCCGAACTACGTTGACTCTGACTTTCTCTCTTGAGAATACGTAGGCATAGAGTGCGACGCTCTATCGAGTCAATACCCTTCCGTTTAGATTTAGCATTCGTAGATAGATTGTTTTTGTATCCTGTAGACAACCCAAGCAAGCGTGGATCCCGTCGAGTACGACGGACGTGAGGGGTGCTAATACCTTCCCCTTGCGTAACCGACTCCCGAATCCAGGTTTTGGTTGCGATGACCATACCTTTTCCCGTTTTTTGCGAGGTTTACTTCGAGCGTTTCCTTTCCCTCTGTTGGGATAAATAACGCACGGTGGCGACTCTTCTGTCAGCCGGCGCCGATTTTCACAGTAGCGACAACTGGAGACTCTGCTGGGGACTACGATAGTTCCCCATGCATGTGGGATCCAACGTCCCCTAAGAGAGTCAATCCTAGCGCTTGTTTGCTTGTCTTTTGGGTGTTTATTTTTTCATCGCTTTTATCTGTTGCCATTGTGCTGGGGAGGGTGATATTTTGAGTGATAGCCGGACCTGGGCTTCTTCTTTTTTTGAGTATGCACCTAGACATAGTTGCGGAGAAGTAGTAGACGAACCTGTCTGTTGAGCAGGCACAGTTCCCTACGAAAATCTGCGCTCAGACGAGGTTCTCTCCGAGGTGCTTCTCTAAGGTCCTGAGGATCATAGGGGAGTCCAGACGTGAGGATTGTCGACTATGAGGACCGATCAATTGGAAGTCAGCTAAGTGAGGCCTCTTCATGAGATGACGATGCCACTCCTTCTGGGAATCGTATCATTCCTCATGAAAGTCTGTGACGCTGGCTACCGCATAGGATGCCGTATCTTAGGTCCATACCCGTGAGTGGGGGGGGGGGGGGGTTTCTTTTTTGCGAAACCTTGACTGCCAGACTACCAGCTATCCTAGCGTTCTCTTTTAGAGAGAACGTACTCCGTCAGCAGTACAGCGGTACTCAGTTTGTGTGGGGGCTGTGATCCCGTGTTTGCTGCATTGCATTGCATTGGCATAAGCATCTTTGCATCGCATTGCATAGAATTTCTCCAGCTGGCCAGAGCTCTTATCCAGCCGTTGTTTGATTTCAGAAGGTGATTATCCGGTGATTGGTCTGAGCAGCTGTTGATTGTTAGAAGACGACCAAGGGGTTGAAACGGATCAAGCAGAATCAAGCAGTGCCGTCAGTTGAAAGTTGCTGATAGTCATGTCAGGAGACGACTTCCAGATCGCTGATGTCTTGTCAGGGTTCACTGTGACGGCTAATCCTTTGTATGATTCCACGTCTGACGAAGGCTTTCCGCAAGTGAATAACCTTACTGCAGCTCAACCTGTGCAGACTTCTGTTAGAGGCCAAGATTTGCACCAACAGTTTGTCATCCCAAGTGAACGTTCTTCTGCTGATGCCGCAAATTATCAGAATGTTGTTCCTGCTGGTTTGATCTCCCGAAGAGAAGTTCCGACAGTGAGGACTAATAATCCATTAGCTCTTGTGAAAGCTAAGAGGTTGCACGCATTGGAGGAACAAGTCAAAGCCCTGGAAGTTAAGAACGATGTCGGTCTCAATGCTTCAGATATGTGCTTGGTTTCTGACCTAGCGTTACCTCCCAAATTCAGAGCGCCGAAGTTTGAAAAGTATAGAGGAGATAGCTGTCCGAGGCTACAATTGGTGATGTTCTGCAGAAAGATGACTTCGTTTGTGCGAAACGACAAGTTGATGATTTACTGTTTTCAGGACAGTTTGATTGGGGCATCTCTACGTTGGTATATGCAGTTAGAGAGGGATCAGATTCGATCATGGGTGGATTTAGCCAGAGCTTTCCTGAAGCGGTATGATTACAATATGGACGTAGCTCCCTTTCGCATGGAGTTGCAATCTTTGTCTATGGGGATCAATGAACCTTTCAAAAAGTATGCTCGGAGATGGAGAGATTTTGCTTCCAGAGTGGAACCACCGATCCCTGACCGAGAGTTAGCAGGCATGTTCGTAGACTCATTGCAAAGCCCGTACTTTGAGAGATTGCTTGGAGTTTTGCTGAACTTCTCCGAACTAGTGGGAGTGGGAGAACGTATTGAGAATGCTATAAAGATCGGGAAAATTCAGATTGATTCAAGCGGCCAGGCTAGTGAAACTGAATCTCTTTGCGACTATCAGAATGAAGAAGGAGTGGTGGTCAATGCAGTCATGCCAGATGTTGGGTATCCTCGAGATGAATCAGTGAAATCTGTGGGATCAATATCTTCTGTGGCTTGTTATACTGAACAGACCGCTGTGCCTGGGGCACCATATCAGGAATCTTACGTCACTTCCCTTGCAAATCAGCGAACTCGTGGTCAAGGTTATCAGACTCAGCGTCAGAATCAGAACATACCTCGTAGCAACTTGGAACGAAGGAAAGCTCCTTCTCATCCAGTTCCTGTGCCGTACAGTCAGCTTTTGCCACAGTTGGTCCAGAGTTCTTTGGTGGAACCTAAAGCTCTCAAGCCCGTGCCAGAACCTTACCCTCCTGGGTACAATCCTCACGTTCAGTGTGGTTACCATGGTGGCTCTCCCGGGCATTCGACGGAAGATTGTAAAGCATTTCAGGTGAAAGTACAGCAGTTGATCGACCAAGATTGCATTTCCTTTCGAGAAGGACTTTTGTTTGTTCATACCAACCGCTCAGCTGTCTAAGCTCGTAGACTCGGAAAGTGTTCCCCAGCAAAGGAGCCAGTGATTCAGACAGGCGGGCACCTCAGCATTGGCAGTCCTCAGACTTTTATATCATTTGCATTTGTAGTTTCTTTTCTGTTAGTTACTACCTGCTTTTAAGCATTGTATGTTTCGAATGGTAATAATAATAAAGTGACTATGCATTTTTCTGAATTAATCATGTCGCTGTCGCTCATTTACTGCATTGCACTGACACTTGCATTTTATTCACTCCACTTTATCACTGTGACTAGCAAAGACTGGAGGGAGGATGATGAAACTAAACTCATAACCGATGATCGTATGCTTTCAGATAAAACCTTACCGATGACGTACAAGGCATTGTTTCAAATCCCTCAAACACTGGAGATATAAGGAGTTAGTCCCTTGTTAACCACTTCGAGCCAGGAAGTAGAAGTTTTTTCGGACTTTTAAACCCTCACATCTTAACCCGGGGCAGGGTAGTTGTCAGTTAGCTTGACCGAGCATTCAAGTCTTACAGGGGAGTGTTGTCTTTCGAGGACCAATCAGTTTATACCTTTCAGTGGTTAAACCTCACCAATCAGGAGTGAGACAGTTACAATCCTTTTGGAGCGATCAAGACAACCAGTGTCACACGACTTTGTTCCAAAAGAAAGAAGAAAGAAAGCCCGCTAAGTAAAGAGAAAGAAAAAGCTGGAAAGCTAATACTTAGGCAAAAATCAGGGCATCCCGCTGGACTTCAAAAGAAATCGAAAAGAACTCAAAAGGAGTCAGTCCGGGCAAAAATTAGGGAACCAAAAGAATGAGAAAGAAGGGACATCAATAGAAATTTTTTCCCCAGCAAGTCACAAAGTCGTGTACACAGACACCGAAAGCGAAAAAGGAGTAACTGTCACTCCAGAAAAAAACCCTGTGAGTTCCGTAATTGTGGTTCCTACCATTCAACATACCTCTCGAAGAGGCGAGCGCTTGAGCTGAGTTAACTGAACCTTAGGATCGGAGATCATCACGTAGAAGGGGTGGGTACAAATCAAAATTTGAGCCAAATATCCTTTGTTTCACGAACCGTGAACCCGACCACGATACAACCCTTAAAAGACCTAATTGAGGTAGGGTTATTCTGGAAGCGCATTACGATAAGGTTGAGTAACCTGACTCCTTCTTGACTTGCTAGTCACATCCTTGTTGTATTTTTCACTGACCACGTAAGCACTACGTCTGAACTTTGGTTCATTCGTCACTCAATCATAGCATGTAAATGAGTGACAGCTCAAATTTTTTTCAAAATCTGCATAACCACTGCATTAAGATTACCATTCGTGAATAGACAATTTTAATTGCAGGCTAGTAGTTGACATGAAAGAAATTCCAACAGGGAATAATCGAACTGAATAATTCAGCAGTCTGAACCAGGATGGCGTATGTTGTGAAACCCTATGAATCAGGGGCATTATTTTCCAGTAAGTTCAGAATCAGTTAGTCTGAGGACAAGTCCCGAAGCTTCAGTTGATCAGGGGCAGTTTGTTTGAGAAGCAGTTGATCAGAAGAGAGTCTTCTCGAGAGCCAATCTGGGGCAATCATTCAGGACGTGGAGATTTGAAAGCAGATACTTCAGGTGGATAATCAGATCGGGTTAAGTCGCTAGAACGCTCATTCAGGGGCAAGTCACCGCAGAAATGTTGAAACCAACTGGGTTGACAATTGTTTGATGGAGATTGAATTCTATTGTCGTACAGATACCGGGGCAAGTAATCTCGAGGTCGTCTCGTAGCAAGCTGTTCAGAGCGGTATTCCCAAGAGTTAGATTGGGGAAAATTGATTTGTACTGGGGCAAGTTGTTCAAACCAGTCTGTTATCCCCAGCCGGAGTTGAGTATCGGGGAATCATGTCATTACCCTTATCAAAAACCTTAACATTCCGAAAAGGCCTTGTTGTCGTTAGATCATTGACCTGCAGTCTAAACCTGTTACGTGTCAGTAACCAGTCGTTTCTAAAGTCCAGTTCTCGCCTGGAAAACCGGTAACCAGTTCTCGTCTGGCCCACCCTTCTGTAAGCATCAGTTCCCGTCTGGTGTAGTTTATTGTAAGCATCAGTTCCCGTCTGGTGTAGTTTATTGTAACCAGTTCTCGTTTGGGTCACCGTTTCTTCAGGTGTTGTATCAGTTCTCGTCTGGTACATGTCGTGGCAAAACAAATTTTCGTTCAATTGTCCTAATCTATTTTCCTATCAGTTCTCGTCTGGTAGTCTACCTTTGAATGCTAGTTCTCGTCTAGTGTTTTCCATATCTTCCACTGTGTACATAGTCCATGTTTATCCTAAACCAGAAAAGCAAAAACCTAAAAGGTGTCTGACACAGTAATTCCAAATGACTCGCATGTTGTCGTGTTCCCCGATACGAAGCTCGATGGATACTAGTTCCTCGATTAATGTTTGAATACTGTATGGACGTTGTTAAGTCAGAATTGCTCCTCTTCAGCAGTTGAAAGTTGTGTATTGTTCCCGGAAGAATTGAGATTGTATTTTACCCCGCATCAGAGTAGGATCAGGAGTATCCCCAGCAGATTAAGATTGATATCCTTGATAGTAGGGGCATTTCCAGCAGTGTGCTGCGCGCAATCAACCCCAGTTTGGGTCAATCCCCACAGAGCACAATCAGTTGTCAATGATTTAAAGAGAGTATCCCCAAGCAGGGTTATTTTTCTTTCTCCCCAAGCAGGGTTGCTTTTCCATTTCTCCAGCAGGATGGTTATCCCCAGCGGATTTGGTTTCCCATTTCTAGCATTTATTTTGCTGAGATGATTCTGTGATATCAGGCTACCTTCAGTGGAGTTGACGTTTCCTTCGGCATTTATTTTGCCAAGTGGTTGCAGACCTGGTGTTCTCTGGCAGCTCGAGCCTGCATTAGCATTTGCATATATTGTCATAGCATTTATACAAGCATATAGCATATCCATGCCGTCTGGGCCTCGCATTTTCAAACAGAACGCATAGCATTTACATGTCATATAGGACATTGCATCATTATCAGACATACGCATGTCGAAACATGGACCAGGTTGGTTACCTCATGGATTTCGTGTTTGTTCCCCTGCAGAGTTGTGTGGTTAAGCTTCTCTTCTTCCCCAGCGGAGTGATTCTTCATTTGGTTGTTACGTCGACACTGAAAAAAGATTGGCATATATCAGATTTCTGAAGCCGCCTCCTATTGACAGAATGGGTGCCGAGCAGTCGATTCAGAAGTTCCCCAGGAGAATTGTCCTCAAGTTCGCAGTGAACTGTGAGATGACAGGATTTGATCCCATAAGAAAGATGGGAATCAAGTCGTTTGCTTTTCGAAGCATTATTCCAATACTTGTGGTGTCGCACAGGTGATTGATGTTGAAAAGGAGAGAAATTTTTATCAGAAAATTGACCAGTTGTTGCCGTGACAACCGAACTTCAGTTCATTGGAGGCTATTCCTCAAACAGCTTTGCAGTATATTCCCACGGTTGGCAAATTTCAGGGTTTCATTGTTATTCAACCATCATCTACCTTTGAATGATTGAAGGCTGAGCGCTCTTCAACCATTCAGGTCCAAGCCGCTTGAATAGGGGCAGCTGTTGCACCCTAAAATTTGACCAACCGGGTCCCGTATCTGGTCCTATGTTTCGACGCATGACCGCATTCGCATCCGCATATTGCATACAGTGCATTTTTCAGTTGTTTTGATTTTATCGGGATCACAGCCCTTGTCTCGCGTCTCAGGTGTTTTTTAATCAGTTTAGATAGGTAGAATCGTTTTTTTTGGGAATTCGTGCTATTCCCAGTGTTTTCAGCTCACGCTGTTGTTTTTAGGGATATTTCGGTGTCCGTTTATTTTTACCGGTTGTCTCGGTGCGCTCTCGCAGTGTTATTTGTCGTTCGATGCTATTTTTGTTCCTTCGGGAATTATTTGTGATTTTTCTGGATTTTATTAGGCATTATTAGGGTTTTAATAGATTTTTAATCATTTTAGGATAATATAGAGTATTAATAGATTTTAATAGAATATTAATAGGTTTTTTAATATTTTTAATAGTTTTAATCTTTTTTTTTAGAATATATTAGATATTAAATAGCTTTTTAATCATTTTTTTATAGAATAATATAGATTTTTCTTTTGTTAATAATAGATCTTCTCTTAAATAAGTAGTATAGGTCTTATTAGAGTTTTTTGGATTAGTGGAATTATTAGAGTATTTTAGATTAGGGGATTTATTAGAGTATTGTTAGTTTAGAAATTAATTAGAGTTAATAGAGTTTTTTAGGTTAATTCTCTTTTTTAGGTTTAATTGAGATTTAGTTAGATTAATTAGGTCTTAATCATTTGTTTAGCTGTTAATTAGGATTTGTCGAAATTAATTAGATTAGTCTTAATTTTCAGATTAGTTAATTGAGTTTTAGTTTAGTTAATTAGGTTTAAGGTCTTTAATTAGTTCTTAATCAGGTTTAATTCATTTTAATCCATTTTAATCCAGTTTTTGGGTTTTTTTGTCATGCTATTTTCGTTGGGCCAGAGGTTTTTGAAGGCCCAGTTTAAGTTTTTTTTCCCATTTCAGGTCCAGAAAAATCATTGCCATCATTATATAAAGGCTGAAGCCACGTGTGAATCGAGGAGGCCCCCACTTATCACCCTGCATGCGTGACAACGCACAACCCATTAACCCTCTCTCCTCACACGTGGCACACATGCACCAGACTTCTCCACAACCCTTGCCACTTGTCTAGCTCACAGCCTTCACCGGTTGCATGGCCGGCGGCCATGCAACAACCCTAACAGTTCCCCGCCGGCACCTCTAACCAACTCCGGCCACCGCTGAATCCCCCGGAGAACACAAAATTACCAGAAACTCAACTCTCATTGTCAAGCCTCATCAACCTTCCCTCATCTTCCCAGAAATTCGTCCAACCTCCATCAACACTCAACAACGTTCATCATTTCCTAGAAAACCTGAAGAACATTCATCAAGTTCAACCGTTTCCTGATTTCTTCAAGATCTGCATCACGGATCTTTCAACAACGTTCATAGTGTTTGTAACCGTTTTTTTTCAAGATCTTCATCCGCGATCTTGTTTCCAGAATCTTCAAGTACGATCCACCGTGAATGAACTCTGTTACGCATCTGCGAACCGATCCTCGTCTTCAACCGATCAAGAACTTCACAGTTCTTCATTGATGATTCATGTGGTGTCTAGAGTTTATCATTATTTCATCCGCGTTCTTCGCAATTCTCCAGAAGTGTTCAACCGTTCATACTCGTCGTTTTCCAGAAAATCCTATTAACATACATCCAGATTCACGTGTTCATCAGTTTTCCGTCAAAGATCCCCCTCAGAAGTCCTCAAGAATCTCCAGATTGTTCAATCTCCATCAAGCAACGCATCTCCAACATCAAACTTCAACAATCTTCTTCGTTTGGAAGATGAGCGAGATGAAGGAAGTTTCGAGGTGAGTGGTTTGAGATGGATACAAGGAGAGACATAGAGATTGAGGGGACTGGGAGAAGACGGTGAGGGAGGGAGGTTTCGGACAATGGAAGTGGAAGAGAACAGACGACGGCGGAGTGAGAGAGGAGAAGACTTAGGGTTTCTGAATGGGGCTAGGAGAGGAAGGGTTTCATGGACTGGATTGGTATTGGGCCTAAGCCCAACGAGTGTCTGACCGTGCACCCTTCATTTTCCACTTCGCACCCCCTGGTCCTGTTGGGTTGCTGGTTGTTGGGCTGGGCCCAACGAGCTTCTGAATGCACCCTCCGTTTTTACTTTCCTTCCCCCTCCCGTGTGTGGTTTATGTTTGTGGGTTTGGGCTGGGCCTTTGGTTGGGTATTTTACTTACTGTATCATCCCTTGTAAACATACACCCCCCCTTTGTATTTTTGTTTTTTTTCTTATTTTCTTTGTTTATAGGAAAAAGAAAAGAATATTGAATAGGAAAAAAAGGAATAAAAAATATTGAATAGAAAGAAAAATGTAATAGAAAAGAAATATAGAAAAAAAAGAAAAGAATAATAGAAAAGTATATTGAAAAAAAAAAAGAAAAGAATAAAAGAATAGAGAAGAGAAATATTGAGAGAAAATATTTGAGAAAAAGAAAATAGTGAAATATGAGTATAGAAAATTGGGAAAAAATATTAGTTCATACTTTTAATATTTTCTTTTAGGATACATTTTTTATATAAATTCTTTTACACCTTTTTAGAGGTAGTTTAGAAGTCCATTTGTTAGGGGACTTTTTACACTTTTTAGAGGTAGTTTTCTTGAAGTCCACTTGTTAGGGGACTATTTTCCATTGTGATTTTCCATGGTAGATGGATAGGATAGTATTTCCTAGGAGTTTATTTTTTAGTACTCAATCATTGTAATCATTTTTCAGAATCTTAATAAAACGAGATTTGAGCTGTGGTCCCGAAGTAGCCGAACTACAGCTGCTCTGATTTCTCGTACCAGACGAGAATATGTAGGCATAGGATGCGATATCCTAGCGAGCACACTAACAACTAACCTTTTGTTCTCTCGCTGCTGTGCGATCGAGACTTTCCCGCTGACGATTGATGTTACCCTTTTCTCTTGCCCGAGTGCATTTGAGGCCAGACCGTAGTTTTTCCCATAGGTTCCCGTGCCTTTAAAACCAGTTTAATTTCTCACTCCTGTGTGAGAGCGCCCAGCCTAGCCGTAGTTAGCCTGAACTATGTAAGCTCTGATTTTCCACACAGTGTGGAAGTACGTAGGCACAAGACGCGAAGTCTTGGCGAGCCAATTCCCTGTAGTTTCCCGAACTACGTTGACTCTGACTTTCTCTCTTGAGAATACGTAGGCATAGAGTGTGTTGCACCCCAAAATTTGCCCTCACAATACAAGACTTTGTGTTCCAAGAAGGTTCACAAGGTTCACAAAATTCACAATTGGTCAGAAGAGTTGACAATTCCCTCAGACAATGCACCTCCTAAGCAGTGCATCCAAAACTAGGGTTTTGACTTTAATCAGGCTAAATGGACTTCCAAGACTTCAAGTGAGCTTCATAACATCTTATATGTGTATAAGAACCCCCATGTCAAGTTTCAAGACTTTTCTCAAAAGTTTGCTCAGTCAGATGATCAGATAAGTCAAAAGCAGTCAATGCAGTTAAAAGGTCAAACTGAGGTCAACTGTGGTTAAACCAAATTTCCAACAAAATTTTCAAACAAGTTTTTTTCACATCCATACACGGATTATTATTAAACTATTCTGAAATTTTTTGCCATTCACACACTACACTTTCAAAACAATTCAAAAGTGAGCTTAAGTACCTAAGAGCCCATGGATAACCATGGATGAAAAGGGTGCTAACACCTTCCCTTTTCATAACCTACCCCCCGGACCCAAAATATTCTCTAAGGTCTTTCCTGTTCTTTTATAACCTTTCCTTATGGATAAAATAAAAGTCGGTGGCGACTCTTGCTATCCGCAACATTGTTTAAAGTCAGTTCTCCCACCGTGTTACAGAACTGGCGACTCTGCTGGGGATCTATTTAAGAGGGGTACCCTTAGGAATTAAGATCACTTTAAATTGTTTGCCTTGTTTGCTTTATTATTATATTGTTGGGGTGCTCTTATGTGTGAAAGGTCCTAACCCGGATCTAGTGTACCTTAGGTAAATGGCAATAGACCAAGGAAACTGTACGACGTATATCGATACGGTTGATCTGGTGGCCATAGTTAGTGCGACTTCTTGGTTGGTGCTTATATTCCTTAAGTCAAGTTGAGGATAATATTGAGGCTGCCATATGTTGTCAATGCACTAACTGACTTTTAGAACCCTAGTTAACTCATCTTGGCCTTTAGAAAGTAGTGAGGTAACCGGCTTTGGTGCAGACTGAAGTTGGTTGACACTCGATACTACGCTCATTGAGATCTTAAACTTGGAGGGTTTTGGTTGGCAAGTAAGTGGCCTTCTGAACAACCACCCTTGTGAAGGATCAATGATATTGAGATCCCTTAGAACCTGGTTACTTTTGTAGGACAGGATGAACCATCTAACTTCAGGGGAGGGTACTTGCCTTTGAACCTCATGCAAGCCTTTAAACCTAGGGCTATGGTGTGACTTGTTTGTGTGTGCCACATGTTTGTGATTGAGCATGACACCATGACATCATCATGCATCATAAGCATATCATTTTCCCTAACCATTTCAAGGACCAAAGGATTTATCTTTGTTCTTTGTTGCAGGTCATGGCTTCTGCTCGTAGAAACACCATCAGGATCAACTTTGTAGGGATACCTGCTAAGCTCAAGGAGTTGGTTTCCCTAGTGCCTGATCATTCCCAGTTCAACAAGAGACATGGTCACTTATTGGATCTAGTTACTTCAGGGTTCAGTGAAGACATGATGAGTGTGCTGTTTCAGTTCTTTGACCCTAAGCACCATTGCTTTACATTCCCTGATTATCAGTTGGTTCCAACCATGGAGGAGTTCTCTAAACTTCTGGGTATACCTGTTCTTGATCAGAAGCCATTCACAGGCTTAGAGAAGGAGCTTAAACCAGAAGTTATTGCTGCAGCTCTACATCTGAAGAAGTCTGACATTGTTCTAGAGACGAGAAGTGGAGTTAAAGGTATTCTTGCCAAGGTATTAGTGGATAAAGCTCGAATGTTCTTGAAGGCTATGAGCTACGATGCTTTTGAGGAGATCTTAGCCTTATTGATTTATGGCTTAGTGTTGTTCCCCAATCCTGATCAGTTCATAGACGTTCATGCCATCAACATATTCCTGAGTCACAATCCAGTGCCTACCTTACTTGGAGACATCCTACATTCTCTTCACACCCGTACCACAAGGGCAAGAGGAACTTTGATGTGCTGCATACCTTTACTTTCTAGGTGGTTTATTTCTCACCTTCCTCGCTCAGTAATGAAGAATGAGCAAGGGTTCAGATGGTCCAAGAGGATCATGTCACTTTCTCACTCAGACATCCATTGGTGCTCCAGATCTATGGAGAATGTCACCATCATTGACCGTTGTGGGGAGTTTCCTAATGTGCCACTTCTAGGCATAAGAGGAGGCATCACCTACAACCCATCTCTAGCTTTACGACAGTTTGGTTACGCCCGGAGCGATGGTCCACATGACATGTTGATTCAGGGCATTGTGTTTGATTACGACAACGATCTTCAGGGTTACCGTCAGAGATTCATCCGAGCTTGGGGAAAGGTAAACAGGATTGACAGCAAGACACTGGAGCCTAAGTACACTATTCCTATGGAGGCTTATCTCAGATGGGTACGATCTCGTGCTCAGACACTCATGATGCCATATCCTGCCGTCCTACCAGTTACCATGGAACCTGTTGCTGAAGGAGACACAGCTTATACCATCCTTCACCCAGACATGCCTACTGATATGGAAGACTTGCAGAGATCATGGATCCAACTGAAAGAGCAAAGGGATACTTTCGAGGCTCATTACAAAGCAAGCCAAGCAAGGATCCTAGAGCTAACAAAGCTACTTCATGAGGAACGAAACCTCAACTCATACCTCAACACAAAGAGGAAACGTCCATGGGAGACTTAAAACCCCATCTTTTGTACTTATTTCGTTTTCATTTTTTGTAAGCCTAAAAGGCAAAACAAGTTATTACTAATAAAAAGTTACTTTCTTGATTGTTTAAGCAAATTTAAATCCTGCGGTCCTTGAAAACATTGCATATGCATTCCCATATCATTGCATCACAGGTTTATAATTGTGCACAGGTTTCTCATCTTCTCGCTGTTTATTTCAGCAATGGCTCTTGAACAATCAGTTAAGGATCTCCAGGCACAGAATGCACAGTTCCAAGAGCTGATCCTGAACCTATCCAAGGGGCAGGATGAATTGAAGACACTACTGGCCAAGAAGACTAAGAAGGCTAGAAGGTCTGCTGGGCTGCTCAATATGGGAAGAAGGTTCAAAGGTCCTGTCAAGACCAAGGAACAGGTTGAAGACTATGAATCTGAAGAATCTGAGCAGGAGAGAGGCAGTCTCCACAACACTATGGGGGACTCTGATTCTGAGGCTAACTACTACCATGAGCCTAACGAAGACAAATTCAAGATGCTGGTGGATAGAATGGATGCTATGGAATTACAGAAATCATCTGGGCTGGATTTTGAGGATTTGAGCTTGATATCTGGGGTGGTCATACCCATTGGGTTCAAAGTTCCTACATTTGTTGTCTATGATGGGGTCTCTTGTCCCAAATTGCATCTGAGGTCTTATGTCAGAAGAATGCAACCCCACACTGCTGATAAAAAGTTGTGGATCCATTTCTTTCAAGAGAGTTTATCTGGAGCTCAGCTAGAGTGGTATTATCAGTTGGAGAGTGTCAACATCAGAGATTGGAATGACCTTGCTGAAGCTTTCTACAAGCAGTATCAATACAATGCTGACTTAGCCCCCGCTCGCATGCAGCTTCAAAGCATGTCTATGGGTGCCAAAGAAAGCTTTAAGGAGTATGCTCAGAAGTGGAGAGACTTAGCTGGAAGAGTTCAACCCCCTTTGACTGATAGGGAGTTGGTTGATATGTTCATGTGTACGCTGAATGGTCCGTTTTACAGTCATCTCATTGGAAGCTCATCATCTGGCTTCACTGAGTTAATCATGACAGGAGAGCGAGTAGAGAATGGTATCAAGAGTGGTAAGATCCAAGTGGGCACTTCTTCATCAGGTGCTGCAAAGAAGCCTCCCACTGGGAAGAGAGAATCTAATGCTGTGTATGGTCAGCCTGATCGTAACAGAAGGCATCAGTCTGTTAGTGCAGTTCATATTTCAAATCCAACTCCTGCAACAACAGAGCAGCCTCAAGGCAACCAACAGAGGGCTAGAAGACAGTTCACGAAGATCAACATGTCAATAGCTCAGGCATTGCAACACTTGTTGAAAGCTGAACTTATTACCCTGAGAGAGGCCCCTCAGAATCCCAATGTTACCTCTCCCAAGTACAATCCCAATGCACGATGTGCATATCATTCAAACTGTCCAGGACATGATACTAATAACTGCTGGGTCTTGAAGAACAAAATTCAGGATATGATTGATGCTGGAGAAGTTGAATTTGATCCACCAGGTACTCCAAATGTGATTACAGCTCCAATGCCAAATCACGAGAAGACTGTCAACGCCATTGATGAAGATATTGATGAGGATCTGCATGTCTATTCAGTTATGGAGTTGAGCACACCATTGTCTGTTATCAAAAAGAGGTTAGTACAAGCTGGGATCTTTCCAGGTTGTCATGAAGATTGTCTATATTGTACCTATAAGCCGGATAGTTGCTTCATTTTGAGAGATGGGATTCAACGTCTCATGGATAAATATACTATAGTGTTTGAAAGAAGACCAGCATCTGTAGAAAGTATGGTGGATCATCTGACTCAGGGTAAGAAGATTGAAGAGGTTGACATGGTTGACAAAGTACCACTAAGAATCACTTCAAAGGGTCCCATTAAAATCACTCATCAGGGCCCAATCAAGATTACTGCTGAAGGTCCTGTGAAAGTTGTTGCTGAAGCCAGAGTAGCTCCTCTGATCATTACCACTCCTGGTCCTATTCCTTATACATCTGACAAAGCTGTGCCTTGGCACTATGGGTCTGATGTTTACATCCATGGTGTCAAGCAGGAGCCTTTACCTGATATGCCTGTTGACATTGATAATATTGCTGGATCTAGCAAGATCACTCGTAGTGGAAGAGTCTTCTCTCCTCCAGTTGCTTCTAAGAGTGCAGTTACTCCTGCTGTTACTTCCACCACTGATGCTCGGGGCAAGGGTCCTGTTATTGAGCCTGTATCCACTGATGTGCCAGCTGCTGATGACCTCTCTAAGCAGATGGAAGAAGTATTGAAAATCATTCGCAAGAGTGATTATGATATTGTTGATCAGCTGGGGCATACTCCCTCAAAGATTTCTATGCTCTCCCTGTTATTATGTTCTGAGGCTCATGCCAAGTCATTGATCAAGTTTCTAAAGATGGCTCATGTACCCAGTGCAATTTCTGTGGACCAGTTTGAGAATTGTGTTGCTCACCTGACCTATGACAACGGGTTAGGATTTTCTGATGCTGACTTGACCCCTGCCAAGAGGGATCATAACAGGGCCTTGCATATTTCAATTGAATGCAGGGGCACTACCCTGTCTCATGTGCTGATAGACAATGGTTCCTCTCTGAATGTGTTGCCTAAGGAAGTCCTGAACAAGCTGAGTCCTGAAGATACGGTATTGAAGCCCAGTAATATTGTGGTAAAGGCTTTTGATGGTTCTAGAAGAGTAGTGCATGGGGAAATTGATCTTCCAATCAAGGTTGGTTCTCAGGTGTTCACTGCTACATTCTATGTGATGGATATTCGTCCTTCGTACTCATGTCTGCTTGGTCGTCCCTGGATCCATGGGGCAGGTGCTGTGACCTCCACATTACATCAAAAGTTGAGATATCCGGTGAATGGAAAAGTTGTTACTGTCTTTGGAGAGGAAGAATACTTTGTCAGCCATGTAAACACTTTCAAGTATCTGGAAGTAGAAGGTGAATACATTGAAACTCCATGTCAGTCATTTGAAGTGGTTCCCTGGGCTGTTAAGGATTGTGTGACTCCTCCTGCTGTGAAGAAGGTTCCTGTGGTCATCAGAAACCCTCCAACAATGGCAATGGCCTCCCTCAATGATGCAAAAGCTGTGGTGGAAGAAGGTGGTTGTACTATTTGGGGTCAACTTCCTGATATTCCATACAAGTCTGACAAGTTTGGTTTGGGTTTCACTGCAGAGTCCCAGAAGGCTGTTCGTCGTGCTCGTGCTGTTCGTATCACCAATCAAGGGGTTATCAATGCTGTGGGAGATCAAGATGAAGACTACAACTTGGAGGCATGGATTTTTCCTACTGTGGGTGCTGGACTCAATAATTGGAAAGCTGAAGATGTTATCCCTATCTCCTTTAGTCAGGAGTAAATACTATTACTGTGTTATGTTTTTAAATTTGTGATTTCTGGAACAATTAAAACTTTCAAGCCATGTGCCTTACCCGGGGCACAATGGTGTGCTTGTTACGGGTTGTCATTTCATTTGCATACTTCATTCAATAAAATCAGTGGACGTTTCGTTTTCGTAAATATTGTGTTCCTTGTCTTTCTTTTTCTTTTATTTTTGCTTTATCAGCTATGTGTTCTTGCACACACCCACGTCACTAAAATGCAGATCCTCATCCACTCTGGATCCAGTTGATAACAGTTCTACTATTGCCAATTACAATTTCGAGAATCCGATCTATCAAACTGAAGACGGAAACGAGGACGATTGTGAAATACCTGTGGAGCTTGCTAGGTTGTTACAACAAGAAGAGAAAGCTATACAGCCACATGAAGAGCCAGTCGAAGTTGTGAATCTGGGAACTGAAGAAAACAGAAAAGAGGTCAAAATAGGGGCTGATTTAGAGGACAGTGTCAAGAGCAGGTTGATTCAGATGCTACGTGACTATGTGGAGATCTTTGCTTGGTCTTATGAAGATATGCCAGGGTTGGATACAGACATTGTGGTTCACCGTTTGCCAGTGAAAGAAGATTGTCGTCCAAAGAAGCAGAAGGTTCGTCGTATGCGTCCTGAAATGTCAGAAAAGATCAAAGCAGAGGTAATGAAACAGTTCAATGCAGGGTTCTTGGCCGTAACTTCTTATCCTCAGTGGGTTGCAAATGTGGTACCGGTTCCTAAGAAAGATGGTAAGGAGATCTGAACAAGGCTAGCCCTAAAGATGACTTTCCACTTCCTCATATTGATATTCTGGTAGACAACACTGCTCAGCATAAAGTATTCTCTTTTATGGATGGTTTCTCTGGTTACAATCAAATCAAGATGGCACCTGAAGATATGGAGAAGACTACATTTGTGACACAGTGGGGCACCTTTTGCTATAAGGTAATGCCATTTGGTTTGAAGAATGCAGGGGCAACATATCAGCGTGCTATGGTGGCTTTGTTTCATGATATGATTCATCATGAGATAGAGGTATATGTGGATGATATGATAGCCAGGTCTCAGAATGAAGAACAACATCTTGATCATCTGCACAAGTTGTTTGAGAGGTTGAAGAAATACAGGTTGAGATTAAATCCAAACAAGTGTACTTTTGGAGTTAGATCTGGAAAGCTCCTGGGTTTCATTGTCAGTGGAAAAGGTATTGAAGTGGATCCTGCAAAAGTGAAAGCTATACGAGAGATGCCAGCTCCCCGTACTGAGAAGGAGGTTAGAGGTTTCTTGGGACGATTGAACTACATTGCAAGATTTATTTCCCAATTAACTACCATCTGTGAGCCAATCTTCAAGTTGTTGAAGAAAGATCAGGTGATGGAATGGAATGATGAGTGCCAGACTGCCTTTGATGAAATCAAGAGATATTTGTTAGAACCTCCAATTTTAATGCCACCAGTTGATGGAAGACCCTTGATTATGTATTTAACAGTATTAGACAACTCAATGGGGTGTGTATTGGGGCAACATGACAAGTCTGGTCGAAAAGAGCAGGCAATATACTACCTTAGCAAAAAGTTTACCGACTGTGAAGCAAGATACTCACTGCTCGAGAAAACTTGCTGCGCTTTGGCATGGGCTGCTCGCCGACTAAGACAGTATATGTTGACCCATACTACCTTGTTGATTTCGAAGATGGATCCGATCAAGTACATATTTGAGAAACCTGCTCTCTCCGGAAGAATTGCAAGATGGCAAATGATCTTGACGGAATATGATATACAGTATACTATTCAGAAGGCCATTAAGGGGAGTGTTGTTGCTGATCATTTGGCTCATCAAGCAGTAGATGATTACCAGTCAATGAATTTTGAGTTCCCTGATGAAGACATTATGTCTGTTACCAAAGAACCTGGACAATATGACGGACCTGAACAAGGATCCCGATGGACTATGGTTTTTGATGGTGCCTCCAATGCACATGGTAATGGTGTTGGTGTTGTGATTAGTTCCCCTGAAGGTTGTCATACCCCGATTACTGCCAGACTTTGTTTCTATTGTACCAATAACATGGCTGAGTATGAGGCATGTATCATGGGTATGCAAGTTGCTATTGATATGAAGATTCAGTTCCTTGAGGTGTATGGAGATTCAGCTCTGGTAGTAAGTCAGATTAAAGGAGATTGGGATACAAAGCATGATAATCTCATTCCTTACAGAGAACATGTGTTGTCTTTGATCCCACATTTCAAAGAGATTACTTTTGGACATATTCCACGAAGAGAGAATCAGTTGGCAGACGCATTGGCCACCATGGCATCTATGTTTGAGATAAGCTGGGATGATGAAGCTCCCAAGATTACCATTAATAGATTTGAGAAGCCTGCATACTGCAATGAGATTGACACTGAAGGGGCAAGTGGACTCCAACATATGAGGGACCATTTGTAGTCAAGACAGTGTTCTCAGGAGGTGCCATGATACTGACTACAATGGATGGTGAAGACTTCCCACAACCTGTAAACGCAGACATAGTTAAAAAATACTACGCATAAAAAGAGACCCGCTAGGTTGACAGGCCTAGGCAAAAATAAGGGCATCCCGGCAAACCAAAAGGGTTTGGGCAAAAATTAGGGATATATATATAAAAAGATGTACACCCGGCAAGTCGAAAACCTGAAAAGGCGGCTTGGGCAAAAAAGGGTATCCCGGTGGATTGAAAACCTGAAAGGGCAATCCAGGCAAAAGTTAGGGATTAAAGCGTATGACTATGTCTCGTTTGGATCACTCATGAAACTGCAACCAATTGTACTACTTACTCAAGCTCAAACAGATAAAGCTCAATCCAATCGTTTCCGTCTCAACAGCAAGAAGATGAGATACTTGAGTGGCAATAGTAGAATTGAAACTCAATAGGATTATTTCCCACATAGCTGATTCTTTTTGTAAAACTTCATGACAAAATTCTCTTACAAACTTACCCATGTATGGGTCACTTTTGATATAAATAAATTCCATCTTTTGAATCCAGATTTACTTTTACCCTGTTTACATAAGCGAAACGTCCATTGGTTGTGTTTGAATGTATGTATGCCTTTGAATATGATTGATGTTTACCAGAAATGCATGTATGCTTTTAATATGATTGATGTTTACCAGAAATGCATGAAAATGCAGTAATAGTATTTACTAAGGACGAACGAGGGAAGGATTTCAACGAAGCTTCGCCGGTTCATCTTTACAAGACAGTTACAAACCATCAGTAGGACTAATCCATTTTCACAAAGTCTAATCTCCCCTGGAATTTATATCCATCTCTTTTATCCTCATACGGATATACGGGAAATTACTTTCCAATAAGGGCACGATGAACGAAGACGGGATGTTATACTTATCCTACTATCAAACGAAAACGAAGGTTATCTATACCCTACTATCCCCAACAACGGGAGGTTATCTATACCTTGTTATCCCCAACAACGGGAGGTTACCTATACCTTGTTATCCCCAGCAGACGGAGGGTTATATATTCTTCAACAACGAATCGGGATTTATGTTCCTTGGCCAGCAGTTGTTATACAAGGATATCCAGACACTTCCAGCAGTGTCATAGCATACATACATCATTTACATCATACCATAACATATATGTCTATAGTACATTACCTAAGTGCATCATGTCATACATGCATACATAAAGCATAAACTAATGTTGTTATACAGAATGCTACCTTGTTTTCAGGTTAATTATCCAACAAACAATCTTATGATCTTTGGGACTGCTTTATTGTAACCTCAGGGTTACTTTATCCTCCTGATGAGCTTCTTATTACTTTGGGACTGCTTTATTGTAACCTCAGGGTTATTTTATCCTCCTGATAGCCTCTCATGACTTCAAGACTGCTTTAGAGCTACTGATTGCTCTATCCTCCTGAAATCATCCTATTACTTCAAGACTGCTTTAGAGCTATTCATTGCTCTATCCTCATGAGGTCATATTACTACTTCAAGACTGCTTTAGAGCTATTCATTGCTCTATCCTCCTGAAGCCATCTAATTATTTCAAGACTGCTTTAGAGTTATCCATTGCTCTATCCTCCTGAAATTACATTATTATTTCAAGACTGCTTTAGAGCTATCCATTGCTCTATCCTCCTGAAATCATTACTTCAAGACTGCTTTAGAGCTATTGATTGCTCTATCCTCCTGAAGACATATCACATTATTATTTCAAGACTGCTTTAGAGCTATTGATTGCTCTATCCTCCTGAAGCCATTATTACTTCAAGACTGCTTTAGAGCTATTGATTGCTCTATCCTCCTGAGGTCAGATTTATCACTTCAAGACTGCTTTAGGGTTATCATTATTGATTGCTCTATCCTCATGAAGACATGCTGTTACATCAGTATTACTCCAGACTCCTGACAGTTCTCATTATACTACTGAAGAAATTTCCCCTAGTGGCATCTTTAAGCCCACTCAATCATGTTCAACCAACCATCAATATCACTCCATGCACTGGTGAGTGCAAATTTTTGGGCTTTTGTGTTCAATCCCCTTCAACCTTCCAGGTTACGACTGGCAAATATACCAATCTAACCCCTCAGGTTTCAGAAAATTGAACAGGGGCAGCTGTTGCACCCCAAAATTTGCCCTCACAATACAAGACTTTGTGTTCCAAGAAGGTTCACAAGGTTCACAAAATTCACAATTGGTCAGAAGAGTTGACAATTCCCTCAGACAATGCACCTCCTAAGCAATGCATCCAAAACTAGGGTTTTGACTTTAATCAGGCTAAATGGACTTCCAAGACTTCAAGTGAGCTTCATAACATCTTATATGTGTATAAGAACCCCCATGTCAAGTTTCAAGACTTTTCTCAAAAGTTTGCTCAGTCAGATGATCAGATAAGTCAAAAGCAGTCAATGCAGTTAAAAGGTCAAACTGAGGTCAACTGTGGTTAAACCAAATTTCCAACAAAATTTTCAAACAAGTTTTTTTCACATCCATACACGGATTATTATTAAACTATTCTGAAATTTTTTGCCATTCACACACTACACTTTCAAAACAATTCAAAAGTGAGCTTAAGTACCTAAGAGCCCATGGATAACCATGGATGAAAAGGGTGCTAACACCTTCCCTTTTCATAACCTACCCCCCGGACCCAAAATATTCTCTAAGGTCTTTCCTGTTCTTTTATAACCTTTCCTTATGGATAAAATAAAAGTCGGTGGCGACTCTTGCTATCTGCAACATTGTTTAAAGTCAGTTCTCCCACCGTGTTACAGAGTGCGACGCTCTATCGAGTCAATACCCTTCCGTTTAGATTTAGCAGCCGTAGATAGATTGTTTTTGCATCCTGTAGACAACCCAAGCAAGCGTGGATCTCGTCGAGTACGACGGACGTGAGGGGTGCTAATACCTTCCCCTTGCGTAACCGACTCCCGAATCCAGGTTTTGGTTGCGATGACCATACCTTTTCCCGTTTTTTGCGAGGTTTACTTCGAGCGTTTCCTTTCCCTCCGTTGGGATAAATAACGCACGGTGGCGACTCTTCTGTCAGCCGATGCCGATTTTCGCAGTAGCGACAACTTCATGCTTTTATTATTTTTTTTAAGAAAAGGTTGACAGAAAGAAGGAAAATAAAACAAAACATTGTCTTTCAAAAATAATTTTATGTGCAAAAAGTAAAAATGAAAGAAAGAGAGCGTAATTGGATACGAAAGTTTATTTATTGGGTATAAGTTGTGCTTTAAAAGCAAAAAGCCCTACAACATGATCCATATGCCTTGGGCAGAGCATATGATTTTTTTTAGGTAAAATAAAAAAGGAATTACTCGTCTACTAGAGTAACTTCGGGGATTTCGACGACTCTCCAATTGTTCAAAGTTTGATTAGGCGCCCTAGGATACACCATACACAGCTCTTCATGATCATCGGCTTCAGTTTCCAAAAACATGACTTGACCATCAACAAGGTGGCCTCCACTAGTAAAAACCAACGGAGTTGCAAGCCCTTTGCCCTTATCAGTTGCATTCTTCAGCTTGTAGCCTAGACCAGCTCCATTTTTGTTGACGGGCAATTCCAACACTCTGCCCCATCCTCGCGGATGTCCCTCCTCTATCACTGTCCTCGTGTCCTTCCAAGTCACTATTGAAGATGCTGGCTTTTCGTAAATCATTTCAACATTGATTACTTCAAAATCTTGAAACGGTGTCTCATGCACTTCATTTCCTACTTCCACATAACGGAAAGAAGCAAGATGGCTCACAAGAACATCTTCTTCACCCTCAATGATGACCATCTGATTGTTAATCATGAATTTGATCTTTTGATACAAGGTTGAAGTTACAGCACATGTGGAATGAATCCACGGACGACCCAGGAGGCAACTGTAAGCGGGCTAGAGAATACAACTTCCACACATTCGATAGTAATATGTAAGGCCTTGTTATGATTTTTACCTTCGGGAGGTAATTCACTATCATTAAAGCTCAAAATATGACCTGATGCAATATTTCCCACCACTTCTTCAAATTGCACTATTGATATCTCCTCTGGCACATGAGCTGCCTTCAAGAATTTTAGTAGTGCTTCTTGATGGGCTTTTGAACACATTAACAATGACATCATGGATATCTTCGAGGGAGTCTGATTGAGCTGGTCAATCACTTTGTAATCACTTTTTTGAATGATTCTTAGAAACTCCTCTGCTTCATCATTTGGGACGTCTTTCTGTTTAGATGACTGCCCCTATTCAATGGTGCTTGGTATGGCAGTATCTTTCCTTGTATTGTCGCTGCTGTTGACAGGAGGTATAGTTGGAGCGAAGATTCGACCACTTCTAGTAACGCCACTGGTTCCCACAATGTTCTCTACAGTCTTTTTTTCCTTCCAATATACCTTCTTCTACCACCTTCTGTCCATTGAGAAAAACAGTCTCGTCGTATAACCAAGGTACAACTCTCGTGCTCTCGTAAGGAAACAGAGTTGGCACTGAAATGACAAGTTGATTCATTGATGGTGGAGACATAGGTACCTCGACCGGATAATAAGGTATATTCAAAGGTGTTCTACCTTGACCACTAGGAATCACATACGTCTCATCATATGGGATCTGTAAAGGGATAAAAGCTTGTTCATACATATTGTCCCATTCTTCCCCACTGCACGATATTGTCAACAGAGTACGAGTCAAATTATCAGATGGAATCCATAGCTCATATTCATCATCATATGGTATCTCCAATGTTTCAAAAGGAATATCAAGAGTAACAACCTCTTCATCTTTTGATAGTTGTTCTGCTACTAATACACCTTGATCAATCAGGCTTTGGATGCCTTTCTTCAACTCAGCGCATCCTTGAGATCCATTCAAACAGACGTGGTAATTGGTTGAACAGCCTGGATAAATGTTTTTCAACAAGAGTTGCTCCTTAATAGTAGAGAGAGGCGTTCTCAATTTGTCAATATTCAAAATTAATCGGATCCCCTTTGAGTTTTCAATCATGTTTGTTGAGTGGTGAGGCAGCATTGGATTAGTCTTGATGTTCGGGGTACCTCGGGTGAAGTTTATCGCTTTTGAATCGATAAGATTTTGCACAATGTATTTCAAAGTCTTGCAATTCTCAATGTTATGGCCCGGGGAGCCAGAATGGAACTCGCATTTTGCATTGATGTCATAGCCAAAGGGAAGAACCTCCGGAGGGTCCCTCATTTCCCTAAGATGAACCAGACCTCCTTTCAACAAAAATGGCAGCAATTTGGCGTACGTTGAAGGAATTGGATCAATCCTTCTTTTTGGCCTTCTCAATCTTTGTTGACCCTAGTACTGATTTTGTCTCGGTTGGTAGGATTGTTGTTGTCGATTCTGCTGAGCTGCAGGCTGACTTGTTGGAATGGAAAGTGGTTGTTGTGGAGCAATGGCAGCAATATGGTGATAACCTTGATGAGTTCTCCCTCTATTGGTGAACAATGCACTAGCTTCGCCTTCCTTTTTCTTAATGAAACCCTGATAGGGCTTTTTGACCCCACTTGAAGATCCGCCGGCATTCTGAATCTTTCCTGCCTTCATAAAACTCTCTAGTCTTTCCCCATCCGTGACAAGTTCAGAAAACACTATAGAGGTTGTAGACGCTAGACGCTCAAGGATTGGTCCTTGCAGCGTGCCCATGAAGAGGTCTGTCAGCTCTTTCTCTATCAACGGGGGTTGTACTCTTGCAGCCACTCCCCTCCACCTCTGAGCAAAGTCTTTAAAAGACTCATTCGGTTTCTGGGTCAAATTCTGGAGTTGCATCCGATTTGGAGCCATGCCAGTATTGTATTGATAATGTTTCACGAAAGCGTCTGCTAACTCCTTCCAGCTTTTCACATTGGATCGTTCAAGATTCAAGTACCATTCCAGAGAAGCCTCTGTCAAACTATCTTGAAAAAAATGGATTAACAGCTTCTCATCATCGGAATATGCGGCCATCTTTCTGCAGTAAGACCTTATATGGGTCCTAGGACAACTGTTGCCCTTGTATTTCTCGAAGGTTGGGATTACAAACTTCGGAGGTATCTTAACTCCGGTTACAAGACATATTTCAACAGAATCTAGTCCCAAAACATCGGGGCCTTGCAATGCCTTCACCATCTCTTGTAAAGCATTAAACTTCTTTTCTAATTCAGCGGTCTGTGGTCCGTACGCTTCACCTGAGTTCTCATAGAAACCTTCATGATCATCGTACTGGACTTGTGTTGGGATCGTAGTACCATGAGGATGAGTCGTACCGACTGGTGGATGGACGGTGTTGATAGGTACGACACCTGCAGAAGTAGGAATTGCCCTAACAGGGGTTGGAGGTGGCCTCGGCAGGAATTGGAACTGCACCACTTGTGTTGGGAACTGCACCAGCCAAAGTATGATTAGCACTCCTCTTTGCTGCTTGCCTCATCTCTTCTTGACTCCTGGCCATGTTCTGAATTACCTCCATGAGTTGATTCATCTGCGTCTTCATGCCTAGCATCTCGCTCCTCATAGTAGCCTGGTCTTGCTCTATCTGATCCATGACTCTTTTCTGATTATTCCTTGTGTTATACCGATGTCGTGAAGTCAGCTTGCTTTACTCTCTCTGAAAGGGTAAGCAGCGTGTAAGGTCGAGTTGTAGGGAATGCAAAAAAGAAAAAATGCGCAAACGTATGCAAAATGTTCGAGAGACTTTCGAGGCTTGTGATTATCATTGGTATTATAGAATCGTGACTGAATAATAAAGTAATGCACAATTTAGACCAAAAAGCAAACTTTCATTAATTTGAGAGAAAATTCAATACAAACGATTGCTGAATAAGCTGAAACTAACAATTCATGCTACAAGAAAATACTGAATAACTAAAACTCTTTCTTTTAGAGACGTTCTTCAAGCTTTTTTGTCTCGAACATGAATCTTCTAACCATTTGGTCGCAGAGCTGGAGAAAGTGGTGAATATAAGGAGGGATATCATTTCCTTCCAAGTCTTGAATTGCGCTTTCCAACCTCCATGGGATATCACGGATCATGAGGTTGCAATGCTCCACCAGATTGTTGTACCTAGCGCGACACATGTCTAGAGTCGATTGGTAATAGCAAATAGAATCCACGTGGGTGTCCAACAATTCATTGAGTTGAGCCTCCTTCTAGAGCCACTGAGCATTATCCCTTTGCAAGGCGTCGAAACGATTCCTCCATAGAGTAGCTGTTTCTTGGGCAGTCTCCAATTCCTTACATTTGTTGTTCCATATATCAGGAGTGACATATGAAGCCCTTAATGCTTCCTCCTTGAGTCTTCGTTCATCCTCTACTAGGGTCAAGACGTTTCTCAGTTGCTTTTCAAGATTCCCAATATCATCTTCAAGATTCTCTCTTGTCTCCTTTTTCTTAGCAGAAGCTAGTTCAAAGAAATGCCATGCTCTATCACGAGAAGCCTTAGTCTCTTTTAGGCGTTGTCGAAGAGTTGTCAATGATGTATCAGCCCCTTCGAAACCCTGCTGGTACTTGACTCTCATGTCTGTTTCTAACTTCAATTTCTTGCTATTCTCAGCCGCTCGGTCTTGTTCAAACTCTACTTTCCTTTTGTACTGGCCATTCTCCACATTTGCTCGGTGAGTTTCAGCTTCGAGGTCTTGATTTTCTTTAGTCAACCTCTCTACCACTTGCTTCAGTTTCTCGTATTCTTCCATAGATACATGGGTGGGAGCAGGAGGTCCTTCTCGCATAGATGGTTCTGAGGGAAATGTCAACAACTTTTCGGCCACTCAGGCTAGCAACCACTGGTTGTATGGCTCCTTCGCCACACAATTCTTCGCCTTCAACTCTTTCCTCCCCTTCGTGTGAATCTTGCCCATGCTTTAGCAATCTTCCTGGAAAACGCAGGATCTTCTGTTGTGGCAAGTAAAAAGAAGCTTTGAACTTTCTCTGCTTCGGGCTCATCTTCCATAGCATAGCCCAATTGGCGCAATGCCATGACTGGGTTGTAGTTGATGCAACCAGCCCTACTGATTAGAGGTACATTACCGAATTCCCCACAACTAAAGATAATCTCCACATCGTAGTACTCTTGAGAGTACCAAGCAATATCATTGGCCTCTAGAGACATAATGTGTTGAGACCACTTCAACTTTTTCTTATTTTCTACGAACGGTCCCTTCTTCGATAGATGAGAGGTATACCATTTGAATAGTAGATGGGAACAACATTGGACCATTCCTGACTTCTTTTCACTTCTCCAATGAATATAATGGTAAACATCAGCGAGGAGGGTAGGAATAGGATTCTTTTGCATGAAGAGAATGATAGCAGCGATGTCTATGAAATTGTCTACATTTGGAAAGAGGACAATCCCATAAATCATTAGAGCAACGACAATACCAAACCTTTCCAAATCTCCCACAGTCTTGTACTGAGCAGTTTTATCTAGCAGAAATTTCAAAGGAAAGTCTTGAACCCCTCCCTTATTGGCTAGCCCCTCTTTGACCTCCTCTTTGGTCATACGTAGAGTAAGAGCAATGGCAGGAGGTTTTGGTTCTTCTTCCAAGCCGGTGTAGATAGGTTGATCCTTAATCTTGATATTCAAAATGTGAGAATATTCCTTGAGAGTATGGGCCAACTGATAGTTTTGAAAAGTGAAACATATGAGAGGTGCATCATAGAACTGAGCCATAGTGAACAGAGCCCAAGTATCGACCCTAGAATGGAGGAGATCAAGCAATTTCCCATACTTCCCCTGAAAGTTGATCTTGATAGCCTTTGGTACGTCAATCAGAATGTCTTGAATTAGTTCCAACTTTGGTTCTCTAAACTTGATGGAATTTGTGCTTCTCTTTCTTTGGTCAGTCATTGTGTTCACCAATACCTGAGATAATCACAACCTCTTAAGTCCCTTGATATGCAAAAATGGTATGCAGTGCAATGTTTTATGAATGCACATGATAAAGAACAAAAAGCGAGATCAAAATCACAGGTCCTGCAAAACAACACAAAAGGCATCTCTCCCATTGGGTGGGTAATCTATTGGTTTAGAGAGGGTGTCCCACAAGGCTTTAAACAAAGTCCCATGTACTAACCCTCAAAAGTTTCCCATCAGAACGACTACTCGTAAGACGGTAATCCTTTCAAAGGATGAATGCAGAGTTATGTTTTAGCAACCCTTGGAATAAGGTTCTACAAAGGTCCTCAGAGTCACGGACTCCTACGTCGGAAATAAAAACGCCATTACGACTACACGTAAGACATGATCATCCCAACTGGGTCTCATCTGAGTGGTGGAGTTCAATCCAACTCAACGAGTCCTAAGTCTCGCAAATCAGAAAAAATCCACCTCCCAACTTAGTGTATACTCGAAAGCTCGGGTAAGAAGCTTTCTCCTCACAAACCAATCCCAAATAAACCCAACAGGTTAGCAAGAACACAACACAAACAAATAACAAAAAGAAAATAAATCACAAATGCGACAAACAAACTAGGTCTGGCTTGCTAGGAGTCCCCAGCAGAGTCACTAGCTGTCGCTGCTCAAAAAATGCATCGCGCACCGATAGGGAGGCGAAAAGGATGGACAGAAGAGTCGCCACCGAACTTTATTTATCCCATGAGAGGAAAGGAAAATATCGAGAAAACCTTAAGAAAAGAAAAGAATAAGATGGTCTCGTGACCAAGAACGGGTTCGGAAGCCGGTTATACGAGGGGAAGGTATTAGCACCCCTCGCATCCATCGTACTCGATGGGAACCATTTGTTTGTGGATGTGTGATTATATCTGCTTAAATATTATGCTATAAAAGTGTTTTCCAAAGGGTAAAGAAAGAGGGTTTATAAACTAAGAAAGGAGGCATAACGGGGAAGAAAAGAGAAAGAACAGACTCGGTAGGACTTCACAGTCCTATGCCTACGTATTCTCAATGGATGTGAGAAAGTCAGAGTCGTCGTAGTTCAGGGAACTACAGATGTGGGGGGAATATGCCCGGCAAGGATTGTGGCCCTTGTGCCTACGTATCTTTACTTGAAGAAGTAAAGAATCAGAGCAGCCGTAGTTCGTCCTACAGTTTGCTGATGTTTTATGGATGATGTTATCGTGCGCATTCTAGCAGTTTAAGTGTTTTACTCCTCGCATGTGAGGAGACTTATGCGTTACCTGTTTGCGGTAGAACGGACGTAACATATCCTTTTTGAAAGATATTAGGTTTTCGCCAGGCAAGGCAAGATGTCACATTTGATTTGTGGATTGGTTTTTAGGGGGGGGGGGGGCGAGATAAGTCCTCGGATAGTAACCCCTATGGGTAGTACCCAATTCTTTATCTCAAGGTTTTTGTTATGAAAATGGTGTGGTGAACGTAGCGTCCTCGTATTGAAAGACGAGCATTGAGACCACCCCACTACAGTGAGCATCCCAACACTCGAAGAGGAAGAAGACTACACTTAATCCTCTCTCTTTAATTCAATGCAAAGAGAACTTCGTTCTCTTATTAAAGATGTTTTGGTTTTGAATGGTAAGTACTTTTGCGACAGAGAACCCTACGGTAAACGTCAATACTCGGGATAGGAGAAGGCCTACGCCTAACCACTCCACGACCATTCAAGTTTTTGTTTAAGAGAAGAGTTTGAAAAAGCACTCGGTAAGAGACCTAGGTTTTAGGTGAGAAAGGTTGCGGAAGGAAGTTGTGAAAGTGAGAGGTGATGGATAAAGTCGCGTCTTCGTATTGAAAGACGAGTATCGAGACCACCCACACTACAGTGAATATCCCAATACTCGGAGAGGAAGAAGTCTATACTCAATCCTCTCTCTTTAGTTCAATACAAAGAGAAATCGATTTATTATCGAAAGGGTTTTTGAAGATGCACTCGGCGCGAGGTTTAAGGTTTTAAGAGAGAAGGTTTGAAAAGAGAAAAATGTCTTCGCATTGAAAGACGAGTGTCTAAACCACCCACACTACAGTGAGCATCTCGACACTCGGAGAGGAATAAAGTCTACACTTAATCCCCTCTTCTAATTCAATACAAAAAGAATTGATTCCTTACTGAAAGGGATTTCGAAAATGCACTCGATGCGGGGCCGAAGTTTTAAGAGAGAAAGTGGGTGGTGCAGAGAATACGAGCATTTTCGTATTGAAAGACGAATGTCTAAACCACCCACACTACAGTGAGCATCTCGACACGCGGAGAGAGAGAAAGTATACACTTAATCCTCTTTTTTCAATTCCACACGAATATAACTCGATTCCTTTATTGAAGATGGTTTGAAAATGGAGAGAAATGGAAGGAAAGACGTCTTCGTATTGAAAGACGAGTGTCTAAACCACCCACACTACAGTGAGCATCTCGACACTCGGAGAGGAAGAAAGTCTACACTTAATCCCCTCTTTTAGTTCAATACAAATATGATTGATTTTAGGAAGGTTTGGTAGCGTCGATGAATCGAATCGGGACAAGAAATAAAGAGAGAAAGGAGATGATCTCGAATCCAACATTATTCGTCAATATTTGATTGTTAATGGATTACAGAAGTCTCTCCATTAGGTTTTCTTAACACCTCTCTTCTTATATTTTAATCAATTTTTCAAAAAAAAATATTTTCAAGGTGTACAACACAACTTTCAGATGCTCTGCATGCTCTTCCTTAGACTTAGAATATGTCAAATTATCGCTGATGAACACTACCACAAAGTGATATAGATAAGGATGGAAAATTCTATTCATATATCCCATGAAAATACCTGGCGTATTAGGCACACCAAAAGGCATCACATAATTCTAACACCATATCTCATTTTGAAATCAGTCTTCAGAATATCGTCTGACTTCACACAAATCTGATGATAACCCGACCGTAAATCAATCTTATTGAATACACAAGCACCAACCAACTGATCCATCAAATAATCAATTCTCAGAAGTTGATACTTTTTTTGATAGTCACTTTATTCAGTTGTTGATAACCAACACACAACCTCATACTACCATCTTTCTTCTTAATCAACAACATTAACATTCCCCATGGCGAAACACTAGGTCGAACAAACTTCTTCTCAAGTAGATCCTCTAATTTTTTCTTCAGCTCAATCAACTCTGAAGTAAACATCTTATACGGTGCCATCGAGACATGACTAGTATCAAGCACAAAGTATTTAGCGAACTCAACTTCGTGTTCCAGCGATAAATCATTAATATCATCTGAGAACACTTCAAGAAACCCACACACAACAGGTAGATCCGTAATCATTCTCTCACCCTCTCTCAAGGATGCTAACACCATGAACACTTGAGCATTCTCTCTCAAGGACATATCTACTTGCATCATGGTCATGAGACTCGACTCCTGTACTCTCCTCAGATTCAAAAAACTTGACCAATTTATCAAAACAATTGATATGCATATGGTTGATCTCCAACCAATTCATTCCCAAAATAACATGGAGTTGACTTAGAGGCAAACAAACTAAGTCAATCCCAAAACCTCTACCAGAAATTTTTAAAGGATAATTCAGACACACCAACAGAGTAGTCATTGAACATTAGCTGGGGTATCAATGACCATGCTATTATTCATAGTAGACACTTCTAAATTCAATATTTTCACACACTCAGCAGATATAAAGAATGCATTACACACGTATCAATAATAGTAATCAAAGGAATACTATTAATAAAAGACATACCTCGAGTTAAGTTATCAGATGCAGTAGTCTCTGCTCCATACAAAGCAAAAACTTTCCCTTCAGACTGAGCCTTCTTTGGTTTTTGGAAATAAGTATTAATGTCACCATTCTCTCCACAACTATAGCAAGTTAAAGTATTACTCTTACATTCAACATCTCAGTGACCTGGATTCCCATACTTGAAGAAATTCACAGTTTTGATTTTGCACTCAGAAATGCGGTGTGCAAACTCTCCACATTTGAAACATCTCACAAAAGCAGGAGCTCGTCCCCCACTTTGCTCTTCCCCACATGCGGATTTATGCTCAGCCCTTTGTTGTCCCATATTAGTTGGATTTCCACAAGGTTTCCTACGAATCAGATCCTTCCCTTTCTTCTCACTGACACCCTTATAATGAGCAGACTAGGCTCTGTTATCCTCATCATATATTATGCAATTATTCACCAACACAGAAAATTGGTAGATCTTCTGATACCCTATACCTTGCTTAATCTCGAGTCATAAGTCTATTTCAAACTTGATACACTTTGATCCTTCAGCTGTTGCACTATATCTATAGTACTCTATAGGAACCTCTTGTTGTATTTGTTTTATGTTATTGTTTGTTTGCTATTGATTGGGAATGTTATATGGGGAAAGACCTAGAGGTTTTACTAATTATGCTCGCAAAAACATCGCATCTTGTGCCTACGTATCCTAACAAGGATGGAATCAGAGCAATCGTAGTTCACCTTAATAAGGGTGAAGAACACTTGATTATGATCAAGGTTCCAAGGGGAAGGTAAGTCTTTGTAACAGTAATACTTACATAGAGTTTACAAACTCTAACCTAAGGCTAAGTTAAAAGGTTGGTGACTCTAACAAGATCAAAGATGAAGTTTAAGGTAAGGCCAAGATACATATGACATAAAGTCAACAAAAAGACCTTTCCTTTGGATTTGGTAACAAAAGAGAATAAAAGAGGATGAAGGCTAACAAGCTAACATCACTTGGGGGTAACTTAACAAAGTTACAAGTAAGCAAGGGCAATGTGAGTGAATATGGATGAGATGAACAAGGATGATATTCAAACATGACACCAATTATAAGTAAAAAAGGTAACATTCAAACATAATGTTAATCAAGGAAAACATATAAGATATGACAAAGTTAACATGAACATGGTAATAACCAAATACATGAAAGTAGATGTGACAACATCTAAATAAGACTTAACAAAGTCATGGGAAAAACATGGTAACCACCAAAGTATGAAGGTAGATGTGGCAACAGCTAAGACTTAACAAAATCATAAATAAATCAAAGGTAATAACCAATGATGACATACAAGCATGAATGATAAAGATCAAAGCATACATGTGGCATGGTTCTAACAAGACCAAAGCATCATGGATGTAAACAAGGATTCAAGTCAACTATGGATATAACAATATCAAGTATGGATTCAAGTCAACATGGATATAACAATATTAACATGGTATCATGGGTGACAAGTTCAAGGTTAGGACATGGGTTAGAGTTTACTAACACCACTTAATCAAGAATACAAGACAAACATGGGCAAGTTGTAACAACACTTAATCATAAATACAATTTAAACATTCAAACATGGATAAATCATAACAATACTTAAACATGGATATAATTCAAAAGTTCAAACAAGCATGGATAAGTAATAACAATACTTAAACATGGATTCAATTCAAAGGTTCAAACAAGCATGGATAAGTCATAACAATACTTAAACATGGATACAATTGAAAGGTTCAAACAAGCATGGATAAGTCATAACAATACTTAAACATGGATACAATTCAAAGGTTAAAATAAGCATGGATAAGTCATAACAATACTTAAACATGGATACAATTGAAAGGTTCAAACAAGCATGGATAAGTCATAACAATACTTAAACATGAATACAATTGAAAGGTTCAAACAAGCATGGATAAGCCATAACAATACTTAAACATGGATATAATTGAAAGGTTCAAACATGAATAAGTCATAACAATAATTAAAACACGTATACAATTGAAGAAATGATTCAAAATATCAAGTTAACAACCAAGGGTACATGTTAAGGTTCATGATGATCACATTCAATGGTTAAAACATCACAAAGGTTTGAACATGGTAAGCATACAAGTTAAGAATCATATAAAGACATGTTGTCAAAGTTTAAGGCATTTATGAACACATAAACAAAGGTAAATAAACACAAGGACATACATGCACTCAAGAGTTCAACAAGGTATGAAAAATTCAACAAGTATCATGACAAAGGTCAAAAGATAAGTTCCAAAACCAAACATGGAAGAACAAGTCATTTACACATGAAAAAGTACGCATAAAGGTACTTATACTTAGGCAAAGCTCAAAGAAACATATTGTCAACATCACACAAGATTTATACATGTTGTATTATATTCACAAGAGTCAATATGGCAAAAATAAATCAAGAAACAAGTCAAAATATCACTTAAAGGACTTAATAAAACCCTAAAAATGTGCCTACTTTAACTATATAAAAGTGTATGGAAAATAAATATTTTTGTGAAATTTAAAATGGAATCATAAAATAGACCTAGCAATGAAGAGGTGTGCAAAAAAATTAGGTCAAAATGATGTATGATTTAGGAGTTATGGTTTGATGAATTTGTGGAAAAAAAATACAAAGTGCTAAAAATATTGGAAATGGCCTTATAAGGACTTGAACACGCGCCATACAGGTTCCAGGTGAAAGGATCAACCATTAGGCTAGTTTCTTGGCCCATTCAAAAAGCACTTTCCATGTATAGTATATGAAACTTGCTTCAGAAAATACAAAAAAAAACAAAAGGAACTGTAGCGAGGGAGATTCAAACCCCGGTTCCTATGGTCACAAATACACAAACATACATGCATTAGCCACTGGGGTGGCAATACTTCCGTGTATTAAAATGAATCCATTTAATTATGTATTAAAGTCACATGATAAAATGCACATTGCCACGTCAACTTTATCTTCTCCAATAACATGCTTTCTCTCTCTCTCTCTCTCTCTCTCTCTCTCTCTCTCTCTCTCTCTCTCTCTCTCTCTCTCTCTCTCTCTCTCTCTCTCTCTCTCTCATGCCCTAACTCTATATTTTTCCAGATTTTCCTCCATCAATATCTCTCTCATCTCTCAACCATTTTTAAAAATGTAAGAACCAAAATTCATCTATTTTCCACAAGGATTCTAGTGGTATGATTATTATGACCTAAAAATCATTCCAAACATTGACAACTTCACTTGAACACATGATACAAAGCATCAAGCAACAAGAACACACTAAATGCACAAAGTTTTACATTTTTGCTTCAAAAAGTACTCAAAGATGATGCATGGAATAAGAGATTCAAGGTGTAAAAACCATACCTATTGGAGCAAGGTCCAATGCCCCTTTCTTAGTAGTTATAGAAATAAGATAAAACTTCCAATGACCTCATTAATCCTTGGAGAGAATGTTTGAATGGAAGAACTGATCAGAAACTTCTTGTATCCTTCCACACGAACCCTTTTGCAAATATGATAGTGAGGGTGATGTATGTTGATGTGGATGTTTCAAAAGTAGTTTAAGGGTTTGAATGGGGTATATGTGATGTATATAAGAGGTTTGGATGGTTGGAATGGATGGAGGATCACTGGTTTGATAAGTTTAAAGTTTCACTTCAATGGAGGGTGAAAAATGACAAGTAGAAGGAGGTTCTGATTCAGAGGGTTTGAGGATGTTTTGTTGTGTGTTTTGAGGCTTAGATGAGGCCTCTATTTATAGGTGAAGTGGAGGGAAAAAAAGCTGATTAGAATGTAATGTTATGGAGTTTTGGCTTGGTTGAAATCAAATGGTATGGTTTCATGCAAATGTGAAGTTCCAAGGCCAAGTACAAGGGTGTAGGATGTTTAAGAGGTTGCTTATGATCCTTTGTAAAAGGATAGTTGTTGCACTGAGAATAGGATATCAAATTATTAATTAATTTGAATCACAAATATTTAATTCACAAACAGTCTTTGATTTATCCGAAGGAAAGGTCAAAGAAAGGAAAAACCTAGTTTTTGCATTGTAAACAATACGGGGAGAGATCTAGGTAAGGGGTTCGTTAAGCCTAGGGAAGGTATTAGCACCCTAAACTTCTGTAGTACTCTACAGGAACCTCTTGTTTAAAGTTTACTATTTTTCTTGATTATCTGCTTTAGGGTATATGCTAAGGGTTAAAGGTGAAAGAGAGACCTAAGGGTTAGTCCTAAGTTTACTCGCCAAGATTCGCATCTTGTGCCTAAGTATCCGAGGTAGGGGATGGAATCAGAGTAATCGTAGTTCTCCTTGAAAGGGAGGTTAGAAACTTCTTGATTGTGGTCAAGATTTTAATAGGGAATAACGTTCTTAAGGAAGCGCTTACGTGGAGTGCGGCGACTCCAATCTCTACGCTGTAAAGAGCTGAATTAAAAGGGGTAAAACTAGGTATTCCACGACGGGAAGCCTAAAACGGAGTGCGGCAACTTCTTAACCTAATGCTAGAGTAAAGGGTAATTCGGTCCGCGGCGGAGACGCCTATGCAATCAGGGTTTCAGCGATGAAAAAGTCAAATGTAAATGACTATTGATGCGGCGGTCAAACGGCTAGACCTATTCCTTCGGAAGGGATTTAATGGTAAATAAAATAATGAAAATACGATTAAGCGACAGTATGAACATATAGGAAAGGTACGAAAACGGTAAAGGAATTGCACAACGACAATATCCTCGCATAAATTACAACTCAAAGAAAATAAAATGCGGAAAGTAAGGGAAATGAAAAGCGACAATATCCTCGCGTAAATTACAGCCATAAAATGAAATATGAAAAATGAAGTATTATAACAGTACAATTGAGAAAGCAATGAATGGACCGACATAAAAATTATACGAGAATAACCGGCAAGGTTCAATGTGAAATTGAAAGTGCAACGTGTTAGACGATTTCAGGAAAGAGATTTAAACTAAATGAGGAATTTACAAAAAAAGAGTTTGAATTTAAAATGTTAAATTTTAATTTTGCCTAATTTTAATGGATTAATAAATTTTTTATTTTTTCAATTTTTTTTTCAATTGAGGAATGTTGAATTTTAAAGAAATGTTCTAATCAACTTTTAAAAAAAAGTTTCTAGTTAACTTTAAGAAAATGTTTTAAAAAAAGGGTTTTAACTTTAACAAAGGGTTTTGATTTTTTTTATTTAAAACAAAGGCTTTAATCTTCAAAAAAGGAGTTTTAGTTTAAGAAAGGTTTTAATTTTTTTTAAAAAAGGTTTTAACTTAAGAAAGGTTTTAATTTAACTTAATTAAACTAAATTGTAAAATAAAAAAGGTTTTAACTTTATGAAAGGTTTTATCAACCTAATTAAACAAAAATATAAAGTTAAAATAAAAATGAATGAATGGTTTTAATGAATCTAATTTTCTTAAACTATAAAAATATAAAATAATACTAATAATAATAATAAAATAATGAAATAAAGAAAAATAAAAAAGAATATAAAGCAATTGACATAAAAATGGGGGAGGGGGCGGCGCAGCTTGTAACACCCATTTTAATTATTTTTGGTTTCTGTGATTATTTTATTCGCGGGTGTATTTTGAGAATTATTTTGGAAGGCCAAGAACTCATAATATTAATAAATTGTGATAAAATGTGATAATTGATAGTAATGTAAAAATTATTATTAATTATTATCATTATTATTGCTGATATTAATATAAATGGGAAAATGTTATTAATTGGATTTTTGAATTAAAAGAATTAAGAGAATTATATTTATTTTGGATTAAAAGAGGATTATTTGGGATGAGGGGTAACATTGCCATTTTGGAAAAAAATAGAAGAAGAAAGGAACGCGTACGAACACGAGAAAAGGAGGAAGAGCTCGATCGAGAGAGCAAGCTTGAGCAAGAAGGATTTTTCGTGAAGATTGTGGAGCTACATCAACATCAGAATTGAATTGAGGTAAGGGGGGGGGGGGGAGATACATCGGTTAAATGGTATTTTACATGAATGTTGGTAGAAGGAAAATCCCTAACCCCATGTATGAATATATTGCATGTTGATGATGAATTGATGCTATTGCATGTTGTTGTTGCTGAGATTATTGTGTTAGATTATGTTAATTTCGTTTGCATGTGCTGTGGGATGATGTTTGAGTGAATTTGGAGCTTTCCGGGTAAATTTCAAAGTTGAGCCGGAAGTTGGTTATTAGAGCAGAGTTGACAATTTGTCGGATAGAATCGGGAATAGACCCTGTACTAAGTGGTAATATATTTTTGGTTGTGAGTTTCGATTTAATCGGGCGAAATCGGTGATGGGTGCTGATTCTGCTGTGCATAATTTTTTTGATTTTGCAGGTGTTCGCCAGGCTTCGCTGGGCGAATGTGGGAGCGAGCCTTCGCCAGATGAATGGCAGTGAGTGTTTGCTGCGGGGCTTCTCCAGGAGAACGTGCCAGCGAGCCCGACAGCAGCTTGTGTTTTTGCTACTGTTTTATGTGGTTTCTTTTGTGGTTTTGGACCCTTGTTGGTCATGTTTGATGATGAGCTTGCTGGAGAGCTGAGGTGAGTGTATGTTGAAGGTTGTAGGGCGGTGTGGCCGGCGTTTATCGCCTTGACATAATTAGGGGATTATGTGTTAAGTATCGATATGTGTGGATGTGTTTGTGAGATGTGTGCACGATGTGATAAGTGTGTGAGATATGTGGACCAGTAGGATCGACATGCCTTAAGTGTGTTGTGGTGATGTATTGTGATGAGCGGACCCGTAGGATCGATACGCTGATTATGCGTTGCATTTATATGCTGTTGTGTGATATATTTGGATCAGTAGGACCGACATGCCTTGTGTGCATTGTATGTAATATATTGTGTGGTGAGTTGATCGGTAGGATCGATGCACTTTGTGTGCTTGTGTATGTATGCATATTATGATGCGATGGACCAGTGGGGTCGTGTGCACTGTGTGTGTGTGTGTGTTTATGCGTAGTGTCTTGCATAGCATGTGGACGTGAGACCTGTGTGGCTCACGTGCTCCAAATGAGGAGCGCGTGGACGTGAGGCCTGTGTGGCTCACGTGTTCCAAATGGGGAGCGCGTGGACGTGAGGCCTGCGTGGCTCACGTGGTCCAAATGGGGAGCGTGGACGTGAGGCCTGTGTGGCTCACGTGCTCCAAATGGGGAGCGTGTGGAAGCAGTGTATGATTCACTGGCGTGCTCTAGTGGGGAGCGTGGACGGGATTTGGATCGTTGCTCGGATGGAGTGTATGCGACCACCCGTGTCCCAAGGGGGGAAGTTGATGATTTGATTGTATGGGCTCAGGAGGAGCGTGGTAGGGATAGATCGTGGCTCGATGGAGTGTATGCGATCTATCCTGAGTTGAGTCGGTACCGCATTCATTGTCGAGTCGTGTGCATGTGTTGCATTGTGGTTGTCTGTGTTGTGATTATGATAATGGGACAGTAGGTCCGGGATGTGTATATGAAATAATGATTTATATGATTTTCTGCCTTTTATTTCATGTACCACTATACCATTATTATTTGATCGTGATTCTCACCCCTGTGCTGTTGTTGTGGTTTGTGCTTCTTCGAAAGTACAGAGAATCCAGGTGTTTAGCTAGCTTGGATTGTGGTGTCTCTGTAGGACTGCTCTGATACGTAACACCGGGGTGTTTGGGAGTTTATGTGTTTGTTTGTTGATTATGTGTGCCCCTGTGGCGTATCTGACTTTTGTGAGACATATGATGATGTTTTGATGATCATGTTATATATTTTGGATAGATGGTCGATGATTGTATATATGTATGACGATGTTGATGATATGGATGAGGTATATGTGTTGTTATGTGTTATGACAGACTTCTTTTTCCGCTGAAATTTTATTGGAAATCAGTTTTGAAATGATTTGTGAAATTGTTTATGAGTTGTGACATCCTGTTAGGGAGAGAAACTCTGATATGTGCTTATTTAATTGTTTTATTTTATTTCGGGAAACGGGGTGTTACAAGTTGGTATCAGAGCAGGTCGGTCCGTCCGACCAGTGTAGTGTGTTTGAGTCTGTCCGTTGGATAGAGTGTGGTTGTTTTCTGTTAACCTGGATTGTTGTTGTTAAGCAGTATGACTGGGAGGAATGATGCGGCGTTGGCTGCGGCTATGCAGGCTATGGCACAAGTGGTGGCCAACCAGAATCTGGCTGCAGGAGCTCAGTTCAGAGACTTGACGCAGTTCCAGAGCAACAAGCCACCAAAGTTTGAAGGTGGGGTTTTGGATCCGGTTGCTGCTCAGAAATGGCTGAAGGCAATAGAGAAGATCTTCAGGACCATGGGGTGCAGTGACGAGCAGAAGGTGAGATTCGGTACTCACATGCTCGAAGGAGAGGCCGAGGCTTGGTGGGATAATTGTCGTCAGAGGATGGAGGCTTCGGGGACTCCGATTACTTGGGAGGTGGTTCGATCTGGTTTTTTGGAGAAGTATTTTCCAGAAGATATCAGAAGTGCTAAAGAAGTGGAATTTTTAGAGTTGAAGCAGGGCAGTATGTCGGTGGCCGAGTACGCGGCTAAGTTTGAGGAATTGGCTCAGCATTGTCCCCATTACAATACTGAGGAAGCGATGACTTCTAAGTGCCTGAAATTTGAGAATGGGCTGAGGCCGGAGATCAAGATGGGGATCGCGTGTCAGAAAATCAGGAGCTATCCTGAGTTGGTGAATAGAAGTCGGATTTACGACAATGATAACCGTGCGAGGATTGCACACTACAAGGCGGTGAATGAACGCAAGGGTAAACAGAGGTTCGGTGGTACACCTTACAGTGTGCCGACCGGTAAGGGAAAGCAAAAGGCTGTGGCTGATAAGAAGTTCAGAGATAGAAAGGCATCGGCAGATTTGAAATGTTATCGGTGCGGTGTCGTGGGGCATCGTGCCATTGATTGTCCTCAAGAGGCGAAGAAGTGCTTCAAGTGTGGGAAGCCGGGCCATGTGATGGCGGATTGTAGGACTAATATGACTACTTGCTATAACTGTGGTGAGAAAGGCCATATTAGCACTCATTGTGAGAAGCCAAGGAGGCCTCAGGCGCCTCAGGTTGCTGGTAAAGTGTTTGCGGTGGTGAGAACTCAAGCAGCGGACGGGGAGCATTCGATCAAAGGTACTTGTTTTATCAATAACATTCCTTTGACTGCTATGATTGATACGGGTGCAACCCACTCGTTTATCTCTGTTGATTGTGTGAAGAGGTTAGGTTTGGTGCCGACTACTCTTGAGCGGCGGATGACTATTGAGACTCCCTCGATTGGTTCAGTGACTACTTCGCTAGTGTGTGTGAAGTGTCCACTGACTATCTTTGAACGAGATTTTGGAGTGGATTTGATTTGTTTGCCACTTGGTGGTTTGGATGTTATACTTGGTATGAACTGGTTGGAGTTCAACCGGGTGTACATCGATTGTTTTCGGAAAGTGTTATTGTTTTTGACTCCAGAAGAGGATGCTTTGGCAGATTCCTTGTCTAGTAAGGAATTAAGGACCTTGTTGGAAGATGAAGCACATGTGTTTGCTTTATTTGCATCACTGTCGGTTGACAACAAGGCGTTGTTGGATGAGTTAGCTGTGGTGAATGAGTTTCCGGAGGTATTCCCGGATGATATTACTAAGTTGCCTCTGAAGAGAGAGGTTGAGTTTAGCATTGATCTTATTCCTGGTACGAGGCCTATTTCTATGGCGCCGTACAGGATGTCGGCAGTGGAGTTAGCCAAGTTGAAGTCTCAGATTGGAAAGTTGTTGGATAAGAAGTTTATCAGACCTAGTGTGTCACCGTGGGGAGCTCCAGTGTTGTTGGTGAAGAAGAAGTACGGTAGCATGCGGTTGTGCATTGATTACCGTCAGTTGAACAAAGTGACCGCCAAGAACAAATATCCTCTTCCAAGGATTGATGATTTAATGGATCAGTTAGTAGGAGCTCGTGTGTTCAGTAAAATCGACTTGAGGTCGGGTTATCATCAGATAAGAGTGAAAGAAGGTGATATTCAGAAGACGGCGTTTAGAACTCGATATGGACATTACGAGTATGCAGTAATGCCTTTCGAAGTGTCTAATGTGCCGAGTGTGTTTATGGAATATATGAACCGTATCTTCCATTCTTATTTGGATCAGTTTATTGTCGTGTTCATTGATGATATACTGATTTATTCTAAGTCTGAGGAAGAACATGCGGAACATTTGAGGATCGCTTTGCAAGTGTTGAAGGATAACAAGTTGTTTGCTAAGTTGTCGAAGTGTGAGTTCTGGTTGAAGACGGTGAGTTTTCTTGGGCATGTTATTTCCGGTGATGGTGTTTCTGTAGACCCATCTAAAGTGAGTGCAGTGTTACAGTGGGGAATCGCCGAAAACAGTGAATGAGGTTAGGAGCTTTTTGGGTTTGGCAGGTTATTACTGAAGATTTATTGAAGGCTTTTCCAGTTTGGCTTTGCCATTGACTCAGTTGACGAGGAAAGATCAAGTGTTTGTGTGGGATACTGCTTGCGAAGAGAGTTTTGAGGGGCTCAAAAAGAGATTGACTTCAGCGCCGGTGTTGGTGTTACCGAATCCGAGTGAGCCTTTCGTGGTATATTGTGATGCGTTTAAGATGGGATTAGGCGGAGTTCTTATGCAGGATGGAAAAGTGGTAGCTTATGCTTCGCGGCAATTGAGGGTGCATGAGCGAAATTATCCTACTCATGACCTTGAATTGGCTGCGGTGGTTTTTGTGTTAAAGATCTGGAGACACTATTTGTATGGTTCGAGATTTGAGGTGTTCAGTGATCACAAGAGTTTGAAATATCTGTTTGACCAGAAAGAGTTGAATATGAGGCAGAAGAGATGGCTAGAATTCTTGAAAGATTATGATTTCAGTTTGAGTTATCACCCAGGAAAAGCAAACGTGGTTGCGGATGCCTTGAGCAGGAAGACAATTCATATGTCTGCTTTGATGGTAAAAGAGATGGAGCTCATTGAACAGTTTCGGGATTTGAGCATGGTTTGTGAGTTTACTACAGGTGGTGTGATGTTGGGCAAATTAGAAGTGAAGAATGATTTATTGGATATGATCAGAGAACATCAGAAATTTAATGTGAAACTTGTGGATTTGATACGGGAAACCGGGAGTGATTCCGGTAGTGATTTCGAGTTGGATAATGCGGGTATGTTGAGGTTTCGGGGAAGGATTTGTGTTCCAGATAATGACGAGCTGAAGAGGTCAATTTTGGATGAAGGGCACTGTAGTAGCCTGAGTGTTCACCCAGGAGCTACGAAGATGTATCAGGATTTGAGAAAGTTGTTTTGGTGGTCGGGTATGAAGAGAGATATTGCTCGTTATGTTTATGCTTGTTTGGTATGTCAGAAATCGAAGGTGGAGCATCAGAGACCTTCTGGGATGATGCAACCGTTAGAGATTCTGGTTTGGAAATGGGACTGTATTGCTATGGATTTTGTTACAGGTTTGTCGAATACGACGAGAGGATTTGATGCCATTTGGGTGATTGTGGATCGGTTTACGAAGTCTGCACACTTTATACCGATTAGTATCAGTTTTCCGTTGGAGAAGCTTGCAGAGATCTATATTCGGGTAATTGTGAAGCTGCATGGTGTGCCGTTGAGTATTATGTCGGATAGAGATCTGAGGTTCACTTATGTATTTTGGAAGAGTTTACAAGAGGCTTTGGGTACCGAGTTGAAGTTGAGTTCAGCTTATCATCCGGAGACGAATGGTCAGTCGGAGCGGATTATTCATACTTTAGAGGATTTGTTGTGGGCTTGTGTGTTGGAGAAAGGTGGTACGTGGGATACTCATTTGCCTTTGGTAGAGTTCACGTACAACAACACTTACCATTCCAGTATCGGGATGGCACCGTTTGAGGCTCTTTCTGGTAGGAGGTGCAGGACTCCTTTATGTTGGTATGAGTCGGGTGAGAGTGTGGTTTTGGGGCCAGAGTTGGTGCAGCAGACCACTGAGGCAGTGCAACTGATCCATGAAAAGATGAAAGCATCTCAGGATCGACAGAAGAGTTATTATGATAACCGAAGGAAAGAGTTGGAATTTAGTGAGGGTGACCATGTATTCTTGAAGGTTAACCCAGTGACTGGTGTTGGACGTGCATTGAAGTCCAAGAAGCTGGATCCGAAGTTTATCGGGCCGTATCAGATCTTGCAGAGGATTGGTGCTGTGGCGTATAGGGTGGCGTTGCTGCCGGAGCTTTCGAACTTGCATGACGTGTTTCGTGTGTCACAACTTCGGAATTATGTACCCGATCCGTCTCATGTGATTCAGAGGGATGAAGTCCAAGTTAGAGAGAATCTAACTGTGGAGACGTTGCCATTGAGGATCGAGGATCGCAAGATGAAGCGACTCAGAGGGAAAGAGATACGTTTGGTGAGAGTGGCTTGGGGAGGTGCTGCAGGGGGCAGTGTGACCTGCGAACTGGAAAGCAGGATGCGGGAAGCGTATCCAGAGCTATTTCCATAAGGTATTTTCGAGGACGAAAATAATTAAAGTGGGGGAGAGTTGTAACGCCCATTTTAATTATTTTTGGTTTCTGTGATTATTTTATTCGCGGGTGTATTTTGAGAATTATTTTGGAAGGTCAAGAACTCATAATATTAATAAATTGTGATAAAATGTGATAATTGATAGTAATGTAAAAATTATTATTAATTATTATCATTATTATTGCTGATACTAATATAAATGAGAAAATGTTATTAATTGGATTTTTGAATTAAAAGAATTAAGAGAATTATATTTATTTTGGATTAAAAGAGGATTATTTGGGATGAGGGGTAACATTGCCATTTTGGAAAAAAATAGAAGAAGAAAGGAACGCGTACGAACACGAGAAGAGGAGGAAGAGCTCGATTGAGAGAGCAAGCTTGAGCAAGAAGGATTTTTCGTGAAGATTGTGGAGCTTCATCAACATCAGAATTAAATTGAGGTAAGGGGGGGGGGGATACATTGGTTAAATGGTATTTTACATGAATGTTGGTAGAAGGGGAATCCCTAACCCCATGTATGAATATATTGCATGTTGATGATGAATTGATGCTATTGCATGTTGTTGTTGCTGAGGTTATTGTGTTAGATTATGTTAATTTCGTTTGCATGTGCTGTGGGATGATGTTTGAGTGAATTTGGAGCTTTCCGGGTAAATTTCGAAGTTGAGCCGGAAGTTGGTTATTAGAGCAGAGTTGACAGTTTGTCGGATAGAATCGGGAATAGACCCTGTACTAAGTGGTAATATGTTGTTGGTTGTGAGTTTCGATTTAATCAGGCGAAATCGGTGATGGGTGCTGATTCTGCTGTGCATAATTTTTCTGATTTTGCAGGTGTTCACCAGGCTTCGCTGGGCGAATGTGGGAGCGAGCCTTCGCCAGATGAATGGCAGTGAGTGTTTGCTGCGGGGCTTCGCTAGGCGAACGTGCCAGCGAGCCCGACATCAGCTTGTGTTTTTGCTGCTGTTTTATGTGGTTTCTTTTGTGGTTTTGGACCCTTGTTGGTCATGTTTGATGATGAGCTTGCTGGAGAGCTGAGGTGAGTGTATGTTGAAGGTTGTAGGGCGGTGTGGCCGGCGTTTATCGCCTTGACATAATCAGGGGATTATGTGTTAAGTATCGATACGTGTGGATGTGTTTGTGAGATGTGTGCACGATGTGATAAGTGTGTGAGATATGTGGACCAGTAGGATCGACACGTCTTAAGTGTGTTGTGGTGATGTGTTGTGATGAGCGGATCCATAGGATCGATACGCTGATTATGTGTTGCATTTATATGCTGTTGTGTGATATATTTGGATCAGTAGGACCGGCATGCCTTGTGTGCATTGTATGTAATATGTTGTGTGGTGAGTTGATCGGTAGGGTCGATGCACTTTGTGTGCTTGTGTATGTATGCATATTATGATGCGATGGACCAGTGGGGTCGTGTGCACTGTGTGTTTATGCATAGTGTCTTGCATAGCATGTGGACGTGAGACCTGTGTGGCTCATGTGCTCCAAATGGGGAGCGTGTGAATGTGAGGCCTGTGTGGCTCACGTGCTCCAAATGAGGAGCGTGTGGACGTGAGGCCTGTGTGGCTCACGTGCTCCAAATGGGGAGCGTGTGGACGCAGTGTATGATTCACTGGCGTGGTCCAGTGGGGAGCGTGGACGGGATTTGGATCGTTGCTCGGATGGAGTGTATGCGACCACCCGTGTCCCAAGGGGGGACGTTGATGATTTGATTGTATGGGCTCAGGAGGAGCGTGGTAGGGATAGATTATTGCTCGGTGGAGTGTATGCGATCTATCCTGAGTTGAGTCGGTACCGCATTCATTGTCGAGTCGTGTGCATGTGTTGCATTGTGGTTGTCTGTGTTGTGATTATGATGATGGGACAGTAGGTCCAGGATGTGTATATGAAATAATGATTTATATGATTTTCTGCCTTTTATTTCATGTACTATTATACCATTATTATTTGATCGTGATTCTCACCCCTGTGCTGTTGTTGTGGTCTGTGCTTCTTCGGAAGTACAGCCAATCTAGGTGTTTAGCTAGCTTGGATTGTGGTGTCTCTGTAGGACTGCTCTGATATGTAACACCGGGGCGTTTGGGAGTTTATGTGTTTATTTGTTGATTATGTATGCCCCTGTGGCGTATCTGAATTTTGTGAGACATATGATGATGTTTTGATGATCATGTTATATATTTTGGGCAGATGGTCGATGATTGTATATATGTATGACAATGTTGATGATATGGATGAGGTATATGTGTTGTTATGTGTTATGACAGACTTCTTTTTCCGATGAAATTTTATTGGAAATCAGTTTTGAAATGATTTGTGAAATTTTTTATGAGAGTTGTGACATCCCGTTAGGGAGAGAAACTCTGATATGTGCTTATTTAATTGTTTTATTTTATTTCGGGAAACGAGGTGTTACACAACTTCTCCATTGTTGTTCTTTTGAAGCTTTTCGTTCATTCCTCCCACCATTATTGCTCTTCCCGGTAGGATTCTGAAAACACAAGGTAAACGAAAAAAACTGTTAGTATCAAAATTGTTCACCTTTTTCGCGAGGTTTGAAGCAATTTGAGTTGGTTCTTTTTCGCCTCTTTTTCCTTATTTTTCTGCTGATTGAACTTCCCTTTTTCTTCCCCCTTCTGGATTTCCTTTTTTTTTTTTTTATCATGAACTGATGGTGAAACTGCTGTTTATATAATACTTGTTTGCTTGGGCCTGGGCATGCTGGCTGTTGCAATTTTCATGGCTGGTTTGTTGATTTCTTTGACCTTGTTTTGCTAAAATTTTAGGAAAGTTGTTTCTGCTGGCTTTGACCTCGTTTGGTTGCAAGGATTTTGGGAAAGTTGTTTCTAAACTTGGATATCCATTTTTCCTTGATGGATCTGGATATCCACTTTGGTTCTATGGATTTTGGATGTCTTAAGTCTTGTTTGGCTAAAACCAAGAAAAATCACTTTTCCCACATAAACACTTTTCCAAAAAGCACTTTTTCAAAAAAATCACTTTTTCTCTCTATTGGAAACAAACTGGACAGATTATTGTCGGGTCTGAAAAGTTGAAAGTTAAAGAATTGGACGCGGAGGCAATTAGACTTTTTAGGAAAATAATTAGAAATTAATTTGGAATTGTAATTGTCTTTGCACATTGTAATAAAAAAACATAGAATTTAAATAAATAAATTTCATTTTTCTTACTAAACTGAATTTAAATCCTGATCAAATTTCTCTGCGTAAATTCACCCGCTTACACTCAAGCAACTAAATTCGCTCGATTACGTTCCACCGATCAAAATCATCCGATTAAATTCAAACGACTAAATTCCTCTGATGAAACTCATCTAAATAAATTCGTCTGATTAACTTCATCCAATTAAAATTATCTGATTAAGCTTTAACGTTCCAAACCCCGAATTCGACAATTAATCATCTTGCACGATTTAAATATGACGTAACTGCTGAGTTCAAACAAGTCCCTTTTGCCCTTCATAGATTAAATCGCACACATCATGATTTTTCTGCAAATAAAACCAACAAACTGGACAAACTGGTTAGCGGTCAGTTAAAATGCGATGCATAATGAGATGAGATGCGAAAAGAACCTAATAATCTAAGGGTAAAACTTGGGGTGTGACAATAGTGAAACAGAAGTGTAATATGTGTGTTTTTGAGGGGTGTAACTGATTATGATTTTTGGTGAAACCGGTTACATTGGAAGAATTTTTTTTTAAAAACTTTAAAAATTCATAACTAAAGTTCTGGGTGTCCGATTGAGGTGTCGTTCAAAGCGTTAGGAAGCTAACGTAATGGAATATCTTTTAAAAATAGTTCTACTGCCTAGAATTGATTTAAATGTTACATGATGGTGTTAGATGATGAGTGATTTGTGTGTTGTAGTGTGGAACATGCATGAATATGATGTTGTTGCTTGCTATATTATTATATTGCTGTTGCTGAATGTTATAACATGTGTATGTTGCATGGTGGCCAACATTAGCTAGTACATTAATTATCGTGAAGGTCATTGTATATGGTGTTGTTGTTGCATGTCTTGTATGAATCATGCATCATGGTGTTTGGACGATGGTCCGTTTTGGTGAGTCTCGTTCCTATGGTGGGGACTAGGTGTAAGTATACAATTCCTATGGTGATGGAATTAGTGAAGTGTTACTTATGGTGATGGTAACGATTTTTGGTGGGCTCTGATCTTATGATGGGGATCAGAACAAGTGAACCTGAGAGTTTACAATTTGGTACCACATGCATTGAGTCGTGTTGTTGAATCTCATTGCATTCATAGTTGTTGTATCATAATAATTGGATTGTTTGGAGTGTGAATTGAAGATTGGGTGATTTATGCATATGTTGTTGGCGTGCTTACATATTATTATGCATTTTCTTATATGATTGTGATTTCTCGCCCCTTCTATTTGAATGTTGCCTTTACATGAGCATTGTGCAGAAAATCCGCAGTAGAGGCTTGGATTGTGAGTGTCTTCATTTTGATTTTTTGTTGAGTTGGCGTCTGCTTTGATATGTAACACTGGTAAATGGAACACTTGTTTGTTTACTTTATGTTTTATGGAGTTTACCATGTGATCTTTGATGTTTATTAGTTTCTCATAAACATGAGCTGTTTGGTGATAAAAGTAGCATTCTAATTATTGTTGGTTTAAAATTACTCTGATTTTCATTTATAATTACGTGGGGATAATTAGAGTATTACAACATCTACATCAGCTAGATGTAAATAATGTCTTTCTACATAGAGAGTTATATAAGGATGTATACATCTCAGTGCCATATGGTATTACTAGTCCCAAACAAAACCAAGTGTGAAAATGATTAAAATCCTTGTATGGATTAAGGTAAGATAGCAAAAAATGGTATGAGAAGGTGACTGGTTTCTTTTTTACTCAAGGCTACAAACAATCAAAATTTTACCATTCTCTTTTCACCCTTCATACAAATTCATATTTCACTGCCTTGTTAGTGTATGTGAATGATATCATCCTAGATGACAATTCTATGGATGAAATCAACAGGGAGAAGGTCACACCTGACACTAAAGTTAAAATCAAAGATTTTAGAAAGTTAAAATATTTTATAGGCATAAAGGTTGCACATTCTAAAGTTGGAATTAGTATACGCTAAAGAAAGTATTGTTTGGATTTGTTAAAAGACACAATCCTTCTTGGCTCCAAGCTTACCAAAACTTCTCTTGATCCATCTGTTAAATTACATCAAGACTCAAGTGCATATTTTGAAGACATACTCAATTATAGAAGATTGATTGAGAAATTACTCTATCTCACAACCACTCGACCTGTCATTGCTTTTGTGACACAACAACTGAGTTGATTCCTTGCATCACCAACCATTAGACACTATGACACAACTTGCAGAGTTGTGAGATACTTGAAAGGTTCACTTGGGATAGGGTCATTGTTCATAAGAGATTCAAATATTCAATTTCTTGGATTTACAGATGTTGATTGTGATGGATGTTTGGATACTAGGAGATCTATTTCAGGGTATTGTTTCTTCATTAGTTCGTCTTTAATTTCTTGGAGAGCTAAGAAACAAAAAATCATTTCCCGTAGCTCTTTTGAAGTTGAATATCAGGCTCTATCTTTTGCAAGGTGTGAATTTAAATGGTTTTTTTATTTATTACAGGATCTAAGAGCCCAATGTAGTAAGCCACATGTACTATATTGTGATAACCAAAGTGCAATCCATATTGCACCTAATCTAGCTTTTTACAAGCGTGCGAAACATTTGGATTTTGATTGTCATTTTGTGAGAGACAAGTTACTACAAAGAGTATTCAAATTGCTACATGTCAAATTTCAATCCCAACTTAGTGACTTCTTTACAAAGGCACTGTCACCCAAAAACTTTAATTACTTCATTTCCAAGCCTAACATGCTTGACTCGTATCATGTTAAGTTTGAGGGAGGGTGTTGAAGCTGAAGCTCTCACAGGCTATAACTTTCAGAAGTTAAAGTTTTTAGAAGCTGAGGTTTTCAAAAGCTACACAAGCTTTTAGAGACTGAAGATTTCAGAGGTTGCACAAGCTCTCAGAAGCTGAAGCCTTCAAAAGATGCATTGAGAAGAAGCTACTTTCAGAAGTTATATTTAGAAGCTGAACACCATAGTTTAGTGTAGTCTTGCCATATTATATTTCACCTGAGCTAAAGTTTGTTACAGTTAGTTAGGGTTGTTAGATTCTAAGCTTCTATATAATCATTAGTTGTAACTAACTTGATCAATGGATGAATGAGAATTTGCTTCCATCTATCTCTTTTCTCTAGTTTCATTCATCTTCATCATCATTTGTGAAAACTTCATGAAAGTGTATTAAAATAACCGTAAATATTATTATATTTAATAAATTTATTAAGAATAATTCATTAAATTCTATTATTAGCATTATTATCAACTATTATAAATAATAATCATTTAAAAATGATGGCTTATTATATATGATTCTTTATTATTGTATAGAATTATTAGGAACTCATTTTGTTCTAGATACAGCAAAACATGAAAGAAATAATTTCTTACATACAATTCAGTGTTGAAACTTTGCACCATTGTTAGTTAAAGGTCACACAATTCAACACGAATCATGGTTTTGTACCCGAACCAAGCAATTGCAAACGGAACAGCACCATCGTTACACCAAACCAAAATTTGTGTTTCATTGTGTCTTTATCCAAATATAAACACTGCAACATTTGAAACATTTGAAGTATATATTTTGGAAATTCTCAACAAGAGCCTAACACAACCTTACAAAACCAGTTGATAAGGTGAGAAATGTCATTGTATATAAACTATTTCAATACTCTATCTCCCATCAATGCGAGACTTTAAGATTTTCCTAATATTTTTCATTCAATTTAAATAATTGAAATATGTGCATTTGTTTTACCGTTTTTAAAATTGAAAACAAATATAAAAAGGTTTATTTTATTTTATTTTATTGGCCTCATTGGTGGGGTTTGACTCAATTATTGAGGCCACCAGGCTTTAACTAGGGACACCTTCCTTGTTGAAACATAGTGTGCTAGCGTCACGTGCCAGGATATTGTCCCTTAAATTCGATCTAAACATTGTTGGTTTTGTTTACTCCACATATCAATAATATAAGTATTCGTTTTTAACCACTTCAAGAAAAGAAAAAACCTGAGTGACAAACACATGCAGTTCATTTGCATTAGTACAGCTGACACAGCACACTTTTCATTAACCAATACGAATTTAGTTGAAATAGAACTCATGATAATGCAATTCATGATTTGATTGTAATGAGAAATAGTGTTCTGCACTGTTTTCCTCAATTATTACTGTATAGACGCAAGAGCACGCGCCCACATGCATATACAGATAGAAACATATTTGCATATATAAATACTTTGATTGTGTAGACTGCGATTGCATGTACAACATGATTAGATTTTGAATAGAATGGCCAACCACATTGTTGTATCTATCTGATTGTTTTTCTCCATTCAGGAAATCCTTGTCTTACCGTGCAACTATCGCATGAGAGCCAATACTCTTGATCAAAGCCATGCTTTAGTTCCATTAACGACGCTAGTTTCTTAACACCGCACCATCAGGAAAGTCAAGCATCTTGGTGCAGAGAAGAAGAAACATCTGTAGTCATCTCTGATAGATCTTAAATGACGATTGTTCCATTTATATATCAGGATTGCTATGTTGACACCCATCTTTACACCCTACACCTCAATTACTGTTCACAAATACTTGAACAAATTCCCCAGAACATGGTTAATAGTGTGTATTTTATTGGTTAATGAAGTAGTGAAAGTGGTTAATAAATTATAGGTAAAATAATTGGTTAATAATGTAGATTTTTGTGGTTAATGCAACTGTGAAGTTGGTTAATGCGCAATCTTATATTTGTGTTATAAAATAAATTTTAAAAATAAAACTTTTTAAAAAAAAAATTAATATTTTAAAAAAATATATTATTTTAATAAAAAAAACACTGTTCACCGTATAAATACGGTGAATAGTGCATACGGTGTAAGTATTGGGTGTAGGAAATGGTGTAGGAATAGCATTTTTCTTTATATATACATACTCAAATTATATATTGTCCGATATAAGATTTTTAAATAATTTATAAGTAGAGGCAATTTTCATCTTACAAACCTACTTTGTAGGGATGATTTTGACCATGTAGAATTTGTGATTACATGCAAAATATGAAAAATATATTATTTGATAATGTCTATTGATTTGATATATAAGACTCAATCTTTTATAGTGATACATAAGACTCAATCTTAGATTAAAAATAAATCTTGATAATAATAACTAGTAATTTGGGGTGTAATATAGTGAAGTGAAGGGCAAATCTTGGATACGACACTTCTACCAACAATTCATGAAACTTTTTTTCAGAGGTAAGGTAAGTTAAGGAGAGGCATGACAAGGAAACAAGGAATCTTGAGAGGAAACTATTCCAAATTTCAGAAGCGTATTTGATAAGATATGATTGTTAGAAATAAATCCTTTTGTGTTTAAAGAAAGTGTGTGTGAATATTAGAGGTTTAAATAGAAACTTGATAGGTAGAAGAATTCTTTACGAAAGAGAGAATTTTGTATTTTTTCTTGATAAAAAAGTGTAAGATTACATCTCTATTTATAGTACTCTAAGAAGAACTCTAGACACACTAGTTCTAGAGAGTTCTTAACTTTAGAAGTTCCAAGAGTATTCTAGAAAATATTACAACGCTAAGAAATATCTAGACACCCCAAAAATTACAAGAGTTTTTTAGAAACATTACTCAAAATTACCTAAGCCCAAAAATCTAAATAATATGATTAGACCCAAATCAAGTTTAATCTTTCAACATCCCCCCTTAAATTTGATATGTGACTCCAAGCATACTCCTTAGCTTCAAGAAAGTTTTCAACTTGAGTGGCTTGATGAAAATGTCGGCAACTTGGTCTCGAGACATCACATACTTCAACTTTACCTCCTTTTTCTCAATGCATTCTCTTATGAAGTGGTAATGGTTGTCGATGTGCTTACTTCTTTCATGAAATACAAGATTCTTTGTCAAAGCAAATGCTGATTTATTATCAACACATATTTCCATAGGATCTTCTTGTGACATTTTTAACTCTTTCAACAAGTTCCTTAGCCAAATTGCATGACAAACGCATGATGTAGTGACGACATATTCAGATTCACAAGTTGACAGTGTAGCGATAAGTTGCTTCTTTGACATCCAAGTGAAAGCAGTATCTCCCATAAAGAACACAAAACTAATAATGCTTTTTCTATCATCCAAATCTCCACTCCAATCGCTATCACTATAGCCAACAATCTCATGATTGTTATAAGAGTAATAGTGTAAGCCAAAATATGTTGTACCTTTGATGTATCGAAGGATTCTCTTTGCCGCCTTGAAGTGAGTTGTTGTTGGAGCTTCCATGTAGCGACTTACGACTCCTACATAATAGAGAATATTCGACCTTGTACTTGTCAAGTAACGTAGACTTTCAACCAAACTTTTGTAAAGTGTTAGATCCACAATCTCTCCATTTTCATGCTTACTCAACTTGCTGCCACATTCCATCAGGGTGTCAACCGGATTGGCATCATCCATCTTGAACTTCTTAAGGACTTCTTTGGCATAACCTTCTTGGGTGATAATAATTCCTTTGTCTTCTTGCTTTACTTCGATGCCGAGATAATATGCCATGAGCCCCATATCTATCATCTCAAATTCATTTGACATGTCTTTCTTGAACTTTTCGATCATGCTTAGATTGTTCCCAATGAAGATCATGTTATCAACATGTAAGCACATAATCAAAATATCTCCACTTTGCGCTTTAATATAGAGTGCATACTTATACGGACACTGTAATACCCTAATTTTTATCCCTAAGATTTCTCACATCTCATTTGCATCTTTGCATCACATACAAGATCATGTTTTGGTTCCTCTTTTACTCTCATCTTTGGGTTTATGCCCTGCAGGGATCACCGAGCATCTGTAGTTTCTTGTTTGCTTTTATTTGTATGTTTATGTTTACTAACCTTTAATCAAAATCCAAAAAGTATGTTTGTTTTTTCCTTTACTAACTTTTTTTAGGAAGAGGTTGGAATAAAGAACATCAACCAACAGTCTCTCAGCTCGAATGAATCATCTGAACAAAGTCAAAGTTGATATGCAAATAATTCAAAATCATTTGATCAAGAGTTTCACAAGATTTGATTGACTAATATTCAAGAGACTCTAGGGTTCATGTGTTTATTTCTATGCCTTCTTTGACAAGTAAAAAGAATCGAGTCAGAACCAAGACATAACAACAAAAAGGTCATTTTCTCACTTTTCACTATGTTAATCGATTAACACTATATGGTTAATCGATTAACCGGTGTGTTTTTGGAAAAAATACAGCAAAGTCAAATTGTGCAGCATTTTGGCACCAATTTTCAAATATTTCATCATGAGAATATTCTAGATCACTTCATTTTAATTCTCCTATCTCATCATAATTAATTCCCACCATACACCTTCACTAATCACCACTTGATCTTGATTTTGCCTCCAAATTCAAATTCCAAGCCTAATTTTGGTTCCAAACCACCAAAATTTCCAATCCTAAATTATATAATTAGAGGCCTCATTTCATTCATTCTTCAAGCTTTTTATAGCCAAATTTACCTTGCCAAATTTCTTCTTGACTCTCTCAATTTTCTCCAACTACCAAATTCACCAAAGCTCTTTCTTTCTTTGAAAGTTAGTAAGTTCTTCATTGGAACTTACTAATCTTTGAGCTAAAACCTTCATCCAATCACTTTTTCATCATCAAATTCAGTAGATCAAGGCTTTGGAGTGTGGTTCTTGAAGTTGATTTGAAGCATTTTCATATTTGAAGTGGTAAACCCTTATTCCACCATTGTTGTGATTGATCCATCTTCCACAATGTGATATATTGTTGATTCTTGTTGCTTAATCTTTGGATCTTGCAAATTGTGTTTTATTGGTGTTATTTGCTGTTGTTTTACTTGAGTTTTCGTGCACAATTGCATCCTTGATCATGAGGTGTTTGAAGAAGTGATTGATCATGGATTTTGAAATTTTGAAATTGATTTTCTATTGTTTTTACAGGGTTAATCGATTAACCAAAAACAAGCACAAACTGGTTAATCAATTAACAACTAGTTTCTGCGCCCAGAATTCCAATTTTACGCTGGTTAATCAATTAACCAGTTTTGCCTAGCAAATGGTTAACCGATTAACCATTGTCCAGAATGTGATTTTTGCTTGTTTTTTGAGACTGTTTTGGTTCCATTTCCTTTTCTTACCCTTTCCTTTTGTTCTTTGCTTTGGATTACATCTTTGTGTGGTTCACTTTGGCATTTCTTCATCTATTTCTCATTTTCTTTTGATCGATGAAAATCTTCGATATCATTGGAACTTATTTTAAGTTCTTGATGAAGATAAGATCGTTACCTCTTTTCTTTTCGTGCGGTATTGCTTTCGGAGAGTGACCTGCATATCACTTCTCTAGCATACATTAGTACAAACATTTTTATTGACCGACCTCAGATAGTTGTGACTTCTACATAAGCCCGATTAAGATTGCTTAACATAATGCTAAGTTGTCCTGAAATCAGAAAACCGTTGCATTTTGTAAGAGAATTATCAGTAGCCTACTCGTCCATGGCGTAGTTTGAATTAGATTAGCTTTCTTTTGTTACCCGTGGGGGTTAGATGGCATACTCGTTCGTTTTATTCGAGTTGGAGCCCTCCTCATGGTAATGTATGAGACCATGTTTTCATTCTCATGGATGTTTAGTCGAGCATTTGAGAAAAGCAATAAAACTTGTTCTCTTTGTTGGATCACAATTGCTCTACATTGCTATATTAATTATGCTATGTTTATGCTTCCACTATTTTTTCTTTGTCCACATGGACCATTTGTTTATGTTCTTGCCTTTTTTTTTCTTTTGTCCATTTGGACCAAAAACATTAATAAAGACTTAAACACCTAAAAAAACGTGTTCTCTTAATGGTGGACTATGGTTACTATCCTTTGCACTGGACATGGAATTTTGGACTTAGAACTAAGATCTTAATGGTGGACTATGCTTGAAATTTTGTTATGGCAAGCCTTGGATTTTGGATACTTGGAGTTCTCTTTTGAAGACATATCTTGATCTAGGCCTAATCTAAAGGAAATAATGCTTATATTGTGGAGCTTACTTGTGTGGTTAGGCCGTTCTTATCCTTACCTTTTATCTTTTTTCTCTAGGATAGTCCCTTCTTCTCCACCCTTTCTTTAATTTTCAAATCTCCCCTCTTTTTTCAAAAACCTTATTGTTTTCAAAATTAAACCACTTTTACAATAAAACATTGACTTTTGTCAAGTGATTTTTTAAACTTATTTTTCTTTAATAAATGTGAATCAATGTTAATCATACTTTGACTCTTTTTAAAAAGACATGAAAAGCATTCAAACCTTTTGTGCCTTATGCACATTTTCTTTTAAAACTTTTCCATAAATTTAGACATGAGTCATCTCTTTAAGCGGAACTATTCGCTTGGAAATGACGACTTGTCTTTTCACTTAAAATCAACCATAACAAACCTATTTTGTCATTTGTACCATGAACTACGGAGTTTTGATCCTATATTGCACTTTGTGGGTACGTAGGCATGAGGCGACAAGTCTCTCCAAACACAAAAATCTAAAAAAAATTACTTCTCTTCTCATCTCCCCAATCTCATTTCAAACAAACCTTTTCAAACCGAAAAACGTAGATATTTAAAAGGATTCCTATAGAGTAGTATAGACATTTTGAGTGCTAACACATTCACTTAGCGTAACCAACCCCCTTACCTAGTCTCTGTTCATCTGTTCCTGCCTTAGAACTTTCTTAGGTTTTGGTCGCTCTTTTTCCTTTCCTTTTGGATGAAATAAAATTGTGGTGGCGACTCTTGCATTTTTGAGTTAAATTAATTAATAGCTTACACTCGCAATTTTTGCCGCTACAGACACTTGATGAAGTTCTTGTCTCGGAAGTGCTTGTCGATTCGAACTTTCCAAGCTCTTCGTGCTTGCTTGAGTCTGCACAACGCCTTTTTCAATTTCAAGACTTTTTCTTCTTGCTCTTTTACTTCATATCCCTGTGGTTGCTCGATAAACTTCTTCTTCGAGAAAACCATTCAAGAAGGCCGACTTCACATCCATTTGATAGATCTTCCATTCATTATGAGCTTCCAAAGAAATGATTAGTCTCATAGTTTTAAGACGAGCAACGAGGGTAAATACCTCATCATAGTCAATTCCTTGTCTTTAAATATAGCCTTTTTCCACCAATCTTGCTTTGTATCTCTCCACGCCTCCTTTTGCATTCTTATTTGACTTGTACGCCCATCTTACTCCGATTACTTTGTGTCCTTGTAGAAGTGTAGTAAGTTTCCACATATCATTCTTCGTGATTGACTTTATTTCTTCGTCCATGGCGTCTCTCCACTTTAAGTTTTCAATAGCTTTTTGATAGCTTAGAGGCTCGAAATCACCAATAAGACAAAAGATGTTAACGTCGTTTTGGTTTTCGCTTACCTCATAAAGCTCTTCAATGCTCCTTAGTCATGGTGTCCTCTCACTAAAGTTTGTTTCATCCAACCTTGGTATCAATGAGGCAGGTCATGTAATATGTTCATCTATCATTGGTTGTTCCATTTCGTCTTCTTCTTTAGAGTAAGGAAGAAAATCGTACATGTCTTCTTGAACACTCCAATACCAACAATCTTCTTCTTTGAAATCTGATCGCGACTTTTTGAATCTAACGGTACTAACTGCAAGCGCACAGTCTATCGCGTAGTAATAAAGATATTGATCCCATAGGGACTGGAAATCATACTAGTGTTATCGGTTGTTACTATGTTTAGCTACGGCGGAAGATGTTTTCATAAAATAAATGCTAAGTTATGAAATCTAAAGGAAATAAAGGTTATTAGTTAAAAAAAATATCAATAGAGGAATATCAGTATGTAACGCCTTAAATATCGGGGATTCGATAAATCACAGTGCTGATTTAATTTTTGCAAATATTTTTCAGAGGAAAATACTCGTTTAAAGACCTTTACCTCACGCTGGTTGTTGACTCGGGTCATATTATTAAGGAGGAATGTACGCTCTCGCTATCCCATTCGGGGTTAAAAATACTTTTTGGAAATAAATTCTGATTAATTTTAAAGCGCTCTCGTTGTGTTTAAAATTAATGCCTAGTTTTTACTATCTGGTTCAAACCCCACACTTTCACGTGTCGGCTCGAACCTTAATAAATTTCCCACTTTCATGCCAAAACCGTTATAAATAGCTTCTCACTTTCGTGACAAAGGTTATTTAGAAAATTAGATTTAAAAACTACAACCAGAAAAATTGTTTGTAAAAAGGAAAGGCGCACCGGGTATTATCGAATCTCATCCTACTAATTGTATTACACACCGATACAATCGGTTTAGCTCGACATGTTAACTAATGCAAACATAAATAAACATAAACAATAAAATGGTATAACATGCATACTGAATAATAAAATAAGCATTGGATTAATAAGAACCTGTAAATATTACTGATATTTGATATTCGAGTAGTCCTCCACAATGTCGGCAGGATTCTACTACGTTGGAATAAAATGCAAAACTAATAAATACTGCTTTGGACTGAAGGAAAAATGGAAGGAAAAAATAATAGCAGTGCAAAAATGGCTTCATGGAAATTTGGCAGCAATTCAGTATGTAAATATGAAGCTCCCTTTTCAGTTCCAACTCCCTTCCTTTTATATCCTCAGTTGCAAGAGAAAATATCGGAAGAAAATATGTTGAGGGAGAGAATTCTCAGGGAGGGCATACTGGATCACGCCTAAATTCTCTCTCTTTTGTGGCCACGTTGGTTCTGAACGTTGTTACTGCTCTTAGGACCGTGACGATCGTAGCCATGCTGTGATGGTCGTGTCACGTAAATGATGAGCATGACGGTCGTGCTGGTCTGTGACAACCGTCACACCTCCAAAAGTTGATTTATGTGGTTTCCTGACCTTTATCTCTTCTTTTATTCCTTCCTTTCCCACTTTTCTATGTCTTGCTCAACTTTAGCATGAGAATAAAATACCTGCGAAAAACTATTGCAAACTTGCAGAATAATCGGAATTCGGACTGAAATATTACAGTTAATCATTGGAAAATACAGAAGATATAAGATACATTTTCGCGTTATCAAATTCCCCTACACTTGAATCTTTGCTTGACCTCAAGCAAATAGTCGGTAAGAAAACCAATGCAAGCACATGGCACATTTTTTCGAGTTCTCAAAATGTTTTTAAGGCATTCGGTTAGGATGGCAGAGATTCGAAATAAAACATTAAGGATACAGTAGTGACACAAAGTAGTAAGCATGCTCATAGGCCTCCCTCCCATACAAGCCAGTTCTAATCATTCTATTATAGCTCAGGATAAAGTTCCTCGTATCAAATTTCACCCGGTTTCGTTCTATTATTGCTTCATGATTAGGCATCAAACACTTATTTTCATCGGCTTTCCACATGGTTTGTGCTTAAGAGGGTGCTGACTGCTGGTATAAACTACTGGGGGTTACGTTTGGGCTGAAACTTAAGGCATTGGTATAATGGGTATTGAAACTGAGCTTGCATAAGCAGGAGGTCTAAGGTGTCAAGACGGTATCGGTCTTGTTAGAATTTTGTTTCTCAAGATTTCCTGACTTGGCCTTTATCTTGTTGTGTCAAGTTATGCATTGATCGGATTTTTTTTTTGTATAGCTGAATAAAGTGAGGGAATCGTATGATGGGGAAAAGTACATATAAAAGCACGTTTTATTGAATTGAGAATGCAAAAAGGGAAATATACTGAAATACAAGAAGGGAAATATAGTACCTCTCCCACACTATAACGGACATTGTCCTCAATGTTACGATATAAATGCGGTAGGGAAACTAAAGTAAATAAAAACAAGAAAATAAACTAAATGGTAAACTAGGACTATTCAGGTCCACAACCTCTACCTTTGGTTCTTCCTCGACCATGTCGTGCCACGTGATCGGGAAGGCCTGTATGATGGATGTAGTCGTGGAGGTCTTGCACTCGAAATGTGAGGGCACCCATCTCGTCGATGACACTGTCGAGTCTCTAGCCTTGGATTACTTGCCCTTGCTGGATTTGTTGTAATAAAGTCATCATCTGAAGATGTTGCTCTTGTTGTCGTGCTTCAAGTTGTGCAGCCAGCTGGTTTTGTTGCCAAATCCCTCGTAAGATTTCCTCATTAGTGGGCTCAGAGTCGGTGCGGCGACGACATCTGGTGGAGGTACCTTCTTGGTTGGGAGGAGGTTGTCTCTCTTCCTGGGCAGCCTGGTCCATTTCTTCCTCAATTTCATCTGCATGTGCATTATCTTGAACATTAGGGGCAGATGCGTTAGCTTCAGGCGCAGCGAGATCAAAGAGCCAGTTGGCTCGATTTTGAAGATCAAAGCAGCTCCTGCAGGGCATAATGATGTTGCGGACCATATATTTTTGAACCACTGGATAGTATTTTCCATCTGCTCTCGCTTTTATGAGGTGGGAGGAGCGGCATTAGTCAATGTCAAGAAAAACAGGAGGCAGTGACGGTAGATTTGTAAGCCTGTCACCAAGGTTCAGGGCCAGTGCAATAGATGTGATAATGCCTCCAAAGTAAAAAGGCTTTGAGATGCGACCACAGTTTTCTTGTATGTGTGTTAGTAGGAATGGAGCGGCATTTATATGTTCAGGAGAAAACACACAGTGAAGGAAAAAGAGCTCTTTAGAATTCATCTTGTGGTTAATGTCTCTTGCGAAGATGGTGTTCCCTATTGTGTGGTGGAAGTATCTGATGGCTGGGTTGTAGATGTAGGTAGAGTTAAGGCTATCCCAGCTATAGGCGGTTGAGCCAGTCAACTCGTTCCACAGGGCGAATGCGGCTTGGAAAAATGAGTCCTGAGGCACTCGGCGATGGGCATTCTCTCCAAAGTGGAAATTGAGCATTTGGGCGATTTGGTTCTGGTTCAATGAATACTCCGTACCGAACATGCGGAAGGTGGCGACATCGGTGAGTTGATGTGTCTCACCTGGCGGAGTAAGTAGGCAAATGAACTTAAGAACTCCAGCGTTAAGGCTTCGTATGTAGGTTGGGCGTTTGTGCAAAGCTGCCAAAGGCCGGTGTTCTGAAGCACCCATCTGGCACCTTCGAGCATGCCCAATTCTGCTAGGCATGCAACATCTACGTACCGTGTCGGTTGAACGAAACGTTGGTAGAAGCTGATATAGTTGGCTCATTGGCGGTCTCCTTGCTCTCCGTCTCTGAAATTGACTGAGGTGAGGTCTGGTGTTTGTCGAACGTGCCTAGCCATTTTACATGCAAAGCACGAGAAGTGGGTTGTTGATAGAATGAGGTTTGTGGAAATGGGGATGGTTATTGTGATGTTTGTAATACCCCAAATTTTACCCTTTCTTTTTTATTTTTATTTTAAATTCTTATTAACTTAATAAATTAACCTTTTTTTTAAATCTTGTTTTTTTTAACTAATAATAATTTAATTAACCTTTTTTATAACTTTACTAATGTTTTTTATTAACTTTTTTTTTCTATTTAGTTTATTTATTTAAGTCATTTTAAGCTCTTCTTACTAACTTTTAGGATTTAGATTAAAATTTAACTTTTTTTTTCTTTTCTTTAAAGAGTAAATTTTTCATAACCTTTTTTAAATTAATTTCTAACACTTTTTTTTTAATCAAATTCTAATACTTTTTTTTTTTAAATAAAAATCTAATACTTTTTTTTAAATAAAAATCTAATACTTTTTTTTTAAAATTAAATCTTTTTTTCTAACTTTTTAAAATTAAATCTTTTTTCTAACCTTTTAAAGCTAAATCCTTTTTTTAAAGTTAAATATTTTTTTTTTCTAACTTTTTTTAAAAAACTAAATCTTTTTTTTCTAACTTTTTTAAAGTTAAATATTTTTTTTTCTAACTTCTTTTTAAAATTAAATCTTTTTTCTAACTTTTTTTAAAAACTAAATCTTTTTTTTTAAAGTTAAATATTTTTTTCTAACTTCTTTTTAAAATTAAATCTTTTTTCTAACTTTTATAAAGTTAAATCTTTTTTTCTAACTTCTTTTTAAAATTAAATCTTTTTTCTAACTTTTATAAAGTTAAATCTTTTTTTTCTAACTTTTTTAAAAAAAAATTAAATCTTTTTTCTAACTTTTATAAAATTAAATCTTTTTTTTCTCTAATTTCCTTTTAAAATTAAATCTTTTTTTTTCTAACTATTTTAAAAAATTAAATCTCACCTTTGTCACTTTTTTTTGTTCTTTATTATTTTTACTCTAAATTTTTCTATCTTTCATTAAAAAATAACAAAAATAGTTTTTTATTATTATTTAATTATTATTTTCGTATTTTAATTAAATCATTTTTTAAAATATTATTTTTTTCACTTTTTTCTAAATTATTCATAAAAATATCCAAAAAAAAATCATAAAATAAAATATATTGAAAAATTTTTTGTTCTTTTTATAATATTTTTGATTTTAGGAATCAATAGGATTATTAGTTTTATTTTTAGTTTATTTTAATTTTATTTTTTCTCTTAACTAATTATTTAGTTTGGGCTTTAAAATGGGCTTTAGGGACATTATTGACAATTTGGTGTTAACCCTAATTTGTTCCCTATATATACATGTGTTGCTTTGTTGTAAAGGGGTCAGAAGGTTTTCTTCAGAAAAGAGGAGAGAGAGGGAGAAACAAAGGAGATCCCCAGAGAAGAAAGGCGGTCGTTCCCACAACTCTTAAGAAGGATTGGAGCTCTCCAGTGTTCCCTTATTCAAACCTTTTTCACATTTACCGAAGCAAACCTCCGCTTCGTAGGTTAAATTACTAAACCTTTTGCCTTTTCATGTTTATGTGCATATTTTGCCATGTTAATGTGTTTAGGTCCGTTAAATTACTAAATCCTTTGCATTTTTCATATTTATTTGCATCCTTGCCATGTTAACCTTCATTGTTGTTTAGATCCGTAGATTTTGATCTGTATGAACCATGATTGTGTCGTATAGGATTGTTTGCATGTCCATTAATTGTCTGTTTGCATTTGCAATTCTATTGTTATTTTTTTTTATCAAAACCTTTTTCAAAATCAAAACCTTTTTTTATTAAAACTAAAACATTTTTTCCCAAAAAAAAACCTTTTTTGTTCCCGTAAATATTTTTTCCCCAAAAAAACCTTTTTTTTTGTTCCCGTAAATATTTTTTCCCAAAAAAAACCTTTTTTTTGTTCCCGTAAACATTTTTTTCCAAAAAAGCCTTTTTTTGTTCCCGTAAACATTTTTTCCCAAAAAAAAGCTTTTTTTTGTTCCCGTAAACATTTTTTCCAAAAAAGCCTTTTTTTGTTCCCGTAAACATTTTTTTCTAAAAAAAACCTTTTTGTTCCCAAAAACATTTTTTTTTATATATAATTTAAACTTAACATTTTTTTTATAATTTAAACTTAAATTTTTTTAACTAAGTAATTCCATTTTAAAATTAAAACCTTTTTTTATATATATAATTAAAATATTAAAAAAATTAAAACATTTTTTTACATAATTAAAATATTAAAAAATTAAAACCTTTTCGTAAGGAACTCCTTTGCCGTGTCATTTTGTGTACCTTTTATTTTCTTTATTCCTGCATTTCATTTGCATGCTTGAGGTTGAGATGTGCTTGTGGTGGCCACAGCCCCACACTATTTTCCTCCCTCACTTCATTCTAAGTGTCATTACATATGTTCATATTCTTCATGTTTTCAGAAATGTTTCTTTGTTTCTTTATACCCTCTGCCTTTATTACTTTTCTTATTTTTGTACCTTAATTATTCCTCCATATAATGATTTGTCATATTTTCACATTTTTTTTACAGTTTTATCCTTCCGAAGGATTAGGTCCAGCCTTTTGGCCGCCGAGTCAATAGCCTTACCCCTTTAATGGATCAAACCCTAATTTTCACAAATGCCTCGCCGCAGGCAAAATTACAATTTTACCCCTAGCATTAGGTCAAAGAGCCGCCGCGCTCATTTTAGGGTTTCCCGCCGTGGAATCCCTAATTTAACCCTAATTACAACTTAACAATTCAACGTAGAGATTTGGAGTTTCCACACTCCACGTAAGCGTGTCCTTAAGATGCGTTTATTCCCCTTGAGACCTTGACCACAGTCAAGAAGTCTCTAACCTCCCTTTTGAGGGGAACTACGATTACTCTGATTCCACTCCCGTAAGGATACGTAGGCACAAGATGCGATGTCTTGCCGAGTAAACTTAGAATTAACCCCTTAGGTCTCTTTTCTCACTTGTAATCCTTATGTACATATACCTTAAGCAAATAAATAAAGCAAATAGTAAACATCTGAACAAGAGGTTCCTGTAGAGTACTACAGAAGTTTAGGGTGCTAATACCTTCCCTAAATTTAACCAACCCCCGAACCCTAGATCTTTCCCCGCATTGTGTTTACGATGCAAAATAGGTTTTCCCTCTTTTGACCTTTTCCTTCGGATAAATCAAAGAGCGGTTGTGAATTGAATTGCGATTCAAACTCATTAATAGTTTGTGATCCTATTTCCACCGCAACAGAAAATGGCGACTTCACTGGGGAATGACTCCTAACTTTTGAGGGTTATCCCTAACCTGTTCATATTTATTACTATCTGTGTTATTATTCATTTGCATGTATATATTTGCGCTTTGATTGTGGGACTGTTCCTTGTGCTGTGAGATAGGTCCTAACCCGGATCTAGTGTACCTTAGGTAAATGGCAATAGACCAAGGAAACTGTACGACGTATATCGATACGGTTGATCTGGTGGCCATGGTTAGTGCGACTTCTTGGTTGGTGCTTATATTCCTTAAGTCAAGTTGAGGATAATATTGAGGCTGCCATATGTTGTCAACGCACTAACTAACTTTTAGAACCCTAGTTAACTCATCTTGGCCTTTAGAAAGTAGTGAGGTAACCGGCTTTGGTGCAGACTGAAGTTGGTTGACACTCGATACTACGCTCATTGAGATCTTAAACTTGGAGGGTTTTGGTTGGCAAGTAAGTTGCCTTCTGAACAACCACCCTTGTGAAGGATCAATGATATTGAGATCCCTTAGAACCCGGTTACTTTTGTAGGACAGGATGAACCATCTAACTTCAGGGGAGGGTATTTGCCTTTGAACCTCATGCAAGCTTTTAACCTAGGACTTTGTGTGTTTTCATGCATTGCATCCATAAAGCATCTCATTGCATTGTATTTCATGAAGTTCAAACATCATTTATGGATATTGCGGGATACCATAAATAAAAAAAATAGAATGAAAAAACAAGAAAAAGATTTCTTTGGTACCCCACGACATTCGTAAATGTTTTGAATTCCATGAAATCTTCATTTACATTCACATTTTAGCATCATACTCTTGCATTACATGTGTCTCCCGATTTCTCACACTCGGTTCTCTCACCTTCCAGTTTTGTCACCCTGAGTTCTCGGCACCAATACAACACCAGAGCTCAAACTCGGAAAAGAATGGAGGATCAGGCAAAAGAGATTGATCGCCTTAGCAATGAACTTGAAGACCTTCGAGGGGGTATGGGGCGTATGATGGAATTGTTACATGTCATGAATGCTAAGATGGATACCCAGCCCACTGTTGTTTCTGAGATTACCGGCGTTACTGTGGACCCTCCACCAAGTGTGACCGTAGCAAGGGACCCACCTTATGGTCTTGCTCCAGGTTTTGTGCCTCCTCAAGCCACTGTTCCGATTAATCAACCTGTTCAGCAGGCCGTGCCCTTGTTTTCTGAAGTTGCTAGGGGGGCTCCTATCTTTGCACCACCTGTTGTACACACTCGTGCGCAACCGTACTTCAATGAGACAGTTTTTGATAATCTTGATGAGAATGTTGAGGGTTATGAGAAACATGATAAGCTTCGTGAGGAAGTAAACACTATCGTCCAGAGATTGAAAAAGGTAGAGGGTGATCAAATTTTTGGGACTGCCGCAAGGGATGTTTGTTTGGTCTCAGGTTTGGTTATTCCCCCGAAGTTCAAAACTCCGAACTTTGATCGTTATGAAGGTGCCACCTGTCCTAAGAGTCATTTGATCATGTATTATCGCAAAATGGCTGCCCATGTTGAGAATGATAAACTGATGATTCATTGCTTCCAAGACAGTTTGAAGGGTGCTTCTTCCAAGTGGTATTTAACTTTGGACCAGTCCCGCGTTAAGAGCTTTCAAGATTTATCTGACGCTTTCATCAAACACTACAAGTACAATATGGATCTGGCTCCTGACAGAAGACAGTTGTTGAGTATGTCGCAAAAGAATTCTGAGTCATTCAAAGAGTATGCTCAAAGGTGGAGAGAGACTGCTTCGCAGGTAGAACCTCCTTTGACCGAGAAAGAGTTAGCTGATTGGTTTGTCGACACAGTCCGTCCAGAATTTTACGAGAGAATGGTGGGTAGTGTGACTTCAAATTTCTCCGACATCGTTGCTGTGGGTGTCAAGATTGAATTGGGTATGAAGAGTGGTAAAATGACAAATAATCATGGCGCTTCTAAGGATCAGCCGAAGAAACCTCCGTATAGCTCCCAGAAAAAGGAGAGTGAGACTAATGCTATATCCTCTGGTAGACCAAGGGAACGCTTTTATCGACATCCGCAAGGTTATGCTCAACCTCAAGGGTACCCAGTCCAATATGCTCAACAACCCTATGTGGCAGCTATTACACCTTCTTTCAATCAACAGGTTCCCATGTATCAACCTATGCAACAACCTCCTGTTTATCCGCCTCCTGTCAACTACCTACAGGCGCCCAATACTCCTGCTCCTCAACAGCCAAAGAGTCCGGCTCCTCGCCAGAATATGCCGAACAGAAGAACGTATAAACCTTGTCCGCCGATTCCAATGACTTTCACCGAGTTGTATCCCTCTTTGGTCAAGCAAGGTCTAATCACTACTCGGGCTTTGGGTCCGCCTCCTAATCCTCTACCCGCCAATTACAACGCCGCCGCTCACTGTTTATTTCATGAGGGTGCGCCTGGTCATGATCTGGAAAATTGTTATGCTCTCAAAAATATTGTCAGGGGTTTATTGGAAAAGAAGATTCTGTCATTCGAAGATCCTCAACCAAATGTTAAGAAGAACCCTTTCCCTAACCATGAGAGTGTCAATGCCGTTAGTGTTGATTCGGGGGATGGTTATGCCCTTGACGTTGAACAGATTAAGACTCCTCTCAAAATGTTCCATTCGAAACTGTTTGAAGCTGGTTTAGTAGATACTTCCCACGTTGCATGTGTAAGTTGTGAAGCCAGTACTAAGGGTTGTGTGTTAGTTCAGAACGATGTTCAGAGGCTGATTAATGAGGGTGTTTTACAAGTGACAAGCCAAGCCAAGAAGGATGTAGTCGCTGCGGTTGAGCCTGTTTTCCATCAGCCTGAATCAAAGGGTAAGGTACCAGTGTTTAATTTATCAGGGGCAGGCTCCGCCAACCTCGTGTTCGATATACCAAGGTCGTATATCCCTGAAGTGAATCAGCCTAAGCCTATAGTTATTCGAAGACCGAGTCCGTTTCCTTTCAGTGATCCTAAAGCTGTGCCTTGGAAATATGACGTGACTATGATCAACGAAGAATCTGGGAAAATTATTTTGAAGCAACGACTGAAAGCTGTTGAAGATGTGACCAGCGTAACTGGGGCAAGCCATGACGACTCACAATGATCGTAAACCAGACGTTCTTTCCATTGAGGCTCCGCCAAAGGAAACTGTTGCTCTTAGATTTCATAAACATTTAGAAGGATTTTTCCGACAGTTCATTTGTTTATTTATATGCATTTCTCTTTGATTAAGCATATTTAGCATGTACGAACTTGTTTATCTTTGATTAATTAATGCAACGCATATGTTTGTCTTGAATAAATCCATTCGTTTCACTCATTCAAAAAACGTTTTCATAAATCATAATGCCAACTTTACCCGATCTCTTGTTCTGATGGAGAATTGGGGGGAGGATGACGAACCCAAAACGTCAGATTTCTTGTCGTATGCTTTCGATTGAAACCCGCTGATGATGTAAGGCATTGTTTCAAATCCCAAACACTGGAGATATAAGGATGTTAATCCCTAGTCAACCCTTTGAGCCTTGAAGTAGGAGTTTTTCTTTCTTTTTAAGAACCTTCATCCTAACCTGGGGCAGGGTAGGTTTCAGTTAAACCGATCGAGCGCTTAGACTCTTAAAAAGGAAGAGCCAACCTTCGAGAATTTATCCTTAGCATCTTAAGAAGTCCAATACAATGGCTATCCCTCGGTTACCTAAGGAGTGGGGCAGTCACGAGTCTTTCAAAAGATTTACACGACTTGTGCATAAAAGAATATTCAAAAAAATAAGAGCCCGCTAAGTCAAAACCTATGAAGGAGACTTAGGCAAAACTGGGGCATCCCGCTGGACTCCAAAGTCAGATCAAAAGACGTTGTCCAGGCAAAAGTTAGGGAATAAAAGCAAAACTAGAGGGTACAATAAATAATCCCTAGTAAAGAACAAAATCGTGTGAACAATTGCCATTAGAAATAGGTGAGTGACTGCCATGTCCAAAGCCTTGATAAGTTCTCGACCATAGCAAATCCGCTTGAGATATGAGCGTTCGTATCCGGTTAACTGAATTAGGATTGGAGAACATCACGAAGAATGGGTGGGTACAAATATAACTTTGAGCCTTTATCCTTTGTTTCTTAAACCGTGAACCGAGCCACGATACAACCTTTAAAAGACCTAATTGAAGTAGGACTTCGGTTGAAAGCATACTTGACAAGATCACGTTTCCTGACTCCTACGAGCTATGCTCAAAAATTCATGTTGGCATTATAATTCAAACTTATATCCTAACCAGTGATCTCGGTCACGAGTTGTTGAGGTATCTTTTTCAAAACAAAAAAACAAAAAATTCAAGACAAATATATGCGTACATTGATAAGCTCAGGATAGGCATTTCAGGCATGATGACTTTGTTTGATATCTTAGAGATTTACATATGGACATAACCCGTGGAACTTGATGATCCTGCTAAACAGGGGCAGGCAGTTTCCCAATTCGCTTACCAACGCGAGTCTGACGTTCTTAAGAGCTATTTCCCAAAGATTTCATCGTAACACGATTAATTTGTGCCAGTTACGTCGAGACCTGACAAATCTCTCAAAGAGTTTGAGAACAATGGGGCAGCCGGACTCGGTGTTCTCTATAAAATCCTCTTGAGATGACCCTACCTCGCAACGCAAGTATCCTAGGGCACCATGTTTTTGAAGAAACAAATGGCGGCTACTATAAGGTCCTGCAAGATCAAAACCATGGGATTTCACAATTTTTTCATGCACCCGATGGATTTTACTCACAGCGGCCATCATACCCCAGTAAGCCTCAGTGTTGCAACAGACTCCTAAACTATTGCCTCATCACAGTCCCCAGAGAGACTATAAGCTGACAATTTTTTCTTGGGTAACTCGAAAGTGTCCCTCAGGTTTTCTTCTCCCCATAAGAAGGCGTGATACTGTACACCACAAGCAGATTACTTTCCCTCAGAGAATTCAGAACTTTAAAACCAGATTTGATTCTACCATTAATCTTTCTTACCCATGATTGACGTATTGGTTGCAGAGAACGCAGGGTATCTCCGTTGAGATGTTTATTTCGTCTCTCGTCCTGTCTCTAGCCTGTTTCGTCAGCATACGCAGGGGCATAAGCATCACATGCCTATTTCATTACATATTCATTGCATATTCATTACATACTCATTACATACTCATTTCATAACATCTTGCATAGTTACATACATAGACATCAACATACATTCATATTAACATATCCATTAACATACGCGATAACATGCACAGGTTCATCGTGTCTCCATCATTGGTCGTTACCACCGAGTAATTGGGGTTTGTCCATTCTCTCCAAATAGATTGTCAGCCCTAAGCATAAAATGCTTACTTGTTTCCAGTTTCCCCACAGAGCTCGATCCTCGTGGATGACGGTTACTTCAGCTATCTTTCCTCGCCAGGATTAGATATTTACCCTTCGAGATCATTCCCTCGATGGAGTTTTGATTTCCAGTCTTCTTTCTAGCTCGATCCTAGATTGAATCTCAGTCTTGTCGGTCGTCAATCCCAACCGGACGTGCATTTATTTTGCACCATCTAAAATTTTCACCATACATTGGCAGATACGCGACTATCTCGCTTGAGAAGTTTATCACTGTACCCGGACGTGCATTTATTTTGCACTATCTTTCAAGAAAATCAACTACAATCCTTTACAGATACACGCCAGTTCGCGCATGGAAAATATATCAGTACAACACTTTACAATCCTACATGTTACGACCTTTTACACTTTACATTTTACAGCATCAGCATACGACATTTCTCACCTAAGAAGTCGATCATATCCTCGTTATGACTCGCAGCAAATGGCCATCTCCATGGAGCAGTTGGGCTTCCATTTACCTGCCGTCTTGAGGTTTGAACCAAATCGTATTCAGGAGAGCACGATCTTGAGTTACGGGGAGGTTTGAGCAGTTTCATATTCAGGAGAGCACGATTCTGAGTTATGAAGAAGTTCATTTATCCTTTAGTAAAAGAAGGAACGGAATCATATTCAGGAGAGCACGATTCTGAGTTATGAGGAAGTTCAGTTGGCCGTTTTTCAGGAGAGCACGATTCTGAAGAATGAAGAAATTTCAGGAGCCGAATCATATTCAGGAGAGCACGATTCTGAGTTATGAGGAAGTTCGATTATCCAGTTTCATATTCAGGAGAGCACGATTCTGAAGTATGGAAAAATTCATTTACAACCAAATCATATTCAGGAGAGCACGATTCTGAAATATGAGTATATTCAGTCATCCAGTTTCATATTCAGGAGAGCACGATCCTGAAGTATGAGGAAGTTCAGTTTACCCTTTTCATGTTCAGGAGAGCACGATTCTGAAGCATGAAGAAGTTTATTTATCCTTCAGTAAGAGAAGAATCAGAATCGTATTCCAGGCGCCGACCTTAAATGCGAGAAGATTTATTTATCAGATAAGCAGCAGCCTCTTTATTTGAGTGCTTATCCATTTTTTGCACATAAGTCCCTTCCAACGATAAGTGACAGTTCTCCCTCGAGAAGCTTATCAGGGCAATTCCCATCAAAGTCCATTTATTTTGGCATACAGTCGGTCTTTACCCTGTATATTTGCTACGGAGTTCCGAAAAGTCCGTTTGATCCTGTCACGAGGGGTAGTTTACAGAAGCTTGGATGTTATTCCTTGCTCAATGCTCCAGCATTCTGTAATCGATCTTACAATCGTACGTGATCCAGTTTTATTTTTAGATTCCCCAGTGGAGGCCGTCTCATAGGTACCATCTCCATTCGAGGATCTCGTTCCTTTTCTAAAAGTGACAATTGGTCATTCGCACCAGTTGACTATCATTTTTAGAATTCCCCAGTGATGTACTGTGTCTCAGCGCGTCATTTTCCCCAGTGTGTTTCTTCTCGTGGCGTCTGTCTCGGTGTCGTCATGTTTCGTCAGCATTTTCGCATTCATTATTCCAGCATACGCATCATATCATAGTCATGGCATCATCTGCATTAAGTCGTTCCAGTTTTGTCCATAGCATTGCATATCGTCGCATATAAGGGCAAAATTTTCGGTTATCTATATTTAAATCTCTCCACCACGATTCCACGAGTCTCTGTCACTCAAATCGTCCGGTGTAGCCATTTAAATAGGGGCAACTGTAATACCCCAAATTTTACCCTTTCTTTTTTATTTTTATTTTAAATTCTTATTAACTTAATAAATTAACCTTTTTTTTAAATCTTGTTTTTTTTAACTAATAATAATTTAATTAACCTTTTTTATAACTTTACTAATGTTTTTTATTAACTTTTTTTTCTTTCTATTTAGTTTATTTATTTAAGTCATTTTAAGCTCTTCTTACTAACTTTTAGGATTTAGATTAAAATTTAACTTTTTTTTTCTTTTCTTTAAAGAGTAAATTTTTCATAACCTTTTTTAAATTAATTTCTAACACTTTTTTTTAATCAAATTCTAATACTTTTTTTTTTAAATAAAAATCTAATACTTTTTTTTAAATAAAAATCTAATACTTTTTTTTTAAAATTAAATCTTTTTTTCTAACTTTTTAAAATTAAATCTTTTTTCTAACCTTTTAAAGCTAAATCCTTTTTTTAAAGTTAAATATTTTTTTTTTCTAACTTTTTTTAAAAAACTAAATCTTTTTTTTCTAACTTTTTTAAAGTTAAATATTTTTTTTTCTAACTTCTTTTTAAAATTAAATCTTTTTTCTAACTTTTTTTAAAAACTAAATCTTTTTTTTTAAAGTTAAATATTTTTTTCTAACTTCTTTTTAAAATTAAATCTTTTTTCTAACTTTTATAAAGTTAAATCTTTTTTTCTAACTTCTTTTTAAAATTAAATCTTTTTTCTAACTTTTATAAAGTTAAATCTTTTTTTTCTAACTTTTTTAAAAAAAAATTAAATCTTTTTTCTAACTTTTATAAAATTAAATCTTTTTTTTCTCTAATTTCCTTTTAAAATTAAATCTTTTTTTTTCTAACTATTTTAAAAAATTAAATCTCACCTTTGTCACTTTTTTTTGTTCTTTATTATTTTTACTCTAAATTTTTCTATCTTTCATTAAAAAATAACAAAAATAGTTTTTTATTATTATTTAATTATTATTTTCGTATTTTAATTAAATCATTTTTTAAAATATTATTTTTTTCACTTTTTTCTAAATTATTCATAAAAATATCCAAAAAAAAATCATAAAATAAAATATATTGAAAAAAATTTTGTTCTTTTTATAATATTTTTGATTTTAGGAATCAATAGGATTATTAGTTTTATTTTTAGTTTATTTTAATTATTTTAATTTTATTTTTTCTCTTAACTAATTATTTAGTTTGGGCTTTAAAATGGGCTTTAGGGACATTATTGACAATTTGGTGTTAACCCTAATTTGTTCCCTATATATACATGTGTTGCTTTGTTGTAAAGGGGTCAGAAGGTTTTCTTCAGAAAAGAGGAGAGAGAGGGAGAAACAAAGGAGATCCCCAGAGAAGAAAGGCGGTCGTTCCCACAACTCTTAAGAAGGATTGGAGCTCTCCAGTGTTCCCTTATTCAAACCTTTTTCACATTTACCGAAGCAAACCTCCGCTTCGTAGGTTAAATTACTAAACCTTTTGCCTTTTCATGTTTATGTGCATATTTTGCCATGTTAATGTGTTTAGGTCCGTTAAATTACTAAATCCTTTGCATTTTTCATATTTATTTGCATCCTTGCCATGTTAACCTTCATTGTTGTTTAGATCCGTAGATTTTGATCTGTATGAACCATGATTGTGTCGTATAGGATTGTTTGCATGTCCATTAATTGTCTGTTTGCATTTGCAATTCTATTGTTATTTTTTTTTATCAAAACCTTTTTCAAAATCAATACCTTTTTTATTAAAACTAAAACATTTTTTCCCAAAAAAAAACCTTTTTTGTTCCCGTAAATATTTTTTCCCAAAAAAAACCTTTTTTTTTGTTCCCGTAAATATTTTTTCCCAAAAAAAACCTTTTTTTTGTTCCCGTAAACATTTTTTTCCAAAAAAGCCTTTTTTTGTTCCCGTAAACATTTTTTCCCAAAAAAAAGCTTTTTTTTGTTCCCGTAAACATTTTTTCCAAAAAAGCCTTTTTTTGTTCCCGTAAACATTTTTTTCTAAAAAAAACCTTTTTGTTCCCAAAAACATTTTTTTTTATATATAATTTAAACTTAACATTTTTTTTTATAATTTAAACTTAAATTTTTTTAACTAAGTAATTCCATTTTAAAATTAAAACCTTTTTTTATATATATAATTAAAATATTAAAAAAATTAAAACATTTTTTTACATAATTAAAATATTAAAAAATTAAAACCTTTTCGTAAGGAACTCCTTTGCCGTGTCATTTTGTGTACCTTTTATTTTCTTTATTCCTGCATTTCATTTGCATGCTTGAGGTTGAGATGTGCTTGTGGTGGCCACAGCCCCACACTATTTTCCTCCCTCACTTCATTCTAAGTGTCATTACATATGTTCATATTCTTCATGTTTTCAGAAATGTTTCTTTGTTTCTTTATACCCTCTGCCTTTATTACTTTTCTTATTTTTGTACCTTAATTATTCCTCCATATAATGATTTGTCATATTTTCACATTTTTTTTACAGTTTTATCCTTCCGAAGGATTAGGTCCAGCCTTTTGGCCGCCGAGTCAATAGCCTTACCCCTTTAATGGATCAAACCCTAATTTTCACAAATGCCTCGCCGCAGGCAAAATTACAATTTTACCCCTAGCATTAGGTCAAAGAGCCGCCGCGCTCATTTTAGGGTTTCCCGCCGTGGAATCCCTAATTTAACCCTAATTACAACTTAACAATTCAACGTAGAGATTTGGAGTTTCCACACTCCACGTAAGCGTGTCCTTAAGATGCGTTTATTCCCCTTGAGACCTTGACCACAGTCAAGAAGTCTCTAACCTCCCTTTTGAGGGGAACTACGATTACTCTGATTCCACTCCCGTAAGGATACGTAGGCACAAGATGCGATGTCTTGCCGAGTAAACTTAGAATTAACCCCTTAGGTCTCTTTTCTCACTTGTAATCCTTATGTACATATACCTTAAGCAAATAAATAAAGCAAATAGTAAACATCTGAACAAGAGGTTCCTGTAGAGTACTACAGAAGTTTAGGGTGCTAATACCTTCCCTAAATTTAACCAACCCCCGAACCCTAGATCTTTCCCCGCATTGTGTTTACGATGCAAAATAGGTTTTCCCTCTTTTGACCTTTTCCTTCGGATAAATCAAAGAGCGGTTGTGAATTGAATTGCGATTCAAACTCATTAATAGTTTGTGATCCTATTTCCACCGCAACAATGTTTAATAGAGGTTTCGGGTGTGTGGAAGTTGAAAGGTAAGTGGGGATAATGGAAGTTATGAGTGGTAATGGGGCGGTTTAAAAATGAAGAGAAAATAAGATGAAGAGTAGGGGTCGCTGCTATATCAGAGACTGTAAGTTAAGAGGTCGTGATGACCGTCATAGACTCGTCACAGTCGTAAGACGCGTGACGTTCATGGCTGCCTTGTTACGACCGTGACAGAAACAAATTTTGTGTTGTGACCGAATCTACTACATGGGAGTTCGCATTGATTTAGTGAAATTAAAAGAACAGTAAACATATAAATGAATTATATAAAAAAATAAAAATAAAGGAATAAGAAAGCAGGTGTAATTGAAATTCAAATTGCATTAGTGAATGGAAGTTTGCTGATAAATAAATAAAAAGTTAAAGTTAAAATGAACAACACTGTAAGTAGTTTTCAAAAGTTAATAAAAGATAATGGCAGTGAATCAATCATGTTGCTTCTTCAAGGTTTCCAACACCTGATTCATATAACTAAATTGTTCCACAACAATATCCATTAAATTGATCATGTCGAGGCACCTGGTCTTCAATTCATCCTTTACAGCTGTGATTTCTGTCTTGAATTCATCCATGGTCTTTAAAATGTTATTTAGATTTTCAGCATACTGATTAGTGTCTGACTCAGTGACGTTATGGTAATTAGGAGGGGTCTTAGAGTCGGTCTCAACATCGGATATAACGTCCTCATAATACATGTAGTCATGTGGTATCTCGAGAGGTGAAGGGGTATCCATAGGTTCACTCAATTCATAAAGCCAATTTTCTTTGTTGTGAACACTTGTGCGCTCATGGTTTGGTAAAGTAAATAGGTGGACCACATCATTAGCAATAAGGTATTCGAATGAGGCAGGTCCTAAGTTTCCAATGATGCGTTGGTTAAAACAAAACTACAAGTTCATAGAGTGAATGCTGCCAAAGGGTATAACTCAGTTAAGTTGGTACCTAAGCCCAATAGCATTATCAAGCATGGTGACGGGGCCTCATATTATGACAGGAGTGTGCGGTTCTTGATTGATTTTAACAAAGGTTTTCATCATGAAAGGCACGACATTAACAAGCCTACCCTGCGAAGCACAATATAAAATGAACAGTTCATCCTTAGAGACGGAGGTAATATTTTCCTCTTTCCCAAATAAGGTGTGGGCTAGCATTTTGTGGAAATAGCGAATGGCAGGGTTATGAATTTCATTGGAGTGCATGTCATTCGGCTGAGGTGATAGTTACCTGTAATAGTCCCCCAGAAATGGTCTAGCTCAACATCCATTAGTTCCTCTTGGGTGGTGGTGTAGACAAATGGTCCGCTAGGGAGTTCTAAAAGGTCTGCTAGTTCTCTATGGTTAAAAGTGTAATCAGCACCAAAAAGTCTAAAGCAAATCAGCCCCTTATTGGATCCGTAACCATGTTCAGGTAAGTAGGCCAGAGAGCTAAGAAATTCAAATGTAAGCTCTCTGTAGGTAATAAATCTAGTCTTAATAGCCGCTTTTTCCCAACCCAGTTGGTTAAATAAAAATAGGATGCTATCATGGATACCTAGTTGATCCATGGCGGGTCCATCATAATAAATGGTTAGACCTATATTCCTCTGTGTCAAGGCTTCAAATCTCGCTCTCTGGGCTCTACCTATGAAAATAGTTTCTATATAGTCTATGTTTTGCATGATGAGAGTTAGTCAGGAGAAACTAGTCGGAGGAGAAAGGAAAAGGTAAGAAGACTTTTAAAATTCCTGGAAACATGTGAGGACATATTCATTAAAAAGTAAAAAATATATAAAAGAAAACAAATAGTCAAAAACTAGATAGGGAAAGGAAACAAGAACGTGGGTTGCCTCCCACTTAGCGCCGTTTTTAACGTCATAAGCCTGACGACAGCTCGTGATAAATCAGCTATAGGGATGAGCGGGTGGCTCTAACAACTTCAAACTATTCGTATAGTTTCTATTTCAGTATGGTTATAGTACTTTAAGCGTTGTCCGTTCACTATGAATGGGTCGCTGTTTCTCTCCTTAATTTCTACAGCTCCACTTTGAAGGACTTTTGTTATCTCAAAAGGACCGGACCATCTAGATTTTAGTTTCCCTGGAAAGAGTTTTAATCTTGAATTAAATAGGAGCACAACGTCTTCCACACTAAACTCTTTCCTAACTAAACGCTTATCGTGCCAATTTTTTGTTCTTTCTTTATATATACGGGCGTTCTCATAGGCATCTAGACCGAGTTCTTCTAATTCGTGCAAATTTAATATTCGCTTTTCTCCAGCGGCAGTGTAGTTTAAGTTTAAGGTTTTAATAGCCCAATAGGCCTTATGTTCTAGTTCTACCGGCAGGTGACAAAATTTTCCATAAACTAACTTGAATGGTGTGGTTCTTATTAGTGTTTTGTAAGCTGTCCTATAGGCCCATAAAGCTTCATTTAATTTAGATGACCAATCCTTCCTAGAGGTGGCAACGGTCTTTTCTAAGATTTGTTTTATCGTTCTGTTTGAGACTTCTACATGTCCACTAGTTTGTAGATGGTATGGCGTTGCTACACGGTGTCTAACTCCATATTTTGATAACAATTTGTCAAATATTCTTGCTATGAAGTGAGAACCACCGTCGCTAATGACGAGTCTTGGCACATCAAATCTATGGAAGATTATGTTCTTGAAGAGTTTTATCACTACTCGTGTGTCGTTAGTTGGAGAGGCTATGGCCTCGATCCATTTGGAAACGTAATCGACAGCTACGAGTATATATTTATTTCCAAAAGAAGATGGAAAAGATCCCATGAAATCAATCCCCCATACTTCGAAGACTTCTACTTCTAAAATGCCTTTTTGGGGCATCTCGTTGCGTCTTGAGATGTTACCAGTGTGTTGGCACCGGTCGCAGTTTAGTATTGCAATGTGGACATCTTTCCAACGGTTAGGACAGAATAGGTCGGATTGTAAGATCTTAGCGCAAGTTTTTGAGGTACTTGCATGCCCACCATAAGGAGCAGAGTGACACTGAGAGATGATGTCTTCTATTTCTTCCTCTAGGACACATCGATGAAAAATACCGTCGGATCCTTTCTTAAAAAGCAGAGGTTCATCCCAATAATATTGTTTTAAATTGTGGAAGAATTTCTTCTTTTGTTGATAGGTTAAGTCCAGTGGAAGTACGCCTGCGGCTAAGTAGTTGACAATGTCAGCATACCAAAGAAAGGTTACGTGTTCATAGATAGCTTCCACGACTTCTTCTATTTTTGGTTCTTTCGAGGTTAGATCTAGCATATCGCTTTCTACGTTTTCGGTTCCTTTCTTATCTTTGATTTCTAGAATCGAACTCCTGTAACAGTAGGATCCATCTCAATAATCTTGGCTTGGCATCCTTTTTCTTATTAAGTACCTAATAACGGCGTGGTCTGTGTAAATGATTATTTTTGCTCCTACTAAGTAGGAACGAAATTTGTCAAGAGCGAACACAACAGCTAGAAGTTCTTTCTCCGTTGTGGCGTAGTTCATTTGGGTGGAATCTAAGGTTCTACTAGCGTAATAGATTGCATGAAGTTTCTTATCCTTCCTTTGTCCTAGAACTGCGCCTACGGTATAATCGCTCACATCGCACATGATTTTGAATGGTAGGTTCCAATCTGGTGGTTGCATGATTGGTTTGGTGATAAGGGCTATTTTTAGTGTATCGAACATTTTCAAGCAATTTTCTTCGAAGATAAACTCGACATCTTTCATTAATAGACTGGTTAGAGGTTTTGTGATTTTTGAGAAATCTTTTATGAATCATCGGTAGAAACCGACATGTCCTAAAAACCTTTGTATTTCTTGTACGGCCTTTGGTGGTTGAAGATGTTTTATAATTACTATTTTGGCTTTATCAACTTCAATCCCCTTGTTAGATATTACATGTCCTAACACTATTCCTTGTCTGACTATGAAATGACATTTTCCCCAATTAAGAACAAGATTCACTTTTGCGCATCTTTCGAGTACCATCTCTAGGTTTGACAAACATCCTTCGAAACTCTGTCTGCATACAAAAACGTCATTCATAAACACTTCCATGATGTCGTCTATAAAATCTACAAAGATCGCTATCATGCATCTTTGGAATGTTACGGGAGCATTGCATAATCCAAACGACATTCATCGATATGCAAAAGTTCCGTAAGGACATGTAAATGTAGTTTTTTCTTGGTCATCGAGGTGAATAGGAATTTGGAAAAATCCCGAATAACCATCTAAATAGCAGAAATATGAATGTTTGGCCAGTCTCTCCAACATTTTGTCGTTGAAAGGTAAATGGAAATGATCTTTTCGAGTGGCTTTGTTCAGTTTTCTGTAATCGATGCACATTCTACTTCCGGTCACAACTCTTTGCGTTATCGATTCACCTTTCGAGTTCTTTACCGCTGTAACACCTCCTTTTTTGGGTACGACATGTACCGTGCTAACCCATTGATTGTCAGAGATCGGGTATATGATTCCTGCATCTAGTAGCTTTTTTACTTTGTCCGTAACTACAATGCTTAGGATAGGGTTGATTCTTCTCTGATGTTCTCTAGAGGTCTTACAGTCTTCCTCTAGCATAATTCGATGCATACAAATAGAAGGGCTTATTCCTTTAAGGTCAGTGATGTTATAGCCTAATGCAGTTGGATATTTCCTCAGGACATCTAATAGTTTTTTGGTTTCTAGTTGTCCTAAGTCAGTGTTGACTATCACTGGTCTTTTGAGTTTGATGTCTAGGTATTCGTATCTGAGGTTTTAGGTAATACTTTAAGTTCTAAAGCTGGGCTCTTTGGACATGGCATGTGATTAGGAGTGAGTGTTAAGCTTTCGCTTAGACTGTCATCTTGATCTCTTCCTTCTCCAGTTCTCTTATGAATTCGTCAATGACGTCAACTAGATAGCAAGTGTCGTCTATTACTGGTGCTTGTAAGAACTTGGTGATGATGAATTCAATTTTTTCTCGTCCAACTTCAAATTTTAGCCTACCTTTCTTTACGTCAATAATAGCTCCGGCTGTTGCTAAGAATGGTCTTCCTAAGATAATCAAAGTGACTGAATCTTCTTTAATGTCCATGATTATGAAATCTGTTGGGATGTAGAATTGACCTATTCGTACTGGAACGTTTTCCAGTATACCAACGGGATATTTGACAGATCAGTCAGCTAATTGAACGAACATCTTGGTTGGTTTTAATTCTCCCATATTTATCTTTCTGCATATGGATAAGGGCATAACACTAATGATAGCTCCTAAGTCACATAAAGCTTTGTCTATGACGAACTTTCCAATGACACAGGGTATGGAGAAACTACCTGGGTCTTTCAGCTTAGGAGGCATGTTGTTTTGGATTATTGCGCTACACTTAGCAGTAAGTGTAACTGTTTCATTATCCTCGATCTTCTTCTTGTTAGATAAGATTTCTTTAAGGAATTTAGCGTATGAGGGCATCTGAGTGATAACTTCTGTGAAAGGAATTGTAATGTTCAATTGCTTCAGAAGTTCAACAAATTTCTTAAATTGCCCTGTGGTTTTGGAATTTATTAATCTCCAGGGATAAGGAATTAGTGGTTTATAAGGTGTGGAAGCACATAAGGTTTTTCTTTTTCTACGACCTCTTGGTCATTATCTTCATTCTCTTTTGGTTCAGACTCCTTCTCTGTCTGTTTAACAGGTTTTTGATACATGGCTGGGTCTTGACTCCTAGGATCGATTGGTTCGTCCAGTTCTTTTCCACTTCTTAATATAACTGCATTTGCATGACCTTTAGAATTAGGTTGTGGTTGTCCAGGAAATGCGCCAGCGGGTGCAGCAACAGGTGCTTGTTCTTGAGCCACTTGTGATATTTGTGTTTCAAGCATTTTGTTATGGGTGGCTAAAGCGTCTACTTTGTTGGCTAGTTGCTTAATTTTCTCACTAGTGTGAATGTTTTGATTCAGGAATTCCTTGTTTGTCTGAACTTGGGTAGCTATGAAATTTTCCATCATCAATTCAAGGTTGGATTTCCTAGGGACGTTAGGAGCAACTACGACTGGTTTTTGATATCCTAGTGGTGCATCAGGTGTTTGGTTAGGTGCATACAGAGCGTTATCACTTTTGTAAGAAAAGTTCGGATGGTTTTTCCAGCCTGGGTTATAGGTGTTCGACTAAGGGTTTCCTTGAGCATAACTCACTTGGTCTGTGGGGGTTCCTATCAATAATTGACATTCGGGAGTAGTGTGACTAGTGTTTCCACATAACTCGCAGTTCGGAGTTACAGCAGCCACGGTGGCTGGTGGTGATATAGTTAAATTGTCAATCTTTTACGTCAAGGCATCTACCTTAACATGGAATTTTTCAAGACTACTGATCTCGTACATCCCATCTTTTGTTTGGGGTTTCTCTACTGGAGTTCTCTCACCTCTCCATTGGCAATGGTTTTGAGACATGTTTTTGATTAGTTGATAGGCTTCGTTGTACGACTTATCCATAAGTGCACCGTCTGTGGCAGCGTCTACTATTAATCTGGTATTGTACAGAAGCCCATTGTAGAAGGTATGAATAGTCACCCAGTCTTCAAGACCGTGGTGTGGACATGCTCTCATCATATCTTTGTATCTCTCCTATGCTTCGTAGAGAGATCCATAATCTTTTTATCGAAATCCGTTGATTTGAGCTCTTAACATAGCAGTTTTGCTTGGCAGAAAATATTGTGCTAAGAAGACGTTCTTCAGATGTTTCCACGTAGTAAGAGAGTTAGATGGCAAGGATTGGAACCAAGCCCAAGCTCTATCTCTAAGAGAGAAAGGAAAAATACGTAATGCACAAACTTGGTCACGTGTCCATTTGGATCGTCCGTTGGACTTCCCGAGAATTGGTGTTGTTGTATGGCTGACAGCAATGAAGGTTTTAACTCGAAGTCATTTCGATTGATAGCAAGGGCAGCAATGCTACTATGAGGCTCTTGTTGAGATGGGGTAGCGTAGTATTTCAGAGGTCTGTTCTGAGGTCCTTCGGCTATGTTTGATTCTCCAACAGGATCAGGAGTATGAGCGAGAAGATCAGGAATATTATGTTTATGTTGATATGCTATTATGCGGCGTCTTAGATGTAAGAAGCACTCTAGTTCGGCGATTGGTGGTTGTAAGTTGTCGCTTTGTAAGGGAATACTTGCCATACAATCGACGAAGGAAAAAAAAGGAAAATAAAATGGTTGCCTTAGTCTATACCGTGCAACAGAGAATTACACTATTGACTAAACGAGTCCCCAGAAACGGCGCCAAAAACTTGATCGCAACTTTCTGAATCTAACGGTACTAACTGCAAGCGCACAGTCTATCGTGTAGTAATAAAGATATCGATCCCACAGGGACTGGTAATAAAACTAGTGATATCGGTTGTTACTATGTTTAGCTACGGCGGAAGATGTTTTTAGAAAATAAATGCTAAGTTATGCAATCTAAAGGAAATAAAGGTTATTAATTTAAAAAAATATCGATAGAGGAATATCAGTATGTAAAGCCTTAATTATCGGGGATTCGACAGATCACCGGTGCTGATTTAATTTTTGCAAATATTTTTCAGAGGAAAATACTCGTTTAAAGACCTTTGCCTCACGCTGGTTATTGACTCGAGTCATATTTTTAAGGAGGAATGTACGGTCTCGCTGTCCCATTCGGGGTTAAAAATACTTTTTGGAAATAAATAAATTCTGATTAATTTTAAAACGCTCTCGCTGTGTTTAAAATCAATGCCTCATTTTTACTATCCGGTTCAAACCCCACACTTTCACGTGTCGGCTCGAACCTTAATAAACTTCCCACTTTCATGCCAAAACCGTTATAAATAGCTTCTCACTTTCATGACAAAGGTTATTTAGAAAATTAGATTTAAAAACTACAACCAAAAAAATCGTTTGCAAAAAGGAAAGGCGCACCGCGTATTATTGAATCTCGTCCTACTAATTGGATTACACACCGATACAATCGGTTTAGCTCGACATGTTAACTAATGCAAACATAAATAAACATAAACAATAAAACGGTATAACATGCATAGTGAATAATAAAATAAGCATTGGATTAATAAGAACCTGTAAATATTACTGATATTTGATACTCGAGTAGTCCTCCACAATGTCGGCAGGATTCTACTACGTTGTAATAAAATGCGGAACTAATAAATACTGCTTTGGACTGAATGAAAAATGGAAGGAAAAAATAATAGCAGTGCAAAAATGGCTTCATGGAAATTTGGCAGCAATTCAGTATGTAAATATGAAGCTCCCTTTTCAGTTCCAACTCCACTCCTTTTATATCCTCGGTTGCAAGACAAAATATCGGAAGAAAATATGTTGAGGGAGAGAATTCTCATGGAGGGCATACTGGATCACGCCTAAATTCTATCCCTTTCGTGGCCACGTTGGTTCTTAATGTTTTTACTTCTCTTAGTACCGTGACGATCGTGGCCATGCTGTGACGATCGTGTCACTTGAATGATGAGCATGACGGTCGTGGTGGTCTGTGACGATCGTCACAGCTCCAAAAGTGGATTTCTGTGGTTTCCTGGCCTTTATCTCTTCTTTTGTTCCTTCCTTCCTCACTTTTCTATGTCATGCTCATCTTTAGCATGAGAATGAAATACTTGCGAAAAACTCTTGCAAACTTACGGAATAATCAGAATTCGGACTGAAATATTACAGTTAATCATTGAAAAATACGACAGATATACGATACATTTTCGCATTATCAAACTCCATGTCACGGCTTATGACGATCTTTCCACTATTTGGATTACAGAGCTTATACCCTTTGGATCTTGAGTCGTAACCCACAAATATGTACTTCTCACTTTTATCATCGAGCTTTGTTATGCTTTCATCTGGAACGTGGGTATAGGCAATGCTTCCAAATACTTTGAAGTGAGATATTTCAGGCTTCCTTCCACTTCATACTTCCTATGGTTTCTTCTCATGCACACTTCTTGTTGGTGTCAGATCTCATAGTCTTAATGGAAAGACCACTTTCTTTCTCCACATGGGCTTTGAACATCTGAAATTTTTCAAAAGCTTCCGACTTCTCCTTTAAGAAATAAACCCAAGTTTTTCTATAATAATCATTAATAAATAGGAGAAAGTACTCTTACCAAAGGAGTTTGGGTTGATTGGTCCACAAAAATCGGTGTGTATAAGCTTTAGAGGTTTTGTCGCTCTTGATGATGATTCCTCTGGAAAGCTTTTTCGGTATAGCCTTCTGTTGCAGTGAGAATCGGATATCAAGCTATTGAATTAACTTGAATCTTTAATTCTTAAATTCACAACCAAACTTTAATTTATCCAAAAGGAAAGGTTTAAAGAAAGAAAAACCTAAAAAAATGCAAAGCAAAAGGAAGGCCTAAAGCTAAGCAAAGAGAGATCTAAAGGTTCGGGGGTTAATTATACCTAGGGAAGGTGTTAGCATCCTAAGTATCTGTAGTACTCTACAGGAACCTCTTGTTAGTATTTGTGTTTTCTAAAGTTTGCTTGCTAAAGGAAATGTGCTAAGGGTAAATATGAAGTATATACAAAGTATGCTCACCAAGACATCGCATCTCGTGCCTACGTATCCTGACGGGAATGGAATCAGAGCAACCGTAGTTCCCCTAGCTAGGGGTGAGGAACTCTTGACTGTGGTCAAGGTTCCAAGGGGATGTAAGCATTCATAGGGAAGTACTTACATGGAGTGCGGCGACTCCTGAATCTACGTTGAGAATGTTATGGTAGAGAATGTCCACGGCGGGACGCTAAACATGAGTACAACGACTCAGATCCTAAGGCTAGGATAAAGGGTAAAGGTAAAGGATATCCACGGCGGGACAATTACCTGGAGCACGGTGACTCCGATCCTAAGGTTAGGATAAAAGGTAAAGACCTAAGGTTAGGTTAAATGACATGGCAGTCAATAGAGAGAATTCTTTCCTTTGGGACTGATACAGGAAATTTTGAAGAGAAAAGACCTCAAGTGTCAAGGTTAAGTTTGTGTACAAAGCAAGCAAAAAGGAAAACATTAACCCAATTAAATATAAATATTTAGCAAGGTTAGTAAAAAAATCAAAACTAACTAAGATATTTACAATGATTAGAAATTAAACATCGATTTTTTAAAGCAAAAACAATTGATTAAAAGAAACTATTTTTGGATTTTTATAACATAAAAGCTAATTAAATCTAAATAAATAACTAACAGTCCTAAAAAAAGGGTTAAATCTTAAATAATACAAAAATTAAAATAAATTTCAAACATTAATAAAATAACAACAACCTAAAAATCAAGGAATGTCTAATGAAGGTGGGTGACGAGTGATTATAGGGTGTGAAAAGTGGAACTGATCCATGGGTCTAGCCCATTATTCAAATAATGAAACCAAAGAAATTAATCAAGACAAAAACTTAAAAATCAACATTGGAGAGAAATAAAAATACAAAATTCAGCATACTCAAGCCCCCATGGGCGCTCCACCTGGAAAGTGGGTCAAAGTTTACCCGAATCAACTTGCAATACCAAAGGGGTCACGAGAAACCCTATACCTTTGCAGTATACGTTTAGAGAAACCTGAATGAGAACTACAAATGGGAAGCAAAACACGGAAATTTCGAACACTTCTTATCGAAACCTCTTGATCTCAACGCTCTTATATGTTCGCCTTCCTCTACTCTGTTCGTTTCCGCGGCATTTTGTTCTCGTCTTCTTTCTCTCTTGGCAGATTTGCGACGAAATTAGGTTTGTTGTGGTTGTTCTTCAATGACGCTAGGAGCTTGGTTTGTTGAGGGTCAGATTTTAAGAGTGGTATTTGTTCACATTTGAAGGGAGTGATTCAACATACAAGGATAAGTTTTGGTGTGTGAGGTCATGGTGGATGTGAGTTATTGATGTTGTTGTAATATGTTCGAAGGTAGAATCTGTTGAAGGAAGTTTCGAAGGTTGTGATTTATGGATCATGATATGGTGGTATGCGAAATGACAGAAGATGTTGGATTATTGTGAAGTTTGTTGAAGAGTCGTGTGGCCGGGTATGCATTTCGTAAAATGTGGTGAAAGTTTTGTTTGTGGCTTTGAGGTTTTGTTGAAGATTAGCATAAGAAACTTGTCATGAAGGAAAGGTTATATTTTGTTGTTGAAATGTTGTCGGAAGGAGTTGATGTTGATAAAAATGGTGTGGATGGTGTATTGGTGTTGGGACAACCGTGGGTTTCGGTTTATGGCTAAAGGGAGTATATGAAGAGATTGAAGGAATTCTGTTGTTTTTGTTGGGTTTTTGCGGATGAAGGTAAACTCCCCCATTCTCTCTTGCACTTGGTTTGTGTGAGTGTCGATGTTATTGTCTTAATCTGGTGAGGAGGATAGAGTATTGAAAGTTGTTCGTTCAGAAGGTTGAGTTTGTGAGTTTGGAAAATGAAAACAATAGGAGTTTCTCCTCGAGTGTGAAGGTCAATGGATGCTTACGGTTCCCCAGAATGGTCGTTCAACAAGTGACAGGGAGATAGGTGATGGTCTACTTTCTGGTGAGAGGAGCAAAATGCAGAGGTTTAAGTGGTGTGAAGATGGAGGTTCGAATTTACTGTTGATGTTTGAAAGTTGAGAGTATAGATTTCAAATGAATGGATGGGAACTTTTATTCATAACTGGTTTTACACAAGATGAAAAAGGCAGGTCCCCTGATAGTGTTGACCCCCCCTCTCTTTATCTTCCTGTTCTCCTTCCTTAAATCAAATTCAAACCTTGTTCTTTTTTTTTTAAACTGATGCTGCAGATGGTCTGATGTTGTTTTCAACTACATGGTGTTGTCATTGTTTGAGGCAGAGCTCAAAAGTAGTATCTTTGGCACAGGGGATGCAGGATTTTTCTTTTGCAGGTGATAAGCCTCTGTTCATTTTTTAATACCCCTACCATTTGTCTGTTGTTGAACTGTCATTTTCAACTTGCAAGCTGTTGTGGGTTGTCCAAGTAAGAGGTATGGATTTGTGAAGGGTAGTATGGTACGAGGAGTTTTGTTTGAGGTTTAGGAGAAGTTTTGGCTGTGCTATAGCAGCAATGCACAGGTCCTGCTTTGGTGTAAAATGATGCTGAAAAATGTGGCAGACATGGTTAAGGCTTTGCTAGCATGGAAGGGCAGTACGTTTTGTGTTTAGCAGCAACAAAACCAGAGCATCAGTGTGAGAGCTTTTCTTGGAATGTCATTTTCTTCTTCCTTTATTTTTTACTTTTGTTGTTGTCCTCTCTCCCTTTCTCATGATTCTGAACACCCCTTTTTTTTAATGATTCCAAACAGGTGCTAGTTACTTCCATTTTGGTGTAAATGAGGAGCATATCATGTGTTCCCTTTGAGAACATCTATTCTCATCATTTGGCTCAATGTCCAAAGCTTTAATGTTAGTTATCAGTATTTCACTTTCACCTTCACAATCTACAATCTCAAACCTCCTGAGCAGAGACATAAAAACTTCTCTGGTTACAGAAGAATCGGTTATCGAAGCTAGGCACCTGATTGCACCTTTTAATGAAATGCGTGTTTCAGGAAGTGAACTGATAAATAAATAAGATAAAATATGAAGCAACTGATTCCAATGTGATGCTAAGGCCTTTATGTTTCTAGTAGAAACTTTCTTTGAATAAGCACGCCGCGTTCTGATCTCTAATGAAGAATCATGTTCTGCGTCACAAGCTGGTCCGTTCTTTTTAGGACCAAGTGCAGCTTTATTCTCGTTCACAAGCATCTGTAATGCCGTTGAAACATTTTCATGCATCGATATGTCCTTTTTAAGAAAAGTATACATTGCATCACATAGACAAGCAAAACTTTGATGTGTATCAGTTGCATGACGACAGAAGCTAGGAAGCAAACCCCACAATTCATGGGCACGAACCAGCATATCTTGACTAATCTCTGACTTTTTAAGGCTAGCCTTCTTAAAGGACTTTTCAAGAGGCATGATATGTTCCATGTAGTAAGCAAGTGATGCTCCAGTAATGCACTTCTTTAAGATTGGTACTAGCCAAATATTTGAATAAGTATAGTTGTCTTCATCAAGAGAGAGAGGTACAAGTGTGAGAAATTTCTCTGGTCCCATAGAAAAAATGGTAGACCCAATACATTTCTGAAGATGTTCATTATTAGCCTTGCCATCAGGATTTTGAATCATCAAGTCAGCAAGTTTAAGCACAATATTCCTCATAAATTCAAATGAGAATTCTCCAAGCACAAGAAACAAAAGAGATATGACTGACAAAAGAAGCTCATTTGGCATCCCATCAGTAGCAGAGAGGATGCTCTCAAAAACTTCACATGTTGATTTTATCTTGAAATAGTCATGACAAGAAACTAAGTCACACCACCAAGACTTGCGCACAATTCAATTTCCTTGACTTTCAAGAGCTTAGCAACCTAACTTGAATGAAATAAATACCCTTTCCTGACAAAAAACTAAAGTCACAAATTAATTAAACCGTAAACCATTGCACACACATTGAACTTGTTAGCCTCAGCCGAAACTTAATTGAACGACACTTGTCAATCATAAACTCCAAGGGTAAGAAATCCCTAATTCTCCAGAATCCTGATTCAGGACCTTCCCAATCAAACCATTGATGAAACTTTAACAAATGCTATCCTTGTGGTGCTTCAAAGAACTCAAAATTGTGCATTGGTGAACCTCTGATAGCACCTGCTCATGAAAGATGAAAACCCAACACCTCTTGCCTCAGACTTGAGTGTAATAACTAGAAGAAACAACTTCTGAACAATAGAAATCTGATTCCACAGATCACCTCCTTCCCAACCCTAATTTAAGCACCCTTGCAGCTTCTAAAATCCAACCCTGATTCCTGAGTAAAATAAAACAAACAAAAGCTGATAAACTGGTTAGTTATGTAATATGATTGACCTAGAATGATATGCAACAAATCAAAGAATCTGAGGGTAAATTTTGGGGTATGACACCTTCCCAGTTATACATCCTTCACATAGTTGGTCTGGGTGGTTTATACTACGCAAGACTCTCACCATCTCCTTCTTTGACAAATATTCTAGACTGCCAAAGTTGAGGTATCCAAATCGTAGATGCCATAGCCACGAAAAGTCAGTATAGCCTTTCTTTAATAATTGTCCCAAGCTCAAAATATTATTCTTCATGTTAGGAACATAGTAGACATTGGATATTGAAGCTAGCGGGTTTATACCTGAGTGAATCGCACACTCAGAGATACAATAGAGTCGCCACCGAGCTTTATTTAGTCCCAAAGGACAGGGAAAATATTGATAAAACCCAAAGGGAAGAGAAACGGGAAAGGGTTCGGTTATGCGAAAGGAAGGTACTAGCACCTTAAGCATCTGTCGTACCCGACGGGAACCATTTTGCTTGCTTTTAGGCTCGGATGGGTTATCTATCTAAAGGCTTCTAGCTAAAAAGGAAAGAAAAGAGAGAAAAAGAAAGATAAAGAAAGAAAGTGCTCGCGGAGGATTGGGGTCCTCGTGCCTACGTATCCTCATAGTGCAATGAGGAAGTCAGAGCTCCGTAGTTCAAGGAACCAAGGAAAAGAAGAGGATCTGGACGGACCAGAGAGACAGAAGAATGGAAGAAGACGGAGGAAGGTAGCTCGCCAAGATTTTTAAATCTTGTGCCTACGTACCCTCATAGTGCAATAAGGAAATCAGAGCCTACGTAGTTCGGGGAACTAACGCTGAGAAAGAAAACAAAGACAGTTTCAAAGCCAAAAACGAAAAGAGAAAGCAATACCCAACTGGGGAATGCAAAAAGAATGGTGTCAAAACCAAGAAAAAAAAGGCAAAGGAAAACTCTGCCGAGGAAAGGAGAAGCAAGGTAAGAACTTTGCAGGGGAATGCAAAAGAAAATAGAAGACTCCACTGAAGAGAAAACAAAAGAATGGCGTCAGAGCCAAGAGTATAAAGGAGTAAAGGCTAAGAATCAAAATAAAGGTAAGATCCACGGGGGACTCAGTGCGTTAATTGGTAAGCAGCGATTAACAGAAGAAAAATAAAAGTAAAACTCTATGAGGAGAGCAAAAAGGTTGGTGTCAACAGACGGACTGCGACAAACCCAGAGAAAACGAGTACTGTACCAAAGGGAGGTGTTTGACTCTCAGGGGAAATTGGTATATTAATTGATAAACAGTGGTTAACCGAAAGGAGAAAGGAGTTGGTTTTAACCGATAAACGGTGATCAAACAATAGACAGGTGTGGAACCAAGCAAAGGTTGTGACCCCAAGAATGGTACATTGACTGAACAAACAACACTTGACCAAAGGAAAAGGGTATTCGAACCGAATAAAGGTTACTAACCCAAAGTTGACAGTATTTGAACCAAAGAAATGTTGCTAACTGCAGGGGGTTCAGTGCTTAACAGACGGACTGTGATTAACTAAAAAGAATGAGTGATTAACCAAAAGAAGGTGATTAACTCAAAAGAAACTCAATATCTTAACAGACAAACTGTGGTTAACTGAGAAAAAGGGTGATTGGTTCAAACAGGCGAACTGTGATTGACCAAAAGGCGGGTGATTAACCCAAAGAAAAAGCTGGTTTTAACGGGTAGACCGTGACCAACCAAAGATCGGGTGATTATCCGGAAGAAGGCGATTAACCCAATGAAAAGTTCGTTTTAACGGGCAGACTGTGATCAACCAAAGATCAGGTGATTAGCCAGAAGAAGACGATTAACCCAAAGAAAATTTAGTACTAATAGACGGACTGTGATTAACTGAGGAAAAGATGACTGGTGTTTAACTCACAGACAATTATTAACCAAACAAGAAGGAGAGAGGACTAAGAGAAGGTTGCGAACTCTGATAGAGACTAGGTTTGAACAGGAAGATTATGTAAACTGGAAAAGAAAGATTGATTTTCCTGAGGAAGAAGAGAATTTGGTTTTAACCGAAGAATGGTTGATCAACCAAGGAATGAACTGACTACAAGACTCTGGGTGAACCGAGAATGGATTGACCTCAAGAGTAAAGAGTGTTGAATTGAAACGTGAGAGTCACTTCCAAAGAGGAGATAAGGGTGCAAGTGATCAAGGATCGACTCGACTGGAGAAAGCAGGGATACCACAGTAAGGAGATAAAAGCGACTATTCCAGGCACAAGGTCATTCGTCCCCTACCAAAAATAGTCGGAATAAGTGTAGGAATTTTCCACTCTCATTCCTTCTCTAACACCAAAGTGCGGTGCAACAACGAAACGGGCAGCATAACGGCGCAAAACTTGTACAGTGATCCAATGCGTCGCGAATCTTCAACTCCACGGGGGAAAAGAAAGGACAAATCTCTAGAAGATCTAAAGGAGAGGAAAAAAAGAAAGGATCGACTAATCGAAATGAAGTTTCGATTAATCAATCAAAAGGGGAAGATGCTAACAATTTTCCAAAGGGATGAAAAATTATTGAAGAAAAGGATGAATTATTTATTATACAAGATTAAGTTCATTCCAATGAGGAACAATCTTAATGCAAACATGAATGGAAGTGTAAAACAATACCCAAACCAATTAGTATGCATCACAAATCATACAAGTGTCAAAGATGCAAATAATCGAGAATCGACAAATCACACATTGAAAGTTTGCATGTATGCCTAAAAAAAAGTTAAAAAACTCATAAAACATACACAAATATCAAGCATATCAAGCCATGAAAGTTAAATGAGAAAAGAAATAGCAAACAAGCTTGAAAATATGCAAAAAAAAGGCATTCTGTTACAATGGTAATCGATTACCACATGCAGGTAATCAGTTACCTGCTTAAAAATTGAAAAAACACGTGAAAATTCTGCAGGGTAACCGGTTACCACATATAGGTAACCGATTACCACTGTAACAGTGGCAAAAAACAGCTTTTGGAAAGGCACTTTCAGCAACCAAAACACTTATCCAATCATCCACATGCTATGATTAACATTTGAGCATAAAAAAATTAAGTTCAAAATCACTTAGGCATCAATTAAACATCAATTGAAAGAATTAAACATGAAGATCAAAGATCAAACAATCAGATGATCAATCAACACCGAAAAATGATCGAACTACATCTAAACGCGCAAAAGCGATCAAAACAATAAATCAAGTGCGAATTACCAACCTACAAGGCGGAGGATTTCCATGTTGATTGTTTCTATTGATATATGATGAGAATAAGCAAAGAAAACCAGGGAATTCCAAGCTTGAGATCAAATCATAGCGAAATTGATAAAAACACGATAAATGCTCTGAATACCGATTTGCACCGAAGAAGCTTGATATGCTTACTTGAATTGGAGAAGAATCTACTGTAAATCCAGAAATCTAAATAGGAATATGGTGGAATGAGGTTTAACTCAAGAGAATAACAATTTCGACGTGAAGATTATTAAACTCTAATGTTAAAAATTGAGCTTTTGGAAAGATGATGGAGATGAATGTGAGAGAAAATTACAGAAAAATCAGAGAGAATGTGAGAGAATTGAGAGTAATAAATGGAGAATTTGGGAGAATGATTGAGGGTGAAGAATGTGGAAATTGAGAAAATGATTGAAGGTGAAGAATGGTTAAGGGTCCTTTGTGAAATGGTGGTGATTTGCTTATATAGAGTTTTGCTTCGGAGTTTCTAGGTTTGGAGTGAGCTTTGATGTAGCCTTGGAGTTAGTTAGCCTCAACTCACTGAGTTGAAGGTTAACTCAGTTATTTAGGTAGTTGACTCGGTAACCATCCCAATGCAAACTTAAATCTAAGGGCTCACATGCTTGGGAATGAAGCAATATGGTGGTCTTAATCCAAATTGATATATTGGCGAAAATGCCTTGAAGTGTCTAGAGATGTCCAGAATGTTCCACACAATGCTAGAACCAAGTAGATCCCTAAAATGTATAGTGAAAGTGTTGTCATAAAAAATGCAGCAAAAACTGCATTTTTGCACAGGGTAACCGGCCCGATCAAATCTGGGAAACCTTTTCATCACCCCGGCTTTTGCTTGTCTATGGCTTTGCACCACCTTGGGGACCCTATCGGAGAAGTTAATGACCCTGCTGTCGATTAAATCTTGGACGTTATGCTTGAACGCGTGGCAACCTTCAATATCATGTCCGGGAGCCCCGGAGTGGAATTCACAGTGCCTGCTCGCATCATAGCCATCCGGCAGAGTGCCGGTTATTGGCGCCAGAGTTCTTTTCTCCACCAAGTTCAATCTTAGTAGTGTCTGTAACAAATCTGCGTATGTTGAGGGAGGCTTCTCAAACACCCTCCTTGGCTTTTTTTTCCCGAATTCTTTGCTGAGTCGTATACTGGCGTCTTGTAGGCTGCTGGCTTTGCTCGGACGTTTCCTTAGGCTCACGCGTTATTATCCTTAAGTTCAACCCTGGCATTGGCAACTGTTGTGGACATGGAGACTTAGCTTCCAGTGGCTCTGGGATATACCTCGATTCATCTGCAACCTCTGGCGGAGAAATGGGAATATCAGTCCCTGCAACTTTTATGCCCCCCGGTACAAACTCAATTATTTTCTCATCCAGCAAATCTTGAATCTTATGCTTAAAAGCTTTGCAGTTTGCAATGCTATGCCCCGGTGCTCCGGAGTGGAAGGCACAATGGGCGTTCAGGTCATAGTCTGGTGGCGGCTGCCCTGTCAGTGGAACCAAAATGCGGGGCTCAACCAGTTGAAGTTGGAACAAGAGTTGCACCAGCTGATCATAATCCACAGGGATCTCATCAAATACTCTGTTAGAAAACCTCATTCTCTTACCCCACCTCCTTGAGTTATCCTGCAAAATCAATTGCGACTGCTGACGAGGAGACTCCTGAGCTTCGAACCGTGGAGAGGGTCTCTTAAGCCTATCCTGCGTGGGTAATGGTTCTTCAGACCCCTGAGGAACAGATAAGCCAGCCGCGTCTTCCAACATTTGCCCTCCTTCTCTCCTGAGTACGTTCCTTAATACTTCAGCCATCAACCCTATCTGTGCCTTCAGTCGGCAGTTCTCTTCTTCTAGCGTCTCTTGATTCGAGCGCAACTCTTGCATATCTTTCGTGAACTGCCCCAGCTGGCCTCGAACATCCGTTAATTCTGCTTGAACCTGTTTGATGGCTACCCCCACAAGTTGGCGTATGCGGCCTAGGAGAAAACCTTGATTCTCTAGCTGAGCAAAGTCGGCAGCCCTATCATCAGCCCACGCAATCAGAGGCTGCACCATGTTCTGCAACTGTTTCTGACTCTCGGCCATGGCTTCCATTACCTGTATGAGCCACATTATGTTGTCGTGCACCTCTTGCATCTCAGTCGGATCCTGACTCATGACTTCCTTGCTGCCGCTTCTGGTTGAATGCTAGGGAATTCTTCAGTCGATAATCCTGGGGGACCTGAGAGATACAGGAGATGAGCTACAGTTTAATAATTACCTGTAATGCAATATGAATATGAATGCAATGCAATGTGTGTGTCTGTGCATTAGGGAAATTCATTCCCCGATTCTAGTGTGGAGGTACCGGTGCAGTGACAGTGCTAGCAATACAAAGATCGGAGCTGAATCATAGAAAGCCTCATATATTGCTGAGAAAACTAATAGGCCAAGAATACAATATCACTGAGTACAATAAGAAGGCATGACCTCAACCAACAATCCTGGTGATGGTCAGCACTATGCAAATAAAGCATACAAGTCAATACAAGAAATGTTCAAGTACTCCCATAAGCCTCATACTCTTCTATCAACTTCTTGGTCTCTGGATGACCTGGTCGAGTAAGCAGCCCTTCAACAAGTTGGTTTCTTTTCTTAAGGACACGTCGCACGTCTCTAGCAGTTTCTTCCCTTGTCCCTTCTCCGAAGCGATCTTCTAACTTCCGCTTCTGAGACACAACTTCATCTCTGCCTTTGATGGCCTTGTTTAGTGCATTCTGTAGACTATACCGGGTCATCACTTCTTCCTTGCACTTCTTGATGCTGGACTTCAACTGCTCTTCGAGGTCGGAGATTTGCTGCTTCAACTTATCTTCCCTCTTCTTATTGTTGGTGAGCGTGGCATTCCAAGTCTTATTGCAGGAAGAGATCTCTCGGTGAGCGATGTCAAGCGCTTTCTTCTTGGATTCGAGCATGTCATGGGAGCTTCTGAACTCTTGTCCCAGACGTTCGCGTTTCTTCCTCTCCTCAGTCAACTCATCCCCTAATCTGTTCATTAGCTCAATCTGCTGTTGGAAAGCATACACGGCCTTGTTTTTCTCACTGCGTACCTGGGCTAACTCTTGCTCTAACCCTTCATTGATCTTCATCAAGGCTTCTTTTTCTTTCACAACTTGCTCGTAGGCTTCCCGAGAAACAGTGGTTGGCTCTGCTGCCGGAATAGGAACAAGGATTGGTACATCTGGGAATGGCATCCGCAACTGACTTGCTCTCTCCTGGACCCAAACTCTGTATGGTGCATAGGCCTGACAGTCATTCTTTCCTAACAACGACTTCCCTCTGCGGTTAATACGCGTCCAGGCATGCTGCAGCTTGGCTAGTAACTCCCCCTTCACGTCTCCGGTGAAGTACAGAGATTCCTGTACCTCCTCCTCCTTTGGCGGGTTCTTCAGCGCATATCCGAACTGACGGACGAACAGAGATGGGTTGTAGTTGATACACCCTTTCCTTCCAGTCAACGGGACGTTAGGGTACCCCGAACAACTGAAGATAAGTTCAGATCCCAATAGGTCTCTGTCAAACCATCTAATGTCTTCGGAAGATAGCCTCATCAGGCGTTCAGACCAGCTAGCAGTGGTTGCACTTTCCACAAAGGACCCCTTCATTGGAAGATGACTTTTAAACCACATATTCAATAAAGGAGCACAACAGTAAACAACTTTTCCCCTTCGGTTTTCGTTCTTGTAGTGCAATGAGTGGTAGAAGTCTCCGATCAACGTTGGCACTGGATTGCCAACAGCGAATAGATGGAAAGCATCCAGGTCTACGAAGTTGGGTAAGTTAGGGAACAACACAATCCCATAAATGCATAAAGCCAAAATAGCATTGAAAACCACCCAGCATCCGTTCTTGGCATACTCCTGAGCTTTGCCAACCAAGAAATCAAGAGAGAAACCTGATACCCCAAGCCAAGAAGTCAATAACAGTTTTGCAGCGTCCATATGCAAGGCTTTGGCTAAGTCCTCCAACTTGGGCTCAGCAGCAGAGTGAATAAAGGGAACCTTGTTCTGCACCGGTAACTCAGTAAACTCCACATACTCTTCAATGGTAGGCCCTAGAATGAAGTCAGCAAACGTAAAACATCTCAATGCGGGATCATAGAACTGCATCAAGGTGTATAGCCCGTTCATCTCATCAGCAGAGGGCTTGCAGACTAATCTCAGTAATCTCCCATGACTCATTCTGAAGCTTCTCCTAACCTCCTCATCGGCAAGAGATATCAGACCAAGCAAAGAAGTAATATCAGGTGAAGGTAGCTTATACGCAACTGTCTTCCTCAAACTAGCCATAGTCAATACTCAGAAGTCTGGGCACTAGAATCGGAGGGTATGCAAATGCACCTGCAGCACAGACACACGTTAATGGGATGCAATGATAATGAGTATGTAAACAATGCAATGCAAGTAACATGCAACAGGGACCAAATGCCGTAGCTGAATAGCCTGAACCATATCAAGAAGTCTCGGATAGACTCCATAGAAGTCCTCAAACCCTGGTCTCAGATAGACCTAAAGCAAAGCTTCAACAATGGTCTCTGACAGACCTCACACCATAACTCCAACTGGTCTCTGGCGGACCTCAGATCCTACCTCCAACTGGTCTCTGACAGACCTCAGAACTCTCTAACTGGTCTCTGACAGACCTCAGAACACATCTCCAAATGGTCTCTGACAGACCTCCTAACATATCTCCAAATGGTCTCTGACAGACCTCCTAACTCTCCATAAATACCCAGGATCTCTGATCAAGAAATAACCGGTAGTCTGAAGGTCTAGTTACCTGCATAACCCCAAACCCTCTCACAGGTGGATGTCCTAGTAACTGACAAAGGTATGGCATCCTATGCGGTCGTCGGCGTCACAGACTTTCAGGGTTGATGATACGATTCCCAGAAGGAGTGGCATCATCAAATCCTGAAGAGGCCTCACTTAGCCAACTTCCAAATGATCGGTTCCCGGAGTCGACAATTCAGCTGACCAACAACCCATTCGACCCAAAGGGTAGAAAAAGAAGCCAACCAGAAGAACCTCGTCCGAGTGTAGATTTCATGAGACACTAATGCAAGCAAAGCCGGCACACGCCCACTACTTTCTACTCTAATTCTAGGTGCACTCAAGCCCAGGTCCGGCTTATCTCTCAATCATAGAACCACCCATCACCCCCAATACAGCAATAACAATCAATATATATAATGCTGAAAATAAAGGTCAGAAATATAAATCCATACAAAATCCTCGACGGGAAAACAAGCGTTAGGATTGACTCTCTTAAGGGACGTTGGATCCCAAATGCATAAGAACTATCGCAGTCCTTAGCAGCCAGGGGACGTTGGATCCCCAGCAAAGTCGCCAGCTGTTGGGGATTGCCCTAAACAGCTAGGAAAAAACCTAAGGCGAGACTCGTATAGGGAACTATCGCATGTCCCCAGCATAGTCGCCAGCTGTCGCTACTGCGAAAATCGGCGCCGGCTGACAGAAGAGTCGCCACCGTGCGTTATTTATCCCACGAGAGGGAAAGGAAACGCTCAGAGTAAACCTCGCACAACATGGGAAAGGTATGGTCGTCGCAACCAAAACCTGGATTCGGGAGTCGGTTACGCAAGGGGAAGGTATTAGCACCCCTCACGTCCGTCGTACTCGACGGGATCCACGCTTGTTTTCGGGTATGGATTGTTATTCTATCTAAACTATAGGTCGAGAGTTAAAAAGAAAATAAAATGAAAATAAAAATGACTCGGCAAAGTATCGCACTTTATGCCTACGTATTCCCGCCTGGAACGAGAAATCAGAGTCAACGTAGTTCGCCTACCTACGGGAAAGGAGGGGAAGGTTGCTCGCTAGGATATCGCATCCTATGCCTACGTACTTCCACACGGCATGGAAGATCAGAGCAAACGTAGTTCGGGCCACGTACGACACAGGCTTGTCTTGGTTGATTTTATTCCTTCTGAAAAAGGTTTTTCTGATTAACAGTCCCGGCGGACAAAAATGACGTTTTGATGAGTTCACATTCTTTTACGGAAGAAGTGTCTTTTATTGTGTTTGAAATTTTATTGTATTTTTCTGTTTGTTTTTGAGGAAGAAGAGATAGAACTCTAACCTATGGTTGCGAAGGGAAACAAACTAACCTAATGTTATCATGCATGGGTTAAGACCTAGTGTCTATCATGCTCCTCTCTTGCACAGAGAGAAACAGAGATCCTACGGGATAGGCAGAAACAGAAACAATATCAGATATACAATAAAGCAGTAAAATGCATGAATGCAACAGTACAAGCGAGGCAAGGGAGTCCCACTCAACCTCGAACCTAGAAAACAACAGGCAAAAGTGAACAGGCTTCACTTTCAATCCAGCAAGGTGAACAGCAAACAATACAGTCCAGAAAAACCAATCAATACATCAAGAAATGAAATACAGCAAAAATAAACGGCCACAGCAGCTCTACATCAATATCTATCTTCAAGTCATCTCCAATCAGCTACAAGCTCCAGCAAGCATCAATCTCCATCTTCACAGTCTTCAAGCAAAGATCTTGAGCACCAGTCCTCAGTCTACAATGGCTTTTCTTCAAGTCTTAGGCTCCAGGATGAACATCAGTCAACCAGATGAAGTGAATGAATGTTAGACAGTTAATTACCTACCAAGGGTGGTTCATCAACTGTTAACATTAAACAGAAAGTTTTCTCTCAAAAGTTCTATCTTTCAAATACATTCACTGATCCTTCCAAAGGAAGGAGGTGGATATTTGAAAGAGACTTTGAATCATAGAGAAAGGATAGAGGCAAACAAAGCCATCTATGTTTGTGAATCAAGTTGCTAGACTAAGCTCTTCCTAACCCTAAATCCGATAGCCTTCAACAGTCTTCTAGCAAACATCAGTATCTTCAATGAATTTGAACTTGATCTTCCACCTTGAGTCTTCAATGTGCTTCATCCACAAGGTCTTCACAAGGTCCTCAATTCAATCTTCAAAGGTCCACACCCAAAGGAGAAGAAAAAGAAGCAAAACAATACCAACTATGCCCTAAAGGCCACACAAATGATCAATCAATTCAAAAATCAACCAAAAATAGCATATAGTAATATAAATTCCTAATATAAATTCTAGGGGATCCTATTTAACTACCCTTAAGTCCCATATATTCCCCATAGGCTAACTTGTCCTAAAAACCCCAAAAATAAAATGTTGAAGTTCAAGTATACTACTTAAAAACCCTAATTAAACTATCCTAAGTTCAATTATCTAAACTAATCAAATTTTATTCTAAAAAATCTAGTAATAAATTCTGGGAATACTACAATTCAATATTAACCACCACAAAAAAGAATGGGCAAAAAATCTATTTCTAAAGTCATGAACAAAAATGTACAAGTTCAAGTGTGAAATGAATTAAGGAAAAGAATGCATTGTTTTGTAAAATATGTGGAAAATGCGAAAAAAATATAAAATGCAATTTTTATATTTTTTTAATTTTCTAGACATGCTAAGGAAAATATTAAAAAAAGAATGAGTAAAAAACATGCATTTTCCATTTAGTTATGAATTTTTGAAGATGAATGAAACAAACAGGAAAATGAATACGAAATAGAAAGAAATAAGTGGAAGGGGTGCAAATAGAAAGAAATGATAGTTGAAATCATTGGGCCTGGAAATGAGGGGGGTGGCGTTAGCGAATCTGGCCCAAGTCTTCATTAAAATTCAGATTAAACTGTGGCCACAGGATCTTTGGTCAAGTCAAATTTTTCCTCTTCATCCAACGGCTCTCCTCTTTCTTCTTCCTCTAGAAACCCTAACCCATGCAACTTCCATATCCATACGTGAATCTTCTAGCCACCATATCTCACTCGTTAAGCCATGAAAATGCACGAAATAAAAACCAAAAATGATCCTCTTCTTGCCCTCTATCCAACCATGTCCATAGTTTCACTTGAAACCCTCTACAATGCACAAACCGAAAACACCAACCCATGGTTCCACCATGAAAGCTTGACATGCAACTGTAACAAACCTTGAAAATAATTGTAGCCACGTGTTCTACATGTTACACTGAGTATACTAAACTATAGCACATGCATTAAAACCTCATATTCCAACCATTCTTGATCTTGAAAGAATTGACACCACATCTTGAACCTCCATGGATTGACCTTAAACTCACCATAAATGATCCTTAAGTGGTCTCTATCATGAATATCACAACAACTAACCCTAACCATGCATAATTATGGTGATTCGAAACAAAACGTATCCTTACCAATTGGATATGGTGATGGTTGCTATGCCCTGTTTCAGCCCTTGCCAATGGTGCCAAATGATCTTTATATGATGGTGATGATGCTGGTGAAGAGAATTCGTGTTTACACCTCTTGAAAATGCCAATTCGAAGCTTCACGCCTCTTGGAGTGATGGAGAAGAACTCACAATCCAGCCACGATTTGATGTGCCTTCTTCGTGCTTTTTACTCTACAACAATGGAGGATGATGATGATGATGATAGCTAGCACAAACAATGGAGTTTGGGAGAGATGGGAATCAAAATGCAATTTTGGAGTTATGAGATGAAAGTATGATTTGCAAGAAAATAGAATCACCAACCATGGCATGATCTCACCCTTGGGTATTTATGGAAGTGAAAGGAAAGATCTAGAACATATGAGAAGCTTCCAAGGAAGTTCTAGAACTTCTCACGTAATGAGAAATTCAAAAATACTATTTTTAGTAAATCTCATAAAACTCATGATGAGTCTTCAAAATACCCTTATATGAGATATACATGTGAGAACAAGGCATTTTATGCAAAATTAAGGCTTTGGCAAACAATTTCTCATGGTACCTTAAAGTGCAAGAAACAAAATTACAAAGGAAGTCCAATTTTTAAGCCTAAACTCAAAAATGTGGATAAACCATTGTTTCCAAAATATTGATTCCAATCAAAATCATCTATCAGATGCCCCATTTTGGATTTGTAGATCTCTCAAACCAAAATTCAATTTCAACTTTTTTAACTTATAAGCCTTTTTCAAGTCATTTTGACCATTTTAAAATATCCATGCTCCATGCATTTTCAAACTCTCACAACATCTTATCTAGCCTTAAAATGCCATTTTGAGCAACTTTGATGTTGGGAAGTTTTCCATTTGAAGCTTCCTTGTAGGAGTTTTGGGCATTGGCTAAAAATGACCTGTAATTCCAAATTACCAAAATACCCCTGTCTTGCACAAGCCATAAGTAGAGTTCCCTAAATCATATGAAGGCATACCATACCTTTTTGGAAAGGGGAGACAATGAGGAACAACTATCATGCTTGTCCAAAGTCCATTTGAATTATCCTTGAGGGCCAAACGTTTGTCAGAAGACAGTCAACTTTCACAGACAAATTTCAGTGTCATCTGGTGACCCCTAACTTGCAAGAGCTATAACTTGAGTTCTAGAAATCTCCTTGATGTATTCCACCACTCAAATTAAAGGTCTTGAGATACTCTACAAGTTTCATGTTGGCCAAGGATCCATTTGAAGCTTGCATTTTGACTTATTTTGCTTGGAAGTTTGACCTAAACCAGGGAATTTTACCTAGAAACCCTAATTTAGAACCTCCTCTTCTCCTTGATTTCTCTTGATTTCTTCTTAGAATAACAACATATCTTTATTCTCCATGTCAAATGATGAACCCCACATCTCTCCAATAGCCCTTAATGCCTTTCAATCAGTCAATTGACCTAGAGTTGACCCAGATGAAACCCTAGTTGACTGTCTTCAACTGCAATACTTGTGATCACACCAATGACTTGTCTCCTTCTCCAAATGACTTTCTAAGTCCTCCAAGATGTCTAGATACTCCCCATGCCTTCAATTCACAACTCATACTTTCCTTGATGATCCCCAGATACCCTCAGCCAGGAGAAAGATGAACTGCTTGACCCATTGACTCGATAGCTTTCAAATTCTTTTCTGATGACTTGAATGAGATTGAATCAGGATAATAACCTCTTGATAGGCCTCTAGAGATGAGAATAATGATTGGTCCCCCTGTTGTATGACTTGCTATGCTTATGCTATGCCGATGAGTAACCTATGTACATGACTCTATATGCAAATGCTAATGACATTGAAACATAAACCAAGTGAATAAGGTTGGGCAAATTTTAGGGTGCAACAGCTGCCCCTATTCAAGCGGCTTGGACCCGATTGGGTGAAGAGCCCGGAGCCTTCAGACATTCGCGGTACGAGACGGTTGAATACTAGGAACCCAGAAATTTGCCAACCGCAGAAATAAACTGCACCACTGCTTGGGGAACGACATTCATCAGCTGAATTTAACTGTTACGGCAACCCACTGATCTCGTGCGACCGTGCTGGGGATTCTTCTCATCATCCTGAAAAAGATTGAATTATCGGAAACTTCGTCCTTTGCTTGTCCACGTCAGGACTCTATCTGCTGTCAACTCGGAAAAAACTTCAACAACTTTGCTGGGGACGGCTCGTCTGCCTTCTCGTCAGAGATAAATCGTCCACGTTAGGAATAAACTCTTCCACGTTAGGAATACCACCGTCCACGTTAGGACTCACCTTTCCACGTAAGGAATAACCGTTCCACGTTAGGAATAATACTGTCCACGTTAGGACTCACCTTTCCACGTAAGGAATAACCGTTCCACGTTAGGAATAATACTGTCCACGTTAGGACTCACCTTTCCACGTAAGGAATACATCGCTTTTCCCCGTCAGGGGTGACTTTTCTCTGCTTTGTCAAACTCTTCCACGTAAGGAATACGTCTTCTTTTGCTTTGTCCACGTAAGGACTCTTTCTTTTTCCACGTTAGGAATCACAAATTTTCCACGTAAGGAACCCCAATCTTTCCACGTGAGGAATACTATATCAATCTTTCTTTCCACGTTAGGAATGCTTCTTCTTTCCACGTAAGGAATACCGTTTCTTCTTTCCGTCCACGTCAGGACTAAACTTTCCACGTAAGGAATCTATCTTCTTCTTCCACGTTAGGAATAACTTCTTTGATCTGTCCGCGTCAGGACTAAACTCTTCCACGTCAGGAATAATCTCTTTCTTTCCACGTCAGGAATCAATCTTGATATGTCCGCGTGAGGACTCAATCTTTCCACGTAAGGAATAAACTCGTCTTTCCACGTAAGGAAACCATTTTTCTTCCACGTAAGGAATGCTCTTGATATGTCCACGTAAGGACTCTGATCTTTCCACGTTAGGAATCAAACCTTGATCTGTCCACGTCAGGACTAAACTTTTCCACGTAAGGAAACACCTTCTCTTTCCACGTCAGGAATCAACTTCTTTTCCATCTGTCCGCGTCAGGACTAAACTTTCCACGTAAGGAATCAATCTCTTTTCCACGTAAGGAATCACCATTTTTCCACGTAAGGAATAAGACTTCGTCTGGATCTGTCCGCGTCAGGACTAAACTCTTCCACGTTAGGAATGCACTTGTCTCCCCGTAAGGAATCCATCTCGATATGTCCGCGTAAGGACTCAATCTTTCCACGTAAGGAATACCAACTTCTTTCCACGTAAGGAATAAATTCGTCTTTCCACGTAAGGAAACCATCTTCTTTCCACGTAAGGAAACATTGTCTTTCCACGTAAGGAGAACATCGTCCACGTTGGGACCCACCTTTCCACGTCAGGAACACCATCTTAATCTCTCCACGTAAGGACTCCAATCTTTCCACGTAAGGACTGATCTTGATCTGAATCTGTCCACGTCAGGACTAAACTTTCCACGTAAGGAATCTACCTTCTTTCCGCGTTAGGAATCTCCTCTTGATATGTCCGCGTAAGGACTCTAATCTTTCCACGTAAGGAATCAATCTTGATATGTCCGCGTGAGGACTCAAATCTTTCCACGTAAGGAATCTCCATCTTTCCACGTTAGGAACACAATCTTAATCTATCCACGTAAGGACTCCAATCTTTCCACGTAAGGAATGATCTTGATCTGAATCTGTCCACGTAAGGACTCTGGCTTGATATGTCCACGTAAGGACTCAATCTTTCCACGTAAGGAAACAACTTCGTTCCACGTCAGGACCCATGTTTCGTCTTGATTTGTCCACGTCAGGACTCAGGCATCTTCGACCCGCTGGGGAAATACAACTTGTCCACGTCAGGACTCACTTCTTCATCGGTCCCGACCCACAAACTTCTTAGCACTGACGTGACAGCGACTTTGAGGCAGACTCTACTGGGGATATCTGGAAACCAAACTACCGGATGCCTGTTCTGATGCCCGGAGGCCACTTCTGAAATTCTGGTTCATGAAACCTTTTGATGACAAATAACTCTGCTTGGGAATAAAGAGAGACTTATCCTGGTAACTCTGTGGGGAATACTGTCGAAACTGACATTATCATTGAATATCTCATGCCGAGATCTTGAGTGTTTGGTAGTTCATTTGAGCAAGTGCTCTCCCCACCTGCTGGGATACAGGAACCGCTTCAGCAAAATAAATGCTGAAGATAATGCCAACTCCGTTGGGGATAGCCAGGTGCTACAGAATTATTCCAGCAAAATAAATGCTGTAAGAGTGAAGTCGACTCAGCTGGGAAATTAGGAACTTAAACCAAACACCTTGTCGAAGTAGCATCCTGCTGGGGAATATAACTCTGCTGGGGAATAGCAAATGTGCACAGTACGATTGGATTTCTGCTGGAGAGTGAACTGATATTACACAGTATCCCTGACAAAATAAATGCCAGGACCCACAATCAAATCTGCTGGGGAGAGTCTTAATCTTCGAGTTCTACTGGGAGGAAAGAACACTTGCTGAAAGGAGAGAACTCCGCTTCGAGGATACTAACATGCCCAGCTTGCCCCTGAATCTGCAACAGTTTTGGAATGGACCCTACAGTCTTTGTATCCTGACGACCAGACATGGACGGCTTCTACATTTCGGACCTCAAAGGGGTGTTTCAAGAACATAACTTTCGTGCTTCTAGGGTGACATGCCCCGGTCTCGCAACAATCTTTTGTCTCTGATCGATTGTGTCGTGGAGCACTGCCCATAGCTATGAGAGATTTGCCAAATCTTGACCTGACTGCCCCGGATTTACTGATTCTAGGATGACCGACTCTACCTGAATTAATCAGTATAGCTTGCCCCAGTTCACGAAATATTTGGGCATTCTGCATTTTATCCTGATCATACCTTCCACTGTAGGAATCTTTCCTGTCGGCATGCACTTACTCGCAGGTAACACAAGTTGTTCTGCATAAAAGATATATTAAACGCAATGCATATGACAGTTTCAAAATCCAAGTCTGTTCACTAAAAAATTTTGTGACATGTAATGAATCAATTATCAAAATGTCAATATGAAAGCTGGTAAGAGGAACCCTTTTAGGAGTCAGAATCGACGAGATCTTTACTGACGTATGCCCTCGGACAAAACCTGTTTCAATTAGGACTTTTGTGGGTTGTAACGTGGTCAGGTTCACGGTTAACAAGGAAAGATATAGGCTCAAAATTTATTTCGACCCACCCATTCTTCGTGATGTTCTCCAATCCTATGTTCAGCTAATCTGACTTCAGCGTTCACCTGTTAGAGGTGGAATGATAGGAGTGATGGTTCAGGATACCACACATTTTTGTTTTTGAGTGACAGTCATTTGCTTTTCGTCTTTGGGTGCCTAGAATCACACGACTTTTGTCCTTTTCGAGGATTTGTTCTTTTCTTTGACAATCCTTTTCGTCTTTCGTTTTTTTTCGTTCCCTAACTTTTGCCTGGACTGAGTATCTTTTGAGATTCTTTTGATTTTCCAGTCCAGCGGGATGCCCCTGTTTTTGCCTAAGTCATTTGTTTTCAAGTTTTGACTTAGCGGGCTCTTGATCCTTTTCACTTTTCGTTCTCTTTTTTTTTGAACAAGTCGTGTGACACTGGTTTGTCTGACTTCTTGTGGAGTAATGTGACTGTTTCACTCTTTGTCGGCAAGGTTTAACCATTGCGGTTCTTTAGGCACGACTTATACAAGTGTGATTTATCCTCAACCAGACACTCTTTCCACGATTCGAACGCTTGGTCAAACTAACTGACACCTACCCTGCCCCGGGTTAAGATTTGGGGTTTTTTCATTTTCGAAAAGAACCTCCTACTACTGGCTCGAAAGGGGTTATCAAGGGATTACCTTCCTTATATCTCCAGTGTTTATGGATTGAAACAATGCCTGTATTTCATCAACAAGTTTTTTATCCAAAAGCATACGATCGGAATATTATTCGTCATCTGTTTTCGTCATCCTCCCCAGATTCCTGCTAAAACAAGCATTAAGCATTAAAGCAAAACAAAGAGTGAACACGACTGGATTAATTCAAAACATGCATATTCATTTCGTTTATTAATATCAATTGAAAAACAACAAGTTTTAAGAGCGAAATTTGCAATTACACAGAAAAGAAACTACGAATGCGCGGACATGAACAAGATAACATGAAAAATGTCGGTGTCTCAGAACTGGACTTCCTACACTTTGACTTATTGGCGAGTCAACCATTCTCAGAAGCTATCATCAGGGGTAGTCTACTGCTGTCTCAATCTTCTTTCACCGGCCCGATCAAATCTGGGAAACCTTTTCATCACCCCGGCTTTTGCTTGTCTATGGCTTTGCACCACCTTGGGGACCCTATCGGAGAAGTTAATGACCCTGCTGTCGATTAAATCTTGGACGTTATGCTTGAACGCGTGGCAACCTTCAATATCATGTCCGGGAGCCCCGGAGTGGAATTCACAGTGCCTGCTCGCATCATAGCCATCCGGCAGAGTGCCGGTTATTGGCGCCAGAGTTCTTTTCTCCACCAAGTTCAATCTTAGTAGTGTCTGTAACAAATCTGCGTATGTTGAGGGAGGCTTCTCAAACACCCTCCTTGGCTTTTTTTCCCGAATTCTTTGCTGAGTCGTATACTGGCGTCTTGTAGGCTGCTGGCTTTGCTCGGACGTTTCCTTAGGCTCACGCGTTATTATCCTTAAGTTCAACCCTGGCATTGGCAACTGTTGTGGACATGGAGACTTAGCTTCCAGTGGCTCTAGGATATACCTCGATTCATCTGCAACCTCTGGCGGAGAAATGGGAATATCAGTCCCTGCAACTTTTATGCCCCCCGGTACAAACTCAATTATTTTCTCATCCAGCAAATCTTGAATCTTATGCTTAAAAGCTTTGCAGTTTGCAATGCTATGCCCCGGTGCTCCGGAGTGGAAGGCACAATGGGCGTTCAGGTCATAGTCTGGTGGCGGCTGCCCTGTCAGTGGAACCAAAATGCGGGGCTCAACCAGTTGAAGTTGGAACAAGAGTTGCACCAGCTGATCATAATCCACAGGGATCTCATCAAATACTCTGTTAGAAAACCTCATTCTCTTACCCCACCTCCTTGAGTTATCCTGCAAAATCAATTGCGACTGCTGACGAGGAGACTCCTGAGCTTCGAACCGTGGAGAGGGTCTCTTAAGCCTATCCTGCGTGGGTAATGGTTCTTCAGACCCCTGAGGAACAGATAAGTCAGCCACGTCTTCCAACATTTGCCCTCCTTCTCTCCTGAGTACGTTCCTTAATACTTCAGCCATCAACCCTATCTGTGCCTTCAGTCGGCAGTTCTCTTCTTCTAGCGTCTCTTGATTCGAGTGCAACTCTTGCATATCTTTCGTGAACTGCCCCAGCTGGCCTCGAACATCCGTTAATTCTGCTTGAACCTGTTTGATGGCTACCCCCACAAGTTGGCGTATGCGGCCTAGGAGAAAACCTTGATTCTCTAGCTGAGCAAAGTCGGCAGCCCTATCATCAGCCCACGCAATCAGAGGCTGCACCATGTTCTGCAACTGTTTCTGACTCTCGGAAATGGCTTCCATTACCTGTATGAGCCGCATTATGTTGTCGTGCACCTCTTGCATCTCAGTCGGATCCTGACTCATGACTTCCTTGCTGCTGCTTCTGGTTGAATGCTAGGGAATTCTTCAGTCGATAATCCTGGGGGACCTGAGAGATACAGGAGATGAGCTACAGTTTAATAATTACCTGTAATGCAATATGAATATGAATGCAATGCAATGTGTGTGTCTGTGCATTAGGGAAATTCATTCCCCGATTCTAGTGTGGAGGTACCGGTGCAGTGACAGTGCTAGCAATACAAAGATCGGAGCTGAATCATAGAAAGCCTCATATATTGCTGAGAAAACTAATAGGCCAAGAATACAATATCACTGAGTACAATAAGAAGGCATGACCTCAACCAACAATCCTGGTGATGGTCAGCACTATGCAAATAAAGCATACAAGTCAATACAAGAAATGTTCAAGTACTCCCATAAGCCTCATACTCTTCTATCAACTTCTTGGTCTCTGGATGACCTGGTCGAGTAAGCAGCCCTTCAACAAGTTGGTTTCTTTTCTTAAGGACACGTCGCACGTCTCCAGCAGTTTCTTCCCTTGTCCCTTCTCCGAAGCGATCTTCTAACTTCCGCTTCTGAGACACAGCTTCATCTCTGCCTTTGATGGCCTTGTTTAGTGCATTCTGTAGACTATACCGGGTCATCACTTCTTCCTTGCACTTCTTGATGCTGGACTTCAACTGCTCTTCGAGGTCGGAGATTTGCTGCTTCAACTTATCTTCCCTCTTCTTATTGTTGGTGAGCGTGGCATTCCAAGTCTTATTGCAGGAAGAGATCTCTCGGTGAGCGATGTCAAGCGCTTTCTTCTTGGATTCGAGCATGTCATGGGAGCTTCTGAACTCTTGCCCCAGACGTTCGCGTTTCTTCCTCTCCTCAGTCAACTCATCCCCTAATCTGTTCATTAGCTCAATCTGCTGTTGGAAAGCATACACGGCCTTGTTTTTCTCACTGCGTACCTGGGCTAACTCTTGCTCTAACCCTTCATTGATCTTCATCAAGGCTTCTTTTTCTTTCACAACTTGCTCGTAGGCTTCCCGAGAAACAGTGGTTGGCTCTGCTACCGGAATAGGAACAAGGATTGGTACATCTGGGAATGGCATCCGCAACTGACTTGCTCTCTCCTGGACCCAAACTTTGTATGGTGCATAGGCCTGACAGTCATTCTTTCCTAACAACGACTTCCCTCTGCGGTTAATACGCGTCCAGGCATGCTGCAGCTTGGCTAGTAACTCCCCCTTCACGTCTCCGGTGAAGTACAAAGATTCCTGTACCTCCTCCTCCTTTGGCGGGTTCTTCAGCGCATATCCGAACTGACGGACGAACAGAGATGGGTTGTAGTTGATACACCCTTTCCTTCCAGTCAACGGGACGTTAGGGTACCCCGAACAACTGAAGATAAGTTCAGATCCCAGTAGGTCTCTGTCAAACCATCTAATGTCTTCGGAAGATAGCCTCATCAGGCGTTCAGACCAGCTAGCAGTGGTTGCACTTTCCACAAAGGACCCCTTCATTGGAAGATGACTTTTAAACCACATATTCAATAAAGGAGCACAGCAGTAAACAACTTTTCCCCTTCGGTTTTCGTTCTTGTAGTGCAATGAGTGGTAGAAGTCTCCGATCAACGTTGGCACTGGATTGCCAACAGCGAATAGATGGAAAGCATCCAGGTCTACGAAGTTGGGTAAGTTAGGGAACAACACAATCCCATAAATGCATAAAGCCAAAATAGCATTGAAAACCACCCAGCATCCGTTCTTGGCATACTCCTGAGCTTTGCCAACCAAGAAATCAAGAGAGAAACCTGATACCCCAAGCCAAGAAGTCAATAACAGTTCTGCAGCGTCCATATGCAAGGCTTTGGCTAAGTCCTCCAACTTGGGCTCAGCAGCAGAGTGAATAAAGGGAACCTTGTTCTGCACCGGTAACTCAGTAAACTCCACATACTCTTCAATGGTAGGCCCTAGAATGAAGTCAGCAAACGTAAAACATCTCAATGCGGGATCATAGAACTGCATCAAGGTGTATAGCCCGTTCATCTCATCAGCAGAGGGCTTGCAGACTAATCTCAGTAATCTCCCATGACTCATTCTGAAGCTTCTCCTAACCTCCTCATCGGCAAGAGATATCAGACCAAGCAAAGAAGTAATATCAGGTGAAGGTAGCTTATACGCAACTGTCTTCCTCAAACTAGCCATAGTCAATACTCAGAAGTCTGGGCACTAGAATCGGAGGGTATGCAAATGCACCTGCAGCACAGACACACGTTAATGGGATGCAATGATAATGAGTATGTAAACAATGCAATGCAAGTAACATGCAACAGGGACCAAATGCCGTAGCTGAATAGCCTGAACCATATCAAGAAGTCTCGGATAGACTCCATAGAAGTCCTCAAACCCTGGTCTCAGATAGACCTAAAGCAAAGCTTCAACAATGGTCTCTGACAGACCTCACACCATAACTCCAACTGGTCTCTGGCGGACCTCAGATCCTACCTCCAACTGGTCTCTGACAGACCTCAGAACTCTCCAACTGGTCTCTGACAGACCTCAGAACACATCTCCAAATGGTCTCTGACAGACCTCCTAACATATCTCCAAATGGTCTCTGACAGACCTCCTAACTCTCCATAAATACCCAGGATCTCTGATCAAGAAATAACCGGTAGTCTGAAGGTCTAGTTACCTGCATAACCCCAAACCCTCTCACAGGTGGATGTCCTAGTAACTGACAAAGGTATGGCATCCTATGCGGTCGTCGGCGTCACAGACTTTCAGGGTTGATGATACGATTCCCAGAAGGAGTGGCATCATCAAATCCTGAAGAGGCCTCACTTAGCCAACTTCCAAATGATCGATTCCCGGAGTCGACAATTCAGCTGACCAACAACCCCTTCGACCCAAAGGGTAGAAAAAGAAGCCAACCAGAAGAACCTCGCCCGAGTGTAGATTTCATGAGACACTAATGCAAGCAAAGCCGGCACACGCCCACTACTTTCTACTCTAATTCTAGGTGCACTCAAGCCCAGGTCCGACTTATCTCTCAATCATAGAACCACCCATCACCCCCAATACAGCAATAACAATCAATATATATAATGCTGAAAATAAAGGTCAGAAATATAAATCCATACAAAATCCTCGACGGGAAAACAAGCGTTAGGATTGACTCTCTTAAGGGACGTTGGATCCCAAATGCATAAGAACTATCGCAGTCCTTAGCAGCCAGGGGACGTTGGATCCCCAGCAGAGTCGCCAGCTGTTGGGGATTGCCCCAAACAGCTAGGAAAAAACCTAAGGCGAGACTCGTATAGGGAACTATCGTAGGTCCCCAGCAGAGTCGCCAGCTGTCGCTACTGCGAAAATCGGCGCCGACTGACAGAAGAGTCGCCACCGTGCGTTATTTATCCCACGGGAGGGAAAGGAAACGCTCAGAGTAAACCTCGCACAACATGGGAAAGGTATGGTCGTCGCAACCAAAACCTGGATTCGGGAGTCGGTTACGCAAGGGGAAGGTATTAGCACCCCTCACGTCCGTCGTACTCGACGGGATCCACGCTTGTTTTCGGGTATGGATTGTTATTCTATCTAAACTATAGGTCGAGGGTTAAAAAGAAAATAAAATGAAAATAAAAATGACTCGGCAAAGTATCGCACTTTATGCCTACGTATTCCCGCCTGGAACGAGAAATCAGAGTCAACGTAGTTCGCCTACCTACGGGAAAGGAGGGGAAGGTTGCTCGCTAGGATATCGCATCCTATGCCTACGTACTTCCACACGGCATGGAAGATCAGAGCAAACGTAGTTCGGGCCACGTACGACACAGGCTTGTCTTGGTTGATTTTATTCCTTCTGAAAAAGGTTTTTCTGATTAACAGTCCCGGCGGACAAAAATGACGTTTTGATGAGTTCACATTCTTTTCCGGAAGAAGTGTCTTTTATTGTGTTTGAAATTTTATTGTATTTTTCTGTTTGTTTTTGAGGAAGAAGAGATAGAACTCTAACCTATGGTTGCGAAGGGAAACAAACTAACCTAATGTTATCATGCATGGGTTAAGACCTAGTGTCTATCATGCTCCTCTTTTGCACAGAGAGAAACAGAGATCCTACGGGATAGGCAGAAACAGAAACAATATCAGATATACAATAAAGCAGTAAAATGCATGAATGCAACAGTACAAGCGAGGCAAGGGAGTCCCACTCAACCTCGAACCTAGAAAACAACAGGCAAAAGTGAACAGGCTTCACTTTCAATCCAGCAGGGTGAACAGCAAACAATACAGTCCAGAAAAACCAATCAATACATCAAGAAATGAAATACAGCAAAAATAAATGGCCACAGCAGCTCTACATCAATATCTATCTTCAAGTCATCTCCAATCAGCTACAAGCTCCAGCAAGCATCAATCTCCATCTTCACAGTCTTCAAGCAAAGATCTTGAGCACCAGTCCTCAGTCTACAATGGCTTTTCTTCAAGTCTTAGGCTCCAGGATGAACATCAGTCAACCAGATGAAGTGAATGAATGTTAGACAGTTAATTACCTACCAAGGGTGGTTCATCAACTGTTAACGTTAAACAGAAAGTTTTCTCTCAAAAGTTCTATCTTTCAAATACATTCACTGATCCTTCCAAAGGAAGGAGGTGGATATTTGAAAGAGACTTTGAATCATAGAGAAAGGATAGAGGCAAACAAAGCCATCTATGTTTGTGAATCAAGTTGCTAGACTAAGCTCTTCCTAACCCTAAATCCTATAGCCTTCAACAGTCTTCTAGCAAACATCAGTATCTTCAATGAATTTGAACTTGACCTTCCACCTTGAGTCTTCAATGTGCTTCATCCACAAGGTCTTCACAAGGTCCTCAATTCAATCTTCAAAGGTCCACACCCAAAGGAGAAGAAAAAGAAGCAAAACAATACCAACTATGCCCTAAAGGCCACACAAATGATCAATCAATTCAAAAATCAACCAAAAATAGCATATAGTAATATAAATTCCTAATATAAATTCTAGGGGATCCTATTTAACTACCCTTAAGTCCCATATATTCCCCATAGGCTAACTTGTCCTAAAAACCCCAAAAATAAAATGTTGAAGTTCAAGTATACTACTTAAAAACCCTAATTAAACTATCCTAAGTTCAATTATCTAAACTAATCAAATTTTATTCTAAAAAATCTAGTAATAAATTCTGGGAATACTACAATTCAATATTAACCACCACAAAAAAGAATGGGCAAAAAATCTATTTCTAAAGTCATGAACAAAAATGTACAAGTTCAAGTGTGAAATGAATTAAGGAAAAGAATGCATTGTTTTGTAAAATATGTGGAAAATGCGAAAAAAATATAAAATGCAATTTTTATATTTTTTTAATTTTCTAGACATGCTAAGGAAAATATTAAAAAAAGAATGAGTAAAAAACATGCATTTTCCATTTAGTTATGAATTTTTGAAGATGAATGAAACAAACAGGAAAATGAATACGAAATAGAAAGAAATAAGTGGAAGGGGTGCAAATAGAAAGAAATGATAGTTGAAATCATTGGGCCTGGAAATGAGGGGGGTGGCGTTAGCGAATCTGGCCCAAGTCTTCATTAAAATTCAGATTAAACTGTGGCCACAGGATCTTTGGTCAAGTCAAATTTTTCCTCTTCATCCAACGACTCTCCTCTTTCTTCTTCCTCTAGAAACCCTAACCCATGCAACTTCCATATCCATACGTGAATCTTCTAGCCACCATATCTCACTCGTTAAGCCATGAAAATGCACGAAATAAAAACCAAAAATGATCCTCTTCTTGCCCTCTATCCAACCATGTCCATAGTTTCACTTGAAACCCTCTACAATGCACAAACCGAAAACACCAACCCATGGTTCCACCATGAAAGCTTGACATGCAACTGTAACAAACCTTGAAAATAATTGTAGCCACGTGTTCTACATGTTACACTGAGTATACTAAACTATAGCACATGCATTAAAACCTCATATTCCAACCATTCTTGATCTTGAAAGAATTGACACCACATCTTGAACCTCCATGGATTGACCTTAAACTCACCATAAATGATCCTTAAGTGGTCTCTATCATGAATATCACAACAACTAACCCTAACCATGCATAATTATGGTGATTCGAAACAAAACGTATCCTTACCAATTGGATATGGTGATGGTTGCTATGCCCTGTTTCAGCCCTTGCCAATGGTGCCAAATGATCTTTATATGATGGTGATGATGCTGGTGAAGAGAATTCGTGTTTACACCTCTTGAAAATGCCAATTCGAAGCTTCACGCCTCTTGGAGTGATGGAGAAGAACTCACAATCCAGCCACGATTTGATGTGCCTTCTTCGTGCTTTTTACTCTACAACAATGGAGGATGATGATGATGATGATAGCTAGCACAAACAATGGAGTTTGGGAGAGATGGGAATCAAAATGCAATTTTGGAGTTATGAGATGAAAGTATGATTTGCAAGAAAATAGAATCACCAACCATGGCATGATCTCACCCTTGGGTATTTATGGAAGTGAAAGGAAAGATCTAGAACATATGAGAAGCTTCCAAGGAAGTTCTAGAACTTCTCACGTAATGAGAAATTCAAAAATACTATTTTTAGTAAATCTCATAAAACTCATGATGAGTCTTCAAAATACCCTTATATGAGATATACATGTGAGAACAAGGCATTTTATGCAAAATTAAGGCTTTGGCAAACAATTTCTCATGGTACCTTAAAGTGCAAGAAACAAAATTACAAAGGAAGTCCAATTTTTAAGCCTAAACTCAAAAATGTGGATAAACCATTGTTTCCAAAATATTGATTCCAATCAAAATCATCTATCAGATGCCCCATTTTGGATTTGTAGATCTCTCAAACCAAAATTCAATTTCAACTTTTTTAACTTATAAGCCTTTTTCAAGTCATTTTGACCATTTTAAAATATCCATGCTCCATGCATTTTCAAACTCTCACAACATCTTATCTAGCCTTAAAATGCCATTTTGAGCAACTTTGATGTTGGGAAGTTTTCCATTTGAAGCTTCCTTGTAGGAGTTTTGGGCATTGGCTAAAAATGACCTATAATTCCAAATTACCAAAATACCCCTGTCTTGCACAAGCCATAAGTAGAGTTCCCTAAATCATATGAAGGCATACCATACCTTTTTGGAAAGGGGAGACAATGAGGAACAACTCTCATGCTTGTCCAAAGTCCATTTGAATTATCCTTGAGGGCCAAAAGTTTGTCAGAAGACAGTCAACTTTCACAGACAAATTTCAGTGTCATCTGGTGACCCCTAACTTGCAAGAGCTATAACTTGAGTTCTAGAAATCTCCTTGATGTCTTCCACCACTCAAATTAAAGGTCTTGATATCCTATACAAGTTTCATGTTGGCCAAGGATCCATTTGAAGCTTGCATTTTGACTTATTTTGCTTGGAAGTTTGACCTAAACCAGGGAATTTTACCTAGAAACCCTAATTTAGAACCTCCTCTTCTCCTTGATTTCTCTTGATTTCTTCTTAGCATAACAACATATCTTTATTCTCCATGTCAAATGATGAACCCCACATCTCTCCAATAGCCCTTAATGCCTTTCAATCAGTCAATTGACCTAGAGTTGACCCAGATGAAACCCTAGTTGACTGTCTTCAATTGCAATACTTGTGATCACACCAATGAATTATCTCCTTCTCCAAATGACTTTCTAAGTCCTCCAAGATGTCTAGATACTCCCCATGCCTTCAATTCACAGCTCATACTTTCCTTGATGATCCCTAGATACCCTCAGCCAGGAGATAGATGAACTGCTTGACCCATTGACTTGATAGCTTTCAAATTCTTTTCTGATGACTTGAATGAGATTGAATCAGGATAATAACCTCTTGATAGGCCTCTAGAGATGAGAATAATGATTGGTCCCCCTGTTGTATGACTTGCTATGCTTATGCTATGCCGATGAGTAACCTATGTACATGACTCTATATGCAAATGCTAATGACATTGAAACATAAACCAAGTGAATAAGGTTGGGCAAATTTTAGGGTGCAACAATATGCCATCTACTTCAAACCGATTCCATTGCCTCTGTCCACCTCCTACTGTACCAATCACCACCCGATTCTTCCCCCCTTAATGCTCTACCTACATCACTTCCAAAGAAAATCACCACTATACTACACTCTTTTGCAGCCGTTTTCAAACAGCCGCACGACCTGCCTCCCCCAAGGCCTCATGACCACCATATTCCCATTCTACCAAACAGCTCTCCAATCAACGTTAAACCTTACCGGTATCCCCATTCTCAAAAGGACACCATGACTACAATCATTCAAGACATGTTACACGAAGGAATAATCAAACCCAGCAACAGCCCATATTCCTCTCCGGTTCTGCTAGTGCGAAAAAAAGATGGGTCATGGAGGTTTTGCGTAGACTATCGGGCCTTAAATGCTGTCACTATTAGGGACCGTTTTCCAATCCCCACAATTGATGAACTCTTTGACGAGTTGGGTTCTGCCACTATATTTTCTAAGATCGATTTACGTTCAGGTTACCATTAGATAAGGGTTACCCTAACTGACACTCACAAAACAGCTTTTAGAACATTTGATGGTCACTATGAGTTTTTGGTTATGCCATTTGGCTTGACAAATGCTCCTAGTTCATTTCAAGCGGCTATGAATGATTTGCTTCATCCATATTTACGGCAGTTCGTTTTAGTATTCTTTGATGATATTTTGATTTATAGTTCCAGCATTGTTGACCATGCTATTCATTTAAAATTAATCTTAGGATTACTTTTGTCTAACCAATTTTATGCCAAGCTTTCCAAGTGTGTTTTTGCAGTTCCTAGTGTTGATTATTTAGGCCATATCATTTCAAGTGAAGGCGTCACCCCAGATCCAACTAAAATCCAAGCTATTCTTGATTGGCCAAAGCCACGCTCATTCACGGCTCTCAGGGGGTTCTTAGGCCTCACCGGATTTTATCGACGTTTTGTTCGTCATTACGCCTCTCTCGCCGCTCCTCTCACCGATTTGTTACATTCTACTAAATTAGTTTGGAGTACATCAGCAGAGTCCGCTTTTACAACATTAAAACAACAAATGGCAAAAACTCCTGTGCTCTGTCTTCCTGATTTCTCACAAATCTTTGTAGTGGAAACGGATGCCTCGGCGGTCGCAATTGGAGTTGTTCTTTCTCAACAAGGACACCCTTTAGCTTTCTTCAGCAAAAAGTTGTGCAATCGGCTCCAAGCTTCCTCAGTCTATGTCCGAGAAATGTACGCCATCACCGAAGCGGTCAAAAAATGGCGTCAGTACTTGATTGGCAGACATTTCCATATTTACACTGATCAAAAAAGTTTTAAAAACTTGTTAGTTCAGACAATCCAAACTCCAGAACAACAAAAATGGGCTGCCAAGTTACAAGGCTTCAACTTTGAGATATTTTACAAACCTGGGAAATCTAATCAAGTGGCCGATGCTCTGAGCCGAATCCATACTGATGACTCCGCCCTGCTGTTCTCCATCTCTTCCCCCATCCTTCAACCGATTGCCCACCTCCGACAGTATTACAAATTTCAACCTGAAGGACAAAATCTTGTCAAGAAATTATTAACAGAGAATGATCCCCAAGTTCTCTTCTACCTCAAGGATGATTTATTGTATTACAAAGACAAAATCTTTATACCTTCCATTGAAAAATTGAGACACAACATCTTGAACGAATATCACTCCACACCCATAGCTGGCCACTCTGGACTCCAACCAACCCTTGCTAGGGTCTCTAGCGCCTTTCTTTGGCCTGGAATCTACAGAGACACAAAAGAGTTTATTAGAACCTGCTCAATTTGTCAAACTAATAAATACAGCACAAAAAAAAAACAAGGCCTACTTCAACCTCTACCAATATTGAACCAAGTCTGGGAGGACTTAACAATGGACTTCATTACTCACTTGCCGGTTTCTTTTGGCCATACTGTCATCTGGGTAATTTGAGACCGTCTCAGCAAGTTCTGCCACTTTATCGGACTTCCAACCAAGTTCTCTGCAAAAGATTTGGCTCTCCGATTCTCGGTAGAGATTTGTAGACTTCACAGCATACCACACACCATTATCTTTGATCGTGACCCCGTTTTCCTTAGCACCTTTTGGAAGGAATTGTTTAAGGCACAAGGCACCACCTTGAAATACAGCACCGCCTACCACCCTGAAATGGACGGTCAAACGGAAGTAGTCAATAGATGTTTGGAAACCTATCTACGTTGTTTCACTAGTGAACAACCAAAGAAATGGTTTCAGTACTTACACTTAGCAGAACTCTGGCATAACACTGCGTTTCATAGTTCCATCAAAATGTCTCCATTCGAAGCTCTCTATGGTAGGCCTCCACCTCCTTTTCCCCATTACGACCCAGGCTCCTCCTCTCTTGGCATGGTGGATTCGTCCTTACAAAACAGAGAAGAAGTTATTAACATTTTAAAACGAAATCTCGAGAAGAGTAGATCTGATATGGAAGTTCAAAGCAACAAAAAACGTCAAAACATCACCTTTGTAGAAGGAGAGTTGGTTTTACTTCGTCTCCAGCCATACCGTCAAAGTTCCGTGCAACAACGAGCCTCAAATAAGCTCGCAAGACGTTTCTTTGGACCCTTCAAAGTTCTTCGCCGGATCGGAAGCGTCGCCTATCATCTGGACCTTCCAGACACATCCCGCATCCATCCCGTCTTCCATGTATCACAACTTTGTCCATTTCATGGCAGAAACCCGGATTTGCAGTTTCATCCCCTCCCTGCTGAAGACGCCAACTCCAATGATGAAGATCTTTCACATGCAACACCGTTTGAGAACACAGCGGCCACCAATGATCATAAAACACCGAATGAGCAATCACATGCAAACTGCCACACTGATTCAGGGACGAGAGTAGTAAACATGGAGCCAAGTAATGAAAAGAATGAGGAAGAGACTATGAGTCAAGCAGAAGAAACAGAAAGTTTGAAGGGTGTTCAAAGAACTAAAGAGATAAGCGAGAAAGCAAATGAAGAAAAAAGGACTCAGCAAGTTGTTTTGAATGATGTTTCAAAATCTTTTCCCAAAGTCATTACTACATTACCTGCTTTACAGTCTTCCCAAGACTCCAACACACTGACCAACGCGTCTATTCCGTTTCCCACTACATGCATCGAGCCAAGTGTCCTACCTGCTCCACTCTCTCCTACATGCAATAAGCCACCTGTCCCAGCTAACGTTCCAGTTCTCACACGTGACCCCAAGCTGTCTTCCACTTCCAATCTTCCAGCATCTTCCAACGGGTCCCACGCGGTTGGGCCTAGTAGAGGGAGTAACATTTTTCAAACCAATTGGCCCAAGTCTTTCAACACAAACCTTGAGGACAAGGTTGTGAGTGGGCCGAAAAGTAGTGATAACAGGCCCATTAGGAAAAAGACCCAACCCAAATGGATGAGAGATTTTTATAATTAATTTAAATATTATTTTAGTTTAATTAATTGTTGTTTTAAGTTATGGGTTGGGCCCATCAGACTTATTAGAAAATCCAGCCCTTTTTATTATGTATTTAAGGACCTCTTTTAGGAGAGGATTGGACATGAATGAAAAAGTTGTCATTTTAATTCCTATCTTCTTTAACTACCCTTATTTTAGTAACCCTAGATCTTAGAAATATATATTTGTGGAACTCTTCTTATCAAATAGTGTGCAAGTTTTGAAATCAGAACTGTAGTGAACTCTAACTGTATTATAGTGCCACTCCGCCCAATGCAAGAATTGACCCCAACATTTTGATCAGTTGTACACGAAGTACATGAGATATTACTGAAGCAGTTTGTTAACAACCTTGGTTTGTCCATCACTCTATGGATGATACGTTGTCGACATCCTCAATTTGGTCCCACTTTGGAGAAATAACTCTTTGCCAATATTGGCTCAAGAAAATGGGGTCCCTTTCTGAGACGACACTCCTAGGCATTCTTTTTAGTTTGCACACCATAGACGCATATAGCTCAATTACTTTGGAAGTTGTGAATTTTATTGGTAACATGCCAAAGTGCGTCGCTTTGGAGAGCCAGTCCACCACCAGGCAAACCACTGTGTAACTTTGGAATGATGGAAGGCCTATGATGAAATCCAAAGAAATATCTTCCCACACTTTGTCAGGGATGGGTAATGGCTGGAGCAGACCATATGAAGCATGATTTATAGGCTTCATTTTTTGTTTGGTAGATTACACATTGTCTGATGAATTCAGTAACGTCTTTATGCATTCCTTCTCAAAAGACATTCTCTTGTAGCCTTCCTAGTGTACGACGAATGCCACTACGAATCCCTTATCAAAGGATATACATGGGTTAACTTCATTTGAGAAAAATATAATATTTTTGATGTGTTGAAAGATCTATGCCTGTGTATTTAAAAGGTGAAAGGGAGTGAAATTGTCAAGATAAGAAGTTACGACGGCGAGGAGTTTGAGAACTCTAAGTTCTATGATTTTTGATCAACGGAAGGGATCAATCATAAATTCTCAACTCCTATCACACCTCAGCAAAATGGAGTGGTTGGGCGCAAGAATAGAACCTTACAAGAAGCTGGTAGAGTCATGTTGCTTGCTAAGAAGTTGCCTTATCATTTTTGAGATAAAGTCATGAACATTGCTTGCTACACTCACAATACAGTGGCCATCAGATTTGGAATCAAAGCTACATTATATGAAACTTTAGAAAGGAAGAAAACCAAATGTTAAGTATTTCCATGTCTTTGGTAGTAAGTGTTATATCTTGGCAGATTGTGAACAGAGGAGAAAAATGGATCCAAAGAGTCAAGAAGAGATATTTCTTGGATATTATATCAATAGTAGGGCTTACAAGGTTTTTAACTCTCATACCAAAACTATGATGGAATCCATTAATGTTATTGTTGATGATAACTCTGAAGAGAAAGATGTTGTTGAGGATGAAGATAATATTATCTTTCAACCAACAGATGTTCAAACAGATGTTCTAGACAAGGAGTCTGACATTGAGACTGAAAATGCACATTCTGAAGAAACCAGTATCAACAAAGTGAAGTTACGAGAAATACAAAAAATGGGAGTTTGAATTGGGTTTCTACCAAATGTGATCTTTTTGAAAATTCAAACGCCAAAGTTAACAAGTGAATAAAAATAAATAGACACGATTATTTTTATCTTGGTCCACTGTTAACAAAGTTACTCCAGTCCACCCACCAAGGTAATTTCGCCTTAGACAAGGACTTAATCCAATAATCTTGAAAGATTACAATCATCACAATAAATCTAACCGATCTTGTTGCAAACCACAACTCAGACTACCTGCCTTTGTTGCAAACCTCAATAGATAGCCTCCAATATCTTCTTGAGAATTCTGACTACATCTTAGTCCCCCAAGAAAAACATCAACCACTGTTGATTACAAATGTATAAAGGAGTGTTTCTAAACAACCAGATTAAACATGTTTAAGTATAATAACATAAAAGTGTTAATAGCAAGATATGAACAAAAGTTCCTTGCTGATTTACAAAAGTGTCTTAAGAATAATCTTCATGAGATTTTGCAGCATATCAGCTTAAGTTTTGTTGAGCACAGAACTACTTCTTTAATGGATCCAAGTCTTCCTTTTATAGCTTGAGGAATAGATCCGTTGGAGGGTATAATAGAAAATAAATTCCAACTGTAAGTTCCCAACGGTCACTTGAAGGAATGGTCACATCATAATAGAAAAGAGTTGTCCTTGCACCACCTTATCTAGGTAGAGGTCACATAATACTTTATACTTTTATATTCAACATATTATTCAACCATTCTTGATCTTCTGTATTCTAGTTCTTCAGAGACTTCAGATATGGATTTGATGAAGCATGTGCAGAAAGATCAATACTTGTAACTTCAGAACCAAAGTCTTTAGAGTCTCAGATCTTTGTTCAGCAGAACCTTATCTTAAGAGTCTTCAGCACTTGGTCTTTTAGAAATGATGTCTTCAAAAACTTCAGAACTTGTTCAACAAAATATAGTCTTCAGAATCTTCAAAACTTTGTTACAATAGTAATGATGTCTTCAGAATCTTCAGAAATCGTTTAACAGAACATTGTCTTCAAAATCTTCAGAACTTGTTCAACACATACTTGTCTTTAGAGTCTTCATAACTTCGTTCAACATAATCTTGTCTTCAGAATCTTTAGAGATTTGCTGCAATAGAATTGATGTCTTCAGAATCTTCATAACTTTGTTCAACAGAATCCTGTCTTCAGAATCTTCAGAGCTTTGTTGCGATAGAAGCACATCTCTTACAAAGCCTTCAAGGCTTACTTTCAAAGTCACAATTAGAAGCTTTAGTACAAACGTTCTTTAGAACATTTTTATTGAAAAACATTTCTGAACTTTGATTTTATCTTGTACACAACACATGCTTTCTCACAGAGTGTTTAGATCAGAGTCTGATGATGTCACATGCCTTTCTATCAAAGTCAAATCCTGTTTAGAAAAAGATACACACTAGATAGAAACCATAGAGTACCGAATTGTTCTCTAAGATAACATGTGCAATTATCATCAAAACTTAAGGCCAGGTGCAGAACCAATCTTGTTCTTACAATCTCCTCTATTTTTATGATGACAAACCATTTATTTTGATTGAGCAATTCGTATAGGATAATAACCATAAACCACAAAATCAGAGTTAAGCTAACTAGCTCCCCCTGAATCTGTTACTCTCAAAATTCATTTTTACTTGTTCAGATTCTCCCCAAGCAGCTTCTAGGGAATCACCGAATTCACATCGGAATGAGAGGAATCTTTAAGTTGTGCAGGTATGGGACTGCATGGTTGAAGGAAGACTTATAAGAATTAATTAGTACTACTTATACCAACAAGATACATCTTCTTTTCAGTAGCCCATTCCATAAGAATTTCACAGTTAAGCGTGCTTGCCTTGGAGCAATTTTGGGATGGGTGACCTTCTGAGAAGTTTCTCGGAAAGCGTGTGAGTGAGGACAAAACATGCTGAAAAGACCCGTGTTGGTTTATGGGGTCCATTGGTAATTCTGAAAGCAGTTTGGGGTGTTACCGTTACCTATCCCAAAATTTCTCCAAGTCAAACACGCTTAGCTATGAAGTTCTCAGGATCCCTCTCATTTCGATATGAATTCGATTTTTCCCCAAAAGCTGCTAGGAGTGTCTCATAGTCATGTCCCATGCACCGACAACCACTCCTTCGCCAAGTTTCTCGGAGTGTCAGATTGTCATGCCTCGTGCACTAACATCCACTCCCTCGCCCTCGGGTGTTTACATGTAACTACTGTCCTCCCTCTTCGGCCTAGGGTATTACACTTTCGGCTCGTTGTCGTAGGAAATTATGGCCATGCGCCTACCGAAGGGGCTGGAGAAACCATCATCTATGTGCATGTATGACGGTACTACAGACCTTGACGAGCACATCGAAAACATCGATGTGTTACTCAATTACCATGTCGTTCGAGGTTCCATCAAATGTAGATTGTTTCCGAACACACTGAGGAAGTGAGCGATGACTTGGTACAAGAGGATCCCCGATGAATCAATCAAATCTTGGAGGCGGTTGGGGAGAATGTTCTCCAGACACTTTCGCTCGGGACTTGAGACACCAAGAGAGTGCCAGGTCCTCCAAGCATGATGAGCCATCGACATCTCGCCGGGGAGACAAAAGACACGAGGATCTCCCCTGGGAGCCCCGAGACAACAAAGGGTCTTCTGACCGGTTCCATAAATATACTCCTTTGACTGTCTCCCAAGAAAAGATCCTCTCCGAATGCGCCAACTCGGAGTTCCCACAAGCAGGGGTCCGGTTCCCTAAATAGATACAACCCAAGCTAAATACTGACAAGTCGAAGTATTGTCGATTCCACAAGAGCCAATGCCATATAACCGACGACTGCATCCATTTGAAGGATGCCATTGAGATACTGATCAGGGACGGGAACTTGAAACAGTTCGCCAAAAGAAAGGATGCTCATCGACGAGACGCCCAGGAGTTCAAGAAGGTCGAAGAAGAGGTGTCTTCCATAGAAGAAACTAGCCTTCAAGTCGCCATGAGCATCTCGCGACCTAAAGACTTCTACATCCTCGAGGGGCTCAACGTCCCTCCTTACTTCGCCACACATAGCCCTTGGGTGGCCTTCCCCTCCGTCATGGTCATCTCTGGAGTGGGGCTTCAACAAGGTTAATGTGGGGTCCGTCAAAAGGAACTTCGAGCACCTTATCAGCAACAGCTCGAACCGGAATTCCACCCTCGACAGGGTCCGGGGAGAGTCCTTTCCCATCTGCTTCTACCGCGAGGAACTCCTCGGTGGAGCTCCCAATGCCAGCATCCCTCTGCTCGTAAGAGCCCGAATGGCCAACTTTGACGTCTGGTGAATCCTCGTCAATCAAGGCAACTCGGTTGACATCATGTATTCCCAGTTATTCTTCACTCTCTAGCTGGATGAATCACACTTGACGCCCTACATAGGCTTAGATTTACAGAGCTTCAACAGTTCAGTGACAAAGCCTTAGGAGTACCTAGAACTGATTGTGACTTTCGGGTCTATAAAAACGGCCAGGTCTATCAAAGTCCAGTTCCTGGTTGTCGGTTGCCCGTCCCTATACCAATGCATCTTTGGGCGGCCAACTCTAGCTGAGTTGGTAGCCGTGCCCTCGACCCGTGCACCTGAAGCTGAAGTAATACATTTCCAAAGGTCACGTGGCCACTTTGCACGGGGACATCGAAGCAGCGAGGAGATGTTTCAAGGCATCCTCGAAAGGGCTAAACATTATCGCCGCCAAGCCGAAGACTCTCGGCCAGCTTGCTCTGCCCTGCAACTCTAAAGAGGCAAAGCCGCTACCCCGTGTCGACTTCATCGACCTCGACAGTTGCTTCTCTGAAGAGGACCAAAGGAATCGAAAAGAGAAAAGAAAGGAGACCCGACCACGTTCGAGCAACCCTTCCACATCTACTAGTAACAGAGAGACTTTCCATCTGATGCGCTTAATTCTGGATGGCGAGTTCAAACTTGTCTTGCTCAGTGATGACCCCCAGCGAGGAGTAAAGATCGGGCCAGAATCCCCGACCCTAGCGAGGAAGCAGCTAAAAGCCTACCTCCGGAAGAATGCATATCTGTTCGTATGGAGCGCCGCAGAGTTTCCCGGGCTAGAACCTGACATGGCCTGCCACCAACTCACCATCGACCCCGCCGCTATGGCAATAGCTCAACATAGGCGAAGGCAGTCTCCGAAGAAAATGGAGGCTTCCGAATAGGCCATAAAAGACCTTCTAGAGGCAAACTTTATCTCGGAGGCCAAGTACACTACTTGGTTGTCCAATGTTGTACTTGTAAAGAAAACTAATGGAAAATGGAGAATGTGTATTGACTACATTGATCTTAATAGGATCTGCTCTAAAGACGCATAACCCCTCCCCGACATAGATAAGTTAGTTGATAATTCTGTTGGATTTAAATTTTTATCTTTCATGGACGCGTATTCGGGCTATAACCAAATACCCATGGCAAAAAGCGACAAAAGGTACATAGTTTCATGACTAAATAGGGCAACTATTACTACAACGTAATGCCCTTTGACTTGAAAAACGTTGGCGCCACCTATCAAAGAATGATGAACAAGGTCTTTTGAGAAGAAATAAGAGATATGCTCGAAGTCTATATGGACGTCATGATCGTGAAATCCCACAAGGAATCCGATCACACGAGCCATTTGAAGAAAGTTTTCGAGCAGGCCAGGAAGTACATGATGTGCTTCAACCCGGAGAAGTGCATGTTCGAGGTACGAGTCGGCAAGTTCCTCGACTTCTATCTAACGGAATGAGGAATCGAAGCTAACCCCGACAAGTGTAGAGCCTTCTCCGAGCTCCCCACGCCAAACTCGAAGAAGTTCATCCAATCCCTAAACGAGCTGCTCGCTTCACTGTCCCGTTTCATGGCAAAATCTGCTCAACACGCATTCCCTTTTTTCAAACTCCTCCGCAAGGAGGCAACTTTTGAATGGACGGAGGAATCTGACAAAGCCCTCCTCCACCTGAAGCAAGCTCTGTCAGAGCCACCGGTACTCTCCCGTCTAGACAACAGGGAAATCATATACCTCTATCTCGCCGTCACGACCGAGGACGTCAGTGTCGCACTCATTCGTGAAACGCCCAACAGGCAGAAGCCCATATACTTCACGAGCAAAGCGCTGCAAGGACCAGAATTGAGATACCGACAGATAGAAAACGTGTCCCTATCCCTTATCAACGCTACAAGAAGACTGAAGCACTACTTTCTGGCCCACACAATTATGGTACGCACGGACCAACCCATGAGGTAAATATTACGTCGTCCAGACATGGCCGACAGAATGCTTAAGTGGACGCTGGAACTGTCTGAGTTAGACATACAGTATGAGAGCAGAAAGGCCCTCAAGGCTCAGGCACTAGCCGACTTTGTCGCCAAAATGACCCTGCCCAATTCTCCCACTTGCGGTGCTCGTAAGTAGACAATCTTCGTCGATGGGGCATCCAGCTCGATAGGGAGAGGGGCAGGCATTATCTTGGAAAACCAGGAAGGAATCTTCATCAAAAAAGTCTCGCTTACCTTGTCCTTCCCCACATCCAACAATCAGGCTGAATACAAAGCCTTCCTCGTGGGTCTACGCCTCATCGAAGACCTAGGGGCCGAAGAGGTCGTCATCTGCACATATTCGCAACTCGTGGCCCTCCAGGTTCGGGAGAATAACAGGTCAAGAATGACAATCTGTCTGAATACTTGACCCTGGTCAAGGAAAATGTGACAAAGTTCACATCGGTGGAGGTGAAACATGTTCTCCACGAACACAATGTCTGAGCGGATGTTTTTATCAAAGTTGGCGAGCACGAAAAGGAAATGGGGAAACAAATATGTCATCTAGGAAGTACTCCCGCGACCCAGTATCGAGAAAGCTTCTGCGACCCTCGACGTGCACGTTATCGGCGATATCAATTGTTGGATGACCCCCGTCTACAATTACCTCGCCAAGGACGAACTACCATCTGACCCCAAGGAAGCCAACATAGTCAGATGTAGAGCCTGCTCCTACGTCCTAGTTGAAAACAAGCTCTACAGGCGAGGGTTTGTCATCCCTCTCCTCAAATGTGTCGATGAGGAGATGCTCACCCACGTCCTGCGCAAGATCCACGCCCAGCACCTCGGGGGGAGATCCCTCACCAGGAAGGCTCTATGAGCGAGATATTACTGGCCAACCATGCAGCATGATGCAAATGAACATGTGAAGATATGCGACAAATGCCAACGGCACGGGGACATGCACTTGGCACCGTCTAATGAACTCAAAGAAATATCCTTCCCGTGGCCCTTCGCATGATGGGGCATTGATATCCTAGGACCATTCATCATAGAGTCAAATCATAACAAATATCTGATAGTAGGCGTTGACTACTTTACAAAGTGGATAGAAGCGAAGGCTCTGGCCAAAATAACGGCCCACAACATACTCTACTTCTACAAGCATAACATCCTTGCCCGCTTCAGCATCCCCCAAGCAACCGTCATCGATAATGGTACACAGTTCACGAAAAAAAATATTCAGGAGTTCGTCGCTCAACTGGGCACCAAGCAACACTTTGCATCTGTAGAGCATCCCTAGACTAACGGACAAGTCGAGGCGACAAACAGAATAATCCTACGAGGCCTCAAACAAAGACTAGATGAAACAAAGAAACGGTGGGTCGAGGAGCTACACAGCGTGCTCTGGGCCTACCGTACTACGCGTCACTCTTCGACCGGGGAAATATCTTTTCGTCTAGCGTACGGGACTGAGGCAGTGATCCCCATTGAAATTCATGTGCCCTCCAGGCGGACTGAAGCTCCCCTGGACGAGGAGATGAATAGCAAGGCACTAAGGGAGGAGCTCGATCTCGTCGAAGAGATCCAGTCAAGATCAGCTCTCCGCAAGGCCTCACTAAAACAAAAATTGCGATTAGGCATAATGCTAAAGTTATACGACGAGAGTTCGAAGTAGGCAGTCTCGTCCTAAGGAGGAATCACAAAGATTCCCGTGAAGGCAAACTTGCCACAAACTAGGAAAGTGTCATACCCTAATTTTTTACCCTGAGATTCTGTTTTTCGTTTCGCATCGTATGCATAGCATATCACACATTTTATCATGCATAATACCCAATTTATCAGCTAGAATAAACTTGTTGGAGTTACAGCCGAATTGGTCAAATAAAAGTCAAATGTATGCAAAACTAGTGGACGGAAAATTTCAAGATCGAGCCTGCAAACGCCAGTGATGTTAATCTAGGTTTCGTGTAGTTTAGCTTGGTGTGCTCATTTAAAATTTTCGACCACCTTTTGGACTTTTTTTGATCAGTTTAAGCCTTTTTAACAAGTAAAATTTATTTCAAAATCGGACCAAATGCTGTATTTTCCCGAGTCGTTTATTTTGCACTGATTATTTTAGTGCATTTATTTTATTTTTTCGAGCACTTTTTTGCTCGGCCTTTTATTCATTTTTCTTATCATTTTATTTTTATTTATTTATTTATTTTAGTTAAATAGTTATTTAATTTATTTATTTTAGTTAAATAGTTATTTAATTTATTTAGATTTAATTAGATATTTTAATTTAAACTTATTTTAATTAATTATTTTTTTAAAATAATAATCATCAATATTTCACGAAATACAATTAAACATGTTTCAAATGAAAAAGGAAGGAAAACTAGACATGTTTGGACATGTTCGAACCGAAAAGGAAACAATGTTAAGGAAAATCAAACATGTTATAGAGAAAGTTTAAATTCTTTCTAAAACACGCATGAACATGTCGGATTAAAAACGGAAAATGGTCATCACAATATATGACGCATTCAATGTCGATGTTGGAATTCAAATTCCACGGGAGCCTATAAAAGAACAGGGGGGACACACACAAAAATCACAAAAAAGATCCACACAAGCCTTATTCTACCTCATAAAAACCACACAGAAACACATACCGCAAGTTCATCCGCAACCACCACCCCATCGCGATTTCGACGGGTAAGATTTTCGCGCACTTTTTTTATTCAATTCAAGATCAGCTTTGTTGATTTGTGAGTTATGTGAATATTGAATTTGTCTGTGGATTTGTGAGATTGATATTTCTTTTAAGTTTGATTTGTTTGTATTTTGTGGTTTTTTCTTTAAAGCATGTCGGTAGATGAGATAACAGAGATGAAATATATTTTCTTTTAACATTTGATGTTATATGGAGATTTTAATATTTCATTTTTTCTCTATTAAGCATTCCATGTGTCGAGACATTATACGTTGGTTTGTTCTAATGAGTCATGAACACTAACCATGAACGCTTCCCCTCCCTGTACATTTTTTTTATATACGTTTTTTTAATATAAGATATTAGGATTTGTTTATAATTGGTTCATGAGTCTAACTTTACTATTTCACACTCCTTGAAGTCTTATTATTATTTATTAATTAATTTCTCTTTCATTTTGTATATTTAATTAATATATAATTATAATCCATTTTAATTCATTCAGTTTAGATTAGTTTCAATCTTAGTCTAGATATTTTATAAACCAATCTCAAAAATACAAAAAAATAAAGAACACAAAATATATTTAATTCATAACAAAATAGGCTTTATTTTTTAGAAATTAAAAAAATATAAAAATAAATAAATATTCTAAAATATACAAAAATATATATAACTAATTAATTAATACTGAATTAATTAAGATTTTGATTAAGATAATCTTTAGGATTAATTCCCTTTAAGTATCAATCTTAGGTCATAGAATTAGGTTAGTATTCCTTTAAGATGTTAATTAGAGAACCTACAATTAGGTTCCTTTTTCTCCCATGAGAGAATTAGACATGAGTCATCCTTAGTTGAAATATAATTCTCCTACCCCATGACATAGTGTTTGCACGCAGTTTTCGCGCGAACAACCTCTGACCTCCTAACGCAGGTTTACTTGCGGGACCGGTCAAACGAGTCCTAGAACACTTGGTTTGGGATGTATATGAAAGTGGTGAAATGGCGTTGTTTGAAATAGACTGGAAATTACTTCTAGTAAAGAATAATATTTAATTAAGGATGAATACGTAAACAAAGGAGCCAAAAAAAAAAAAAACAAGACAAGACAAGACACTCTAAAATTAATGATGTAAATTGCTTATTAAAAAGGAAATATAGATGCGATCATATATTTTGTAGGAGTGAAAAACTCTTTTCTCGTAACGCTTTGATACTCAGAGTGTTTTTCTTACAATATTACAAAAACGCGCCTCTTAAAATGAAACTAGACATTGCCTTAAATAGGGAAATAAAATAACTGTCATATTGAAGTTGGTGGTGCCACGTGTCCTTCCACCACCTTTGTAACCTCCCACATTCCCAAATTTCAAATTTGTTTCCCGCTCTAATACTTTTCTTCTTGAATGGGCTTTTTTGTTCGTAAGTCGATCCTATCGACCGACACTGTCTTAGTCGACCCAACTGCCTCCTTCTACCGACGTCGACTCTTCTTATTTTATTCACCATATTTCCCTAGCCTGTCGACCCGCAAACTAGTCTTTGTGTCGTCTCTCTTTGGTTGAAACTTCCAGTTAACAATATGCACCCTCAAAACCCAATTTCGACGGAATACCCTGTCGACCAAGAAACTGGGTGTTTTGGTTCTATGCAATTTCGACCGTGTTTTGGTTACGACACAATAAAAACCATCATTGTTTTTTCGTTGATTCAGCCACGCGTCACCCATAGTCTGAAGTACTGATGATGCCTTTCTGTGCCACGATTTCCAAGACACGGCTAATTATGTTGGTCACATTCCAACGTCATGGGTCTTTGAACCATCCCCACTAACTTTCAGAATCAGAAACGTTTTGCCTCTTCCACTGCAGGCAACATTGCCTATAAATAGCATATTTCTCCCTTTGTTTCACTTTTTCCACTCTTCTCTCACTTCCATTTCTCTGAAAACCTCCCTGTCTTCCAAGTTCTCTAACTCTCCCTCTAATGTCTTCTTCCACCACTTCCAACACTCACACCACCGGTAACAACCCTATAACTTTCGTTCTTTCTGATGTTGACGCTCTCAGGCCCCTCCCGAATCCCATGTCGGCTGCTGAAACGGTGGTGGCTGCATGGCAACGCCAGATGGTCATCCCTTTCACTGTTTCCGGAAAGTTGCATGCTTTCCATGGGCCATATCCTGCTAACAAGCCCATCCATGCGGAGCTACAAGCATTTTTCCTTATTTTTTGGCCACCATCCCCCCAGCTTTCCAGAAAGGGGGCACTCTCGACTTGAAATTCATAGCACCCAAAGCCCATGTCTTCCGGTCGATGCCTACCCCAGGCAACAAGGATTACACTCTTGGTTAAATAAATTCCAGAACAAGCGCCAAGAACAATGGAAGAAGGCTGGTATCTTCGATGCCATCCAGCTTTCCAGGAACACGCACAGGGTCAACCCTTGTCTTCTGTTGGCGGCAATGTTCTTCTGGGAAGGTTTGACCAACGTATTCCACTTCCCTTGTGGCATGCTGACACCGGATCTCTTCGACATGGCAGCCATTACAGGTCTCTCCCCTCTGGGTGAGACATTCAACCAAACTCTGGAGATAGATGCTACCTTTGACTTTGATCGGGATGGCTTCCAAAACTACACGGAAGATCACCACGATAAAAGTTCTGCTGAAGAGTTAGACGAAGAGCACATCGCCTTCCTGAATCTATGGCTATCTTACTACCTCTTATGTCCTGGCTCTCTACAGATAGCCAAGAGTTACATTAGCTTGGCAATCCAAATAGACGAGGGTCGACAGGTCTCCTTGGGTAAATTGTTGTTGTTTTCCCTTTAGCATTCTCTTGGCCTGTCGACCTTGAGAATAAAACTTCTCCATGAAACTGTCAAATCCTTGAACGTCTCAGGGCCCATATGGTTATTACAACATTGGCTCAATGCCACTTTCGAGCATCAGATGGGTTATCCCGTGTCTGCAACCATGCAACACTCGACGAAGATCGTCCAGTTGAAGGCGTTCGAATCGCCTTGATGACTACGCAGGAAACCCCCACCAAACCCTTTTTATGAAGTATCTTACTATGTTTGCTAAGGCAAGCATCTTTGTCCCTGGCATGTCCCCTTTCATGCATCGACGATTTGGTCCGTCATGGTTCAGAAACCCTTTCCTAGGTGCTTCGCCAAAGATAGCAGTTATTTTAAACTCTATATGGTGAGCATTTCTGACTCCCACCATGTTGTCGTTTTGAATCGAGACGGGGAAGAAAGGTTTTTGATTAATGAATTATCAACCCAATCTGGTGGCCCGACAATTTGGTTTAAGCCAAATGCTGCCGAAGTCTTTGGTACAGCACACCTCTGATATCGTATGAGCTGGTCGACGACTAAACTTGGCAGGTCATAATAGCTGCCTCAAATTTGCTAGGTCGACTCAACACCTTGAGTTGCCAGTTTTCTCCTTGCAACCATCTTTCTTCACCACTGAAGCATTCAACGTTTGGTGGTCGGAATACCAAGACAAATGTTTCGACCGTGATCTCTTCTTGGAGAATGTGGTCGATGCTTTCACTGCTCTCGGGGGCGAAGCCCCAGGCCAAACACTCTCTGTAGCTGTTGAAAATCCCTCAAGGACCGGTGTCTCCGAGGACCTCTAAAAAAAGGTACTTTCTATACTTGCCTTATTTGTCTTTTAATTGTCAACATCTTATTTTATATACTTCTTTTCTCAGGGTCGAAAGAGGGAGCCATCTATTGCATTGACCTCCACTAGGTTGACGAAGAAACCAAAAATCCTTAATCCTCAGGTATCACATGTTCTTTGGTGTCTATTTGGTTTTTTCTCCCCTTGCCCACTCACGTTGTTTTCTGTTAGGTTACTAAAAAACCATCAGCTACTGAAGGCGGCGCATTTGACGAAAGTTCTTAATCCCGGGTCTTTCTTTCTGAGACGTCAAAATCTTCGCCTACAACTCCCTTGGTTAAGAAGAAAAAGGTTCCTACAAAGAGAACTCCTTCGAAAATGGTCATTTCGACTGTGAGGCATGTTGTTCTTGGGAATTTGACTGAAGTCTTCCCAATTGTAGCCACCAAACTCCCTCCAGCACAAGATACTGCTGAGATATTTATTTTCCTTTTACATGGGTGTTTATTCATGTTGTACTTCGCAGGACAATGCAGTCAACACGACTGTCAATGTAAATGCAGATCAGGCCACGACGACTACTGGCAACCTGTTGCACCCCAAAATTTGACCAACCGGGTCTCGCATTTGGCTCGATGTTTCGACGCATAACCGCATTCGCATCTGCATATCGCATACATTGCATCGTTCGTTTGTTTTGATTTTATCAGGGATCACAGCTCCCGTCTCGTGTTTCAGGTGTTTTTGATATGTAGAATCGATTTTTGGGTTATTTCGGGGCCCGTTTATTTTTACCGATTATTTTTGTGTCGTTCGGTATTCATTTTGTCCCTCTGGGAATTATCTTGATTTTTCTGGATTTTATAGGATTTTTTAGGGTTTAAAATAGCTTTTAAATCAATTTTAGGATTTAATAGAATGTTAAATAGATTTTAATATTTTTAAATAAATTTTTAGCATTTTATAGAATATAATAGATTTTAAATCATTTGTAGAAATCTTTTATAGATTTTAATATTTTTAGAATAATATAGGGTTTTCTAGAATATTAGTATAATTTTTAAATAGTTTTAAATAGCTTTAATAGTTTTTTAGAATTTAATTGTTTTTTCTAGAATTTCTTTTATAAAAATAATAAATGAATAAGAGCTTTCTTATTAAATAAATAGAAATTAAATGTTTGATTTTAGATATTATAGAAATTTATTAGATTTTCTTAGTAGGTTTATTAGAGTTTATTAATTAGGAATTAATTAGTTTAATTGAATTAGTAGTTTAGTTAAATAGGATTAAGTGTTAATTAGCCTTTTTAATATTGTTTTCAGTTTTTTTCTGAGTTTTGGGATTCATTTTCGTGTGGGCTTTTGTCCCTTTTTTTCGTATGGCCCAATCAGTGAAATAAAGTCCAGCAAAAAAATATCAGCAAAAGTCCAAGAGTGATCCAGGTTTTTCCAGCGCCATCTAGATCTTTCCAGAGCAATCCAGAAATGAATCAGTATAAAGACCCAGAGCTCACACGTGTCCCCAAGAGAGAGGCCCCACCTTTTCACATTTCAGCACGCCACGCGTACCCCCAACCCTCTTTCTCTCAGCCACGCTGCCACCACGTGGCACACATGCAGAGCTCCTCCACCGTCCCTCCCCCCACGCGTCCTTCCCACACTCTTCACCAGAAAAGCTACCGCCGGCCGGCCTGCATGGCCGGCGGCCACCCCCAACTCCCCACCGGCGACCATAATCCCAGATGCCGTTCACATTTATCTTCTTCCTCCCATCATCTTCCTCCAACAACTTCCGGCCACCCCCAAAACCCTCACCGGCGATCATCAACCACCGATCAACTCCAGATCTTCATCGCCTCCACCATCAAATCCAGAATCCGGCCACCACAAACTCCAGATCTTCATCGTCATCAACCGTTTCCAGATTTCTTCAACGCATCCAAGAACCTTCAAAGAAACTCAAGAACACTCATCGCATTCTCCAGACTTCCTTTGACCAAACGAACGCAAATCTATGAACAAATCCTCGTCGAATCTTCGTCTTCTTCATGAAGATCTTCCAAGATCCATCAGTAACCGTGAAAACTCGTCGTCTTCCAATCGAACCATGAACTCTCATCCGTTCCATACATTTTCAGATCTACAATGGACGGATCAACATATTCAGCGAACAATCTCCAGACTTACGAACCAACGCCTTCGACATTTGTGGATCTTCAACATACGAATCCAAAATCTCCTCACGAACATCTCCTGGTATCGTCCTTCACCATTATTTCATGCTGATTTGGTTTGATTATCTGATTTTACGAGTGGTATTGATGCTTGAAGAAAGCTAAACGAAGAGGGATAAAGGTTCTGGTGTTGATTGGAGGTGATTTGGGAAGAAAAAGCGATTGTAAGATTTGAAGCAGACAGAGTTAGAGATTGAGAGAGGTTTCAGGTACGGAGGTCTAAGGTGGAGACGGCAAGATTGGAAGAGGACGGTGGCGAAGAGAGAAAGGTAGAGGGACCTAGGGTTTCTGAGTGTGGAATGAGAGAGGAGGTTGAGACCATCGGACCAGGTTTGGTTTTGGGCCCAAAGCCCATTGGTTTTTTCGGTCTTGCACCCCAGTGCACCGTGGCACCCCCCGTTTTTTTTTGTTTGGTTCAGTTGTGGTTCACGATTGGGCTAAGCCCAATCTATTTTCTGCATATAACCCCTGTATAACAACATACCCCCCAGCCCAATTTGCTTGTTTTTTTATTTTTATTCTTTTTTTAAAGATTTGGAAAAATATATTTGAAAAAACTAGAGAAAAAAAAAGAGATGAAAAGAAACATAGTGAAAAAATAGAAAAAAGAAAATAAAGAGAAATAAGAAAAAAGAGAAATAAGAAAATAAAGAGAAAATATTGAAAGAAGAAAAATATTGAAAAAAATGTGAAGAAAATATTGTGAAAAATATGGTGAAAAAATAAAAGAAAATATTTGAAAAAAAGAAAGAAATATATTGAAAAGAAAAGGAGAAAAGGAAAAAATATTAAAAAGTAGTTTAATATTTTTAAAGCATTTTCTTTTAGGATATTTTCGTAGAGAGTATTTTTCGACTTTTAGGGATAGAATTAGAGGCCCATTTGTTAGGGGGCTATTTTCAGTCGACTTTTCAAGATAGAATAGGATAGCGTCCTAGGAGATTTATTTTTCAGTATGCACCCATTGTAATCATTTTTCAGAGATGAATAAAACGAGATTTGAGCTGTGGTCCGATAGTAGCCGAACTACAGCTGCTCTGATTCTTCGTACCAGACGAAGATATGTAGGCATAGGATGCGATATCCTAGCGAGCACACTAACGACTAACCTGTTGTTCTCTCGCGGCTGTGCGATCGAGACTTTCCCGCTGACGATTAATTGAGTACCCTTGTTCTCTCTTGCCCAAGCGCATTTGAGACTCAGCCATAGTGGTGACCATAGGTTCCCGACCCTGTGAAGCCAGTTGTTTTTTTCTCACTGCTGTGTGAGAATGTTTGTTTAGCCGTAGTTAGTCTGAACTACGCAAGGCTCTGATCTTCCATCCAGTGGAAGTACGTAGGCACAAGACGCGATGTCTTGGCGAGCCAATTTTCCCCGTAGCCCCGAACTACGTTGACTCTGATTTTCTCTCTTGAGAATACGTAGGCATAGAGCGCGACGCTCTATCGAGTCAATTCCCTTCCGTTTAGATTTAGCAGCCGTAGATAGATTGTTTTGCATCCAGTAGACAACCCAAGCAAGCGTGGATCCCGTCGAGTACGACGGACGTGAGGGGTGCTAATACCTTCCCCTTGCGTAACCGACTCCCGAACCCAGGCTATGGTTGCGATGACCATACCTTTTCCCCGTTTTTGCGAGGTTTACTTCGAGCGTTTCCTTTCCCGCTCTGAGGGATAAATAACGCACGGTGGCGACTCTTCTGTCAGCCGGCGCCGATTTTCGCAGTAGCGACAGCTGGCGACTCTGCTGGGGACTGCGATAGTTCCCCATGCATGTGGGATCCAACGTCCCCTAAGAGAGAGTCAATCCTAGCGCTTGTTTGCTTGTCTATTTGGTGTTTATTTATCGATATTATCTGTTGCTGTTGGGGTGTTGCGGGTGTTCTATGATTGAGATAAGCCGGACCTGGGCTCGAGTATGAGTATACACCTAGATATAGTTGCGGAGAAGTAGTAGATGAACCTGTCTGCTGAGCAGGCGCAGTTCCCTACGAAAATTCGCACTCGGACGAGGTTCTCGCAGAGGTGCTCCTTTCCGGTCCTGAGGATCTGAGGGGAGTCCAGACGTGAGGATTGTCGACTCTGGGAACCGATCAATTGGAAGTTAGCTAAGTGAGGCCTCTTCATGAGATGACGATGCCACTCCTTCTGGGAATCGTATCATTCCTCATGAAAGTCTGTGACGCTGACGACCGCATAGGATGCCGTACCTTGTCAGATATAGGTCCACACCTGTGAGTGGGGGGGTTTTTTTATGCAGGAAACTTGACTTCCAACCTACCCGTTATTCTGGTCTTCTTTTCAGAGAACGTCTCCGTCAGCAGCGCAGCAGTATTTAGATTTTGTGTGGGGGCTGTGGTCCCGTTGTTTGCTGCATTTTGCATATCATGTGCATATCAGTGTTGCATTGCATATCATCCTCCAGCTAGCCAGAGTTCTGATCCAGCCTTTGTTTCCTGAAGGTGATTACCCGGAGTTTGGATTGAGCAGCTTTTGATTGTCAGCAGACCTACCCAGGGGTTGAGTAGATTTGAGCAGAATCAAGTGTCGAAGTCAGCTGAAGATTATTGGTAGCCATGTCTGAAGGCAATTTCCAGTCTCCTAACACCCTGACAGGGTTCACTATGGCGTCCAACCCTCTGTATGACTCTACGGAAGACTTCCCGCAAGTGAACAATGTCGCTGCAGACCAAGTTGTACAGCCTTCTGTTGAGAACCGAGATCGACATGAGCAGTTTGTTGCCCAGAATGAGCGTCCTCCTCCTGTTACCAATCAAGGTGTTGCTTTCCCTGTGATGAATTACCGAAGAGATATTCCAGCAGCTGGGATGGTAGATCCAAGAGCCCTTGACGATGGTAGAAGAGTCCGAGTGTTGGAAGAGCAAATGAAAGCTTTGAAAGCCAAAGATGCTGTCAACCTGGATGCTGTAGGCATGTGTTTGGTTCCTGACCTGGTGTTGCCTTACAAGTTCAAAGTGCCGAAATTTGAGAAGTACACGGGAGATAGCTGTCCAAAGCTGCATTTGATGATGTTCTGTCGAAGAATGACTGCGTTTGCGCGAGATGACAAGTTGATGATCCATTGCTTTCAAGATAGTCTGACTGGGGCATCTTTGAGGTGGTATATGCAGTTGGAGAGGAATCAGATTCAATCATGGACGGATTTAGCCAGAGCTTTTCTGAAGCAGTACGATTACAACCTAGACATTGCTCCTTATCGCATGCATTTGCAAGAGTTGTCTCAAGAGATCAATGAACCTATCAGGAGGTATGCTCAGAGATGGAGAGAATTTGCTGCTAGAGTGCGTCCCCCGCTGTTAGAACAAGAGCTGGCAAGCATGTTTGTGGATTCCTTACAATATCCGTACTTCAAAAGGTTGCTCGGAGTTCCGGCAAGTTTTTCTGACGTGGTAGCATTAGGAGAACGCCTTGAGTATTCCATAAGAATGGGGAAAATTCAGATTACTCCATATGATCAAGCTGATGAAACTGAATACCCTTGTGACTATCAGAGTGAAGAAGAAGTTGTGATCAACTCAGTCATGCCAAAGATTGAATATCCTCGAAGCGAATCAGTGAATTTTGTTGGTTCATCATCTTATCAGAGATCAGTACCTCCTGTGGCTTGTTATACTGGACAGACAGCCGTGCCTGGGGCACTCTATCAGGAATCTTATATCGCTTCCATTGCAAATCAGCGAACTCGTGGCCGAGGTTATCAGAATCAACGTCAGAATCAGAGCAGACCTCGCAACAACTTGGAACGAAGGAATGCTCCTTTTCACCCAGTGCCGATACCGTATAGCCAGTTGCTACCATCTTTGATCCAGAAGTCTTTGGTGGAGCCGAAAGCTCTTAAGCCAGTTCCAGAACCTTACCCTCCTGGGTATAATCCCCACGTTCAGTGTGGTTATCATGGTGGCTCTCCGGGGCATTCAACCGAAGATTGTAAAGCATTTCAGGCGAAGGTACAGCAGTTGATTGATCAGGATCGCATTTCCTTTCGAGAAGGATTTCTGTTTGTTCATCCCTAACCGCTCAGCTGTCTAAGCTCGTAGACTCAGAAGGGTGTTCCCCAGCAAAAGCCAGTGGTTCAGACAGGCAGGCGCCTCAGCAGTGGCAGTTCTCAAGCCTTATATCATTTGCATCTGTAGTTTCTTTTTCTGTTAGTTACTACCTGCTTTTAAGCATTGTATGTTTCGAATGGTGATAATAATAAAGTGACTATGCATTTTTCTGAATTAATCATGTCGCTGTCGCTCATTTACTGCATTGCACTGACACTTGCATTTTATTCACTCCATTTTTTCGCTGTGACTAGCAAAGTTAGGAGGGAGGATGACGAAACTGAAACTCATAACCAATGATTGTATGCTTTCAGATAAGACCGTACCGATGACGTACAAGGCATTGTTTCAAATTCCCCAAACACTGGAGATATAAGGAGTTAGTCCATTGTTAACCACTTTGAGCCAGGAAGTAGAAGTTTTTTCGGACTTATAAACCGCCACATCTTAACCCGGGGCAGGGTAGTTGTCAGTTAGCTTGACCGAGCATTCAAGTCTTACAGAGGAGTGTTGTCTTTCAAGGACCAATCAGTTTATACCTTCAAAAGGTCAAACCTCACCAATCAGGAGTGAGACAGTTACAATCCTTTCGGAGCAATCAAGACAACCAGTGTCACACGACTTTGTTCCAAAAGAAAGAAAGAAAGAAAGCCCGCTAAGTAACAAGAAAGAAAAGTTGAGAAAGCTAATACTTAGGCAAAAATCAGGGCATCCCGCTGGACTTCAAAAGAAATCGGAAAAAATCGAAAAGAACTCAAAAAGAGTCAGTCCAGGCAAAAATTAGGGAACCAAAAGAATGAAAAAGAAGGGATTAAAAAGAAATTTTCCCCAGCAAATCACAAAGTCGTGTACACAGACACCGAAAGCGAAGAAGGAGTAACTATCATTCCGGAGAAAAGCTTGTGAATTCCTTAACTGTGGTTCTTACCATTCAACATACTTCTCGAAGAGGCGAGTGCTTGTGCCAGGTTAACTGAACCTTAGGATCGGAGATCATCACGTAGAAGGGGTGGGTACAAATCAAATTTGAGCCAAATATCCTTTGTTTCACGAACCGTGAACCCGACCACGATACAACCCTTAAAAGACCTAATTGAGGTAGGGTTAGTCTGAAGCGCATTACGATAAGGTTGAGTAACCTGACTCCTTCTTGACTTGCTAGTCATATCTTGTTGTATTTTCACTGACCACGTAAGCACTGCGTTTGAACTTTGGTTCGTTCGTCAATCATATGCATGTAAATGAGTGACAGCTCAAATTTTTTCAAAATCTGCATAACCATTGTATTAAGATTACCATTCGTAGACAGACGATTCTAATTGCAGGTTAGTAGTTGGCATGAAAGAAATTCCAGCAGAAAATAATCAAATAGGACTGAGTAATTCAGCAGTCTGAACCAGAATGGTGTATGTTGTGAAGCCTAATGAATCAGGGGCATATTCTTCCGGTAAGTTCAGTATCAGTCAGTCTAAGGACAAGTCCCGAAGTTCCAGTTGAGCAGGGGCAGTTTGTTTGAGAAGCAGTTAATCAAGAGGTGAATCTTCTCAAGAGCCAATCAGGGGCAGTTATGCAGAGCGCTGAGATTTGAAAGCAAGTACTTCAGGTGGATAATCAGATCAGGTTGAGTCGCTAGAACGCTCATTCAGGGGCAAGTCATTGCAGAGAATGTTGAAATCAACTGGATTGTTAGGCGTTTAATTGGAGATTGAATTCTTTTGTCGTGCAGATACCGGGGCAGTATTCTCGAAGTATTCTCGTAGCAAGTTGTTCGGAGCAGGCATTCCCAAGAGTTAGATTGAGGCAAGTTGAATTGTACTGGGGCAAGTCCTGCAAGCCAGTCTTTTATCCCCGGCTGAGTGTACCAGGGGCAAGTTGTGCAAACCCGCCTGTTTATCCCCAGCCAGAGTTGAGTATCGGGGAATCATGTCAATACCCTTATCGAAAACATTTCAAATAAGAAGATCTTGTTGTCGTTGGATCATTATCCTGCAGTTTAAACCTGTTGCGTGTCAGTAACCAGTCGTTTCCAAAGTCCAGTCCTCGCCTGGCAAACCGGTAACCAGTTCTCGTCTGGCCCACCATCTGTAAGCAGCAGTTCCCGTCCTGGTGCAGTTTATTGTAAGCAGCAGTTCCCGTCCTGGTGCAGTTTATTGGTAACCAATTCTCGTTTGGTCACCGTTTCTTCAAGTGTTGTATCAGTTCTCGCCTGGTACATGTCGTCGCGTAATCAGTTCTCGTGTGTTTTAACCTATGTGGTATACCAGTTCTCGCCTGGTGTACGTTAGCTTTCAGCCCGTTCTCGCCTGGTTGTCTTTTTCTCAGTCTGTTATCCAGTCAGCTCGTCTGATGTTCAAAAACACAAAAAACACAAAAAAATCAATTTTCCTAACCTATTTTCCTATCAGTTCTCGCCTGATAGTCTACCTTTGAATGCTAGTTCTCGTCTAGTATTTCCCATACTTTCACTGTGTACATAGTCCATGTTTATTCTAAACCAGAAAAACGAAAAAAACCTAAAGTTATCTGACACAGTATTTCCCAATGACCCGCATGTCGTCATGTTCCCCGATACGAAGCTCAACAGATACCAGTGCTCCGAGTAATGTTTGAATTCCTTGTGGATGTTGTTAAATCAGAATTGCCACTCTTCAGCAGATGAAAGTTGCTTATTATCCCCGGAAGAGTCGAGATTGTCTTTTACCCCGTATCAGAGTAGTATCTTCAGCAGATTAAGATTGATATCCTCGACAGTATGAGCATTTCCAGCAGTGTGCTGCGTGTAATCAACCTCAGTATGGGTCAATCCTCGCAGAGCGCAATCAGTTGCCAATGGTTTGAAAAGAGCATTCCCGAGCAGAGTTGTCTTTCTTTCCCCAGTGAAGTCGTCAAGCAGGGTTGCCTTTTCATTTCTCCAGCAGAACGGTTATCCCCAGCGGATTTGATTTCTCGTTTCCAGCATTTATTTTGCTGAGATGGTTCTGTGACTTCAGGTCATCCCCAGTAGAGTTGACGTTATCTTCGGCATTTATTTTGCCAAGTGGTTTTCAGACCTGGTGTTCTCTGGCAGCTAGAGCTTGCATTAGCATTTGCGTATATAGTCATTGCATCTATCAAGCATATAACATATCCATGCCGTCTGGGCCTCGCATTTTCAAACAACACGCATAGCATATTCATGTCATATAGGGCATTGCATTTTCAAACAAAACGCATAGCACATTCATGTCATATAGGGCATTACATCATTATCAAGCATACGCATGTCGAAACATAGACCAAGATGGTTACCTACTGGATTTCGAATTTGTTCACCTGCAGAGTTGTGTGGTTCAGCTTCTTGTCTTCCCCAGCGGAGTGATTCTTCACATTTGTTTGTTACGTCAGCATCAGGAAAAAACAACAACAACAACAACAACAACAACAAAAAAATTGACATATATCAGACTTCTGAAGCTGCCCCCTTTGTCAAAACAGGTGCAAGGCAGTTCCATTCAGAATCCCCAGGAGAATTGTCCTCAAGTTCGCAATGAACTGTGAGTTGACCAGATTTGATCCCACGAGAGAGAAATGGGAGTCAAAGTGTTTGCTTTATGAAGCATTATTTCAATACTTGTGGCGTCACACAGGTGTTGAAAAGGAGAAGAAAATTTTATCAGAAAATTGACCAGATGTTGCTGTTACAACCAAACTTCAGTTTATTGGAAGCTATTCCTCAAGCAGTTTTGCAGTATATTCTTGCGGTTGGCAAATTTCAGGGTTCCATTTGTATTCAACCGTCATCTACCTTGAATGTCTGAAAGCTAAGCGCTCTTCATCCACTCAGGTCGAAGTCGCTTGAATAGGGGCAGCTGTTGCACCCCAAAATTTGACCAACCGGGTCTCGCATTTGGCTCGATGTTTCGACGCATAACCGCATTCGCATCTGCATATCGCATACATTGCATCGTTCGTTTGTTTTGATTTTATCAGGGATCACAGCTCCCGTCTCGTGTTTCAGGTGTTTTTGATATGTAGAATCGATTTTTGGGTTATTTCGGGGCCCGTTTATTTTTACCGATTATTTTTGTGTCGTTCGGTATTCATTTTGTCCCTCTGGGAATTATCTTGATTTTTCTGGATTTTATAGGATTTTTTAGGGTTTAAAATAGCTTTTAAATCAATTTTAGGATTTAATAGAATGTTAAATAGATTTTAATATTTTTAAATAAATTTTTAGCATTTTATAGAATATAATAGATTTTAAATCATTTGTAGAAATCTTTTATAGATTTTAATATTTTTAGAATAATATAGGGTTTTCTAGAATATTAGTATAATTTTTAAATAGTTTTAAATAGCTTTAATAGTTTTTTAGAATTTAATTGTTTTTTCTAGAATTTCTTTTATAAAAATAATAAATGAATAAGAGCTTTCTTATTAAATAAATAGAAATTAAATGTTTGATTTTAGATATTATAGAAATTTATTAGATTTTCTTAGTAGGTTTATTAGAGTTTATTAATTAGGAATTAATTAGTTTAATTGAATTAGTAGTTTAGTTAAATAGGATTAAGTGTTAATTAGCCTTTTTAATATTGTTTTCAGTTTTTTTCTGAGTTTTGGGATTCATTTTCGTGTGGGCTTTTGTCCCTTTTTTTCGTATGGCCCAATCAGTGAAATAAAGTCCAGCAAAAAAATATCAGCAAAAGTCCAAGAGTGATCCAGGTTTTTCCAGCGCCATCTAGATCTTTCCAGAGCAATCCAGAAATGAATCAGTATAAAGACCCAGAGCTCACACGTGTCCCCAAGAGAGAGGCCCCACCTTTTCACATTTCAGCACGCCACGCGTACCCCCAACCCTCTTTCTCTCAGCCACGCTGCCACCACGTGGCACACATGCAGAGCTCCTCCACCGTCCCTCCCCCCACGCGTCCTTCCCACACTCTTCACCAGAAAAGCTACCGCCGGCCGGCCTGCATGGCCGGCGGCCACCCCCAACTCCCCACCGGCGACCATAATCCCAGATGCCGTTCACATTTATCTTCTTCCTCCCATCATCTTCCTCCAACAACTTCCGGCCACCCCCAAAACCCTCACCGGCGATCATCAACCACCGATCAACTCCAGATCTTCATCGCCTCCACCATCAAATCCAGAATCCGGCCACCACAAACTCCAGATCTTCATCGTCATCAACCGTTTCCAGATTTCGTCAACGCATCCAAGAACCTTCAAAGAAACTCAAGAACACTCATCGCATTCTCCAGACTTCCTTTGACCAAACGAACGCAAATCTATGAACAAATCCTCGTCGAATCTTCGTCTTCTTCATGAAGATCTTCCAAGATCCATCAGTAACCGTGAAAACTCGTCGTCTTCCAATCGAACCATGAACTCTCATCCGTTCCATACATTTTCAGATCTACAATGGACGGATCAACATATTCAGCGAACAATCTCCAGACTTACGAACCAACGCCTTCGACATTTGTGGATCTTCAACATACGAATCCAAAATCTCCTCACGAACATCTCCTGGTATCGTCCTTCACCATTATTTCATGCTGATTTGGTTTGATTATCTGATTTTACGAGTGGTATTGATGCTTGAAGAAAGCTAAACGAAGAGGGATAAAGGTTCTGGTGTTGATTGGAGGTGATTTGGGAAGAAAAAGCGATTGTAAGATTTGAAGCAGACAGAGTTAGAGATTGAGAGAGGTTTCAGGTACGGAGGTCTAAGGTGGAGACGGCAAGATTGGAAGAGGACGGTGGCGAAGAGAGAAAGGTAGAGGGACCTAGGGTTTCTGAGTGTGGAATGAGAGAGGAGGTTGAGACCATCGGACCAGGTTTGGTTTTGGGCCCAAAGCCCATTGGTTTTTTCGGTCTTGCACCCCAGTGCACCGTGGCACCCCCCGTTTTTTTTTGTTTGGTTCAGTTGTGGTTCACGATTGGGCTAAGCCCAATCTATTTTCTGCATATAACCCCTGTATAACAACATACCCCCCAGCCCAATTTGCTTGTTTTTTTATTTTTATTCTTTTTTTAAAGATTTGGAAAAATATATTTGAAAAAACTAGAGAAAAAAAAAGAGATGAAAAGAAACATAGTGAAAAAATAGAAAAAAGAAAATAAAGAGAAATAAGAAAAAAGAGAAATAAGAAAATAAAGAGAAAATATTGAAAGAAGAAAAATATTGAAAAAAATGTGAAGAAAATATTGTGAAAAATATGGTGAAAAAATAAAAGAAAATATTTGAAAAAAAGAAAGAAATATATTGAAAAGAAAAGGAGAAAAGGAAAAAATATTAAAAAGTAGTTTAATATTTTTAAAGCATTTTCTTTTAGGATATTTTCGTAGAGAGTATTTTTCGACTTTTAGGGATAGAATTAGAGGCCCATTTGTTAGGGGGCTATTTTCAGTCGACTTTTCAAGATAGAATAGGATAGCGTCCTAGGAGATTTATTTTTCAGTATGCACCCATTGTAATCATTTTTCAGAGATGAATAAAACGAGATTTGAGCTGTGGTCCGATAGTAGCCGAACTACAGCTGCTCTGATTCTTCGTACCAGACGAAGATATGTAGGCATAGGATGCGATATCCTAGCGAGCACACTAACGACTAACCTGTTGTTCTCTCGCGGCTGTGCGATCGAGACTTTCCCGCTGACGATTAATTGAGTACCCTTGTTCTCTCTTGCCCAAGCGCATTTGAGACTCAGCCATAGTGGTGACCATAGGTTCCCGACCCTGTGAAGCCAGTTGTTTTTTTCTCACTGCTGTGTGAGAATGTTTGTTTAGCCGTAGTTAGTCTGAACTACGCAAGGCTCTGATCTTCCATCCAGTGGAAGTACGTAGGCACAAGACGCGATGTCTTGGCGAGCCAATTTTCCCCGTAGCCCCGAACTACGTTGACTCTGATTTTCTCTCTTGAGAATACGTAGGCATAGAGCGCGACGCTCTATCGAGTCAATTCCCTTCCGTTTAGATTTAGCAGCCGTAGATAGATTGTTTTGCATCCAGTAGACAACCCAAGCAAGCGTGGATCCCGTCGAGTACGACGGACGTGAGGGGTGCTAATACCTTCCCCTTGCGTAACCGACTCCCGAACCCAGGCTATGGTTGCGATGACCATACCTTTTCCCCGTTTTTGCGAGGTTTACTTCGAGCGTTTCCTTTCCCGCTCTGAGGGATAAATAACGCACGGTGGCGACTCTTCTGTCAGCCGGCGCCGATTTTCGCAGTAGCGACACAACCCTATCGACACAACGCCTCTGTTTAGCCCTCAAAAGGTCGACGAATTCCAGGGGGCGTCAACAGAGGAGAACCTAGGGGCGAAGAAAACCCTTGTTGGTCATACAAATAAGGCTGATGGGGACGATGCGGCTGCTGGTGTTAAAGACAATCTTGTGATTATCCCAGCCGCTGTCGAAAGGACTCTGACTCCTCTAGGTTCAGCCAAAGGCGGCCCTTCTATTGGAACGATATCCACCCCAGAAGAAATCTTGGCTATGAAAAAGTCCAACCCAACAAAATCCCTAAAGGTTCTTCTCAAGCTTCGCCAGTCAAACATGGACGCGACCCCTGCTGGTTCGAAGGCCACTCTCAATCCAGAGATGGACGATTCTTTCAAACTGAAGATTCAACAATTGAAGACGTATTTGTTTAAGGATGAATTCCTGGAAGCAGTGGAAGAAGAGTTGGCGAGTAGCCTGCGACGTTTTTAAAATACTGGATGAACTCTCTCTCTTTAAAGTGCCTCCCTCTATGGCTAAATACTTCATTGAGTTTGAGGCTTTCTTTACTCAACTGGCGAAAGATCTGTCAATGTGTAAGCAAGCCGGTACTCAAATCAGGGGGAAGATTAATGAAATGAAATGCACGTGGTATCTCAGCTCTCTTTGTGAGAAAAACTTGAAGATTTGGAAGCCACAAAGAAAGAGCATTCTGACAAATGTCGGACCTTCGACCAAAATATATCTGATTATCGAGCCCAGATGGTGGAACTTGAGAGGAATATTACTGAGGTTGAAAAATAGAAGGCTTCTTTGGATTCTGATGGACCTCTACCGGCTCAGGAGGTAATCGACCAGGAAGTATCTCAAGGGATAACCCACGTCGAAACCTCCCTTACGCTAAAAAAGACCATCGACCAAATGCGGCAGAGAAAATTTCTCTTGGAAAGCAAGATGGATCATGAGAGGACCCTTTTTGAAGATTTCAAGGCCAAGTTTCCAGCATAACCGTATTTTTCCTTTTAGTTGAAAAAAACCTTTATTATTATTTTTGTTGTAACTCCATTCTGGAGCCATTTTGTAACTATGTTAGCCTTCCACCATCGTAGGCCAATTATCAATGAACATTATTTTGGATTTCAACTTCTTGTAACATAGGTCTATATTTTTTCAAATATTTCCCATTTACTCTTATGATTCGTTGGTCCTCAGCCATTTCTTAATTCTCGAATGCATTGTTGCTGAACGTTTGGGTTATTTGGAATGGTCCCTCCTAATTTGGTGACCACTTTCCTAACCTTTGATCCCGTCTATCTACAGGGAAAACTGTCTTCCATACATAGTCATTAACTACAAAGGTCTTTTTCTTGGCCTTCTTATTGTATGCTTTGGCCACGCGTGCCTTTTGGCGTAGTAACCTGTCTAACGCCACCATCTTTTCTTCGTCTAAGTCTAACATTTCGTCTAGCATCATGCTCCAATATTTCTCCTAAGAGATGTCATGTTGAAGTTGCACTCTAATTGATTATAGACAAATCTCTGCTGGCAACACAACATCATGACCGAAAGTCAAATGAAACGAAGTTGAATTGTTCGACTCCTTTGGAGACGTTCGACAAGCCCATAATATTTGATCCAACCTCTTATGCCAGTTTTTAGGTTTCTTGGCAATGTGCCTCTTAATGAGTCCAATTAACACCTTGTTGGAAGCTTCGACTTGTCTGTTTGCCTGAGCATAATACGGTGTCGAAGTGATCAATTTAAACCCCATAATACGGTGCCTGAGCATAATACGGGTTTAGGGCCTCTTTTGCAAATTCCTGCATCTTCCGGCCAACAAATACAGAACCTTGGTCTATCGTGATGGTTTCAGGAACCCCAGACTTGTATAAAATGTGGTTCTAGATGAATTCCATTACAGTGTCTTGGTCTACTTTTACCAAGGGTACAACCTCTATCCACTTTGTGAAATAATATATCCCCACAAGGATAAATTTCTGCTGTTTTGACGAGGTTGGTCGAATCTCTCCCAAAATGTCTAATTCCCAACCAAGAAAGGGCCATGGCTTAACGATGGAGTGAAATTCACTAGCTGGCACGTGTTCGGCGTTTGCGTGTCTTTGACAATCTTGACACCCTTTTGTAAAATCTATGCAATCCTTGAGCATGCTTGGCCAATATACACCTTGTCGAAATAATAGCCATTTCATTTTATGGCTAGCCTGGTGAGCCCCGCATGTCCCAATATGGACTTCCGAAATCGCTAAGTACACGTTTGCGTCCCCTAAACACTTGAGAAACACCCCCTCTGGTGTCTTTTTCCATAACTCATTTCCCATTAAGACTTAACTCAAAGATCTGTACTTAATCTTTCTATCAACCATCCCCACTGGATTCTCCAGATACTCAACAATTGATTTTCTCTAGTCTGACAGTGACAAATTGTTGATAGCAAAGATCTCATAACTTCCCAATCTTTCCACTACATTCTCTGTCGGGCTGTCTACTCTACCGGCTTCTGACAAGTCTGATGTCGATGGTAGTACCTTAGATACCACCTTCTCCTTAAATTCAATGAAGTCTCTTAGCTTTCCCGCCGACATTTTGTATCTAGAGACGGTTTATGCTAAATCGTTGGCCTCTTAATTTTCTATCCTAGGCACGTGCGTAACACTAACAACTTCGAAGCGTTCCAAAAGTCGTTTCGTTATTGTGAAGTACACCACGAGGTGTTCTTGACACACTTATACTCTCTTGTGATGTGTTTAATCACCAGTTCAGAGTTACCTTTTATTTCGACTCTCCTAGCACCTAGATCCTTAAGGATCTTGAGGCCAGTGATCAAAGCTTCATATTCTGCCTCATTATTAGAACATTTTCTGTCGACGCTACATTTGAATCTAGTAGGATAGCCGTGTGGGGATATTATCAAGATCCCAATGCCTTTTCCATGCTTATGACTTGATCCATCAAAATATAACTTCCAAGGATTCGCGTCGGCCATCAACAACGATGACTCGACCACTGCATGGTCAATGATAAAGTATGCCATTATCTGCTCTTTCATTGCCTTTAGAGAGACATACGTCAAGGCGTATTCAGCCAATGCTAGTGCCCACTTCCCAATTCGACTATGCAAAATGGGTTTAGACAACATATGCTTAATAAAATCAAATTGCAAAGACACATAAACCTCAACTGGTTTAATATATTGTTTTAATTTCATACATGAGAAATACAAGCATAGGCACAACTTTTTGATCATGGTGTACCTAGTTTCAGCATCTATTAACATTCGACTAAGGTAATAAATGTGTCTTTCGACGTCACAATCATCCTCTTATGCTAACATGCTTCCTATAGTTGCGTCTGATGCAGCGATGTACAACCTCATGTTTTTATTCATACTAGGTGGCAATAAAATGGGGGGCCTCGTGAGATATTCTTTGATTGTGTCGAAAGCCTCTTGCTGCTCCTATCCCCAGTGAAAGTCACTTTCTTTCTTGACCTTGAGTAATGGCAAGAACACCTTCGTCTTGCCACTTAGATTTGATATGAACCTTCTTAAAAAGTTTATTTTCTCCAACAAAAATTGGAGCTGTTTCTTCGTCGATGGAGGCTTAAGATCCAAAATTGCCTTGGTTTTGTTTTGGTTGATCTCAATGCCCTTCTTATGAACTACAAATACCAAGAAATCCCCTGCATGAACACAAAAAACACACTTTAGTGGATTCATTTTCAATCCATATTTTGTCATTCTCTCAAATGAACGTCGAAGGTGGTCCAAGTGACCATCTTCTGATGAGAATTTTATGACAATGTCGTCAATGTTCACTTGCATAAATTTTTCAATAAAATCATGAAATATCGCATTCATGGCTCTTTGATAAGTTGCCCCGACGTTTTTTAAACCAAATGGCATCACAACCCATTCATACGTTCCTAAGCCCCCATGGAATCGGAACATCCTTTTGGGCACATCATCTTCGGCTATGAGGATCTGGTTATAGCCAGAGTACCCATCGAGCATACTCAAATACTCAAAACCCGCTGTCGAATCGACCAGCATTTCTGCCACCGACATAGAGTACTCATCTTTAGGGGTCGCATTGTTTAAATCCCTAAAATCTATACAGACCCTTAGAGTCCCATTTTTATTAATGACCGGGACTATGTTTGCTAACCATTTGACGTACCTTGCAGTTCTAATGAACCAGCTTTTGAGTAGTTTCTCAATCTCCTGCTTGATCTTTAAAGTGATTTTTGGAGCAAAACGTCGTGGCTGCTACTTTACTGGCCTTTTTCCTGGATGAATCGGGAGTCAGTGTTCCACTACATTCTGACTTAAACCAGGCATTTCACTGTAATCTCAGGAAAAGCAATCTTTGTATTCCTTCAATACCTCGATCAGTTTGACTTTCATCTTTAGCCCAATCTTAGTGCTTACATATGTAGGTCTCTTTGTTGTCCCATCACCCAGATCGACTTCTTCGAGTGGGTCTTACGCCTGCATTTTCTACAACTCAATTGATGGGTTTTTCTCGAACCCCAAAGGCTCATTGTCATAAATGCAATCGAGCCTCCGGCTTTTTGAAGTTGTTGTTTGGCTTTATCGACCAATCACTTGCATACTGTTGTTAGCGTCTCCAGCCATGTTCTGTCGCTTTCTCGCCTCTACTGTCGACCTTTGCTTGTTTTCAGCCAAATAAGTCAAAATTCGAGTCAAACTTTCTGACACAGTAGTCATTTTCATCAATTGTGGGCCACTATGTGGGTGGAAGTTCTTTTGTAGGCGTCATTGTAGCGTCAGCAACATCCCAAACAAATCTGTAGTCAGGATCCAAGTTCAGGATGCGACCCGTGTTAACAGAAGTGTAAGATCCCGATCCATCGTCACAAGGTGCCACATTTGCAAGGTGTTGGTCAAAAGAATTCTTGGTACCTTTTGTTTCATCCATCCTGTAATAACTTTGGTCAGCTTCGATATTTTCAACGACGCCGTCTTTCCTCCAAATGCTTAACCTTTGATGTAGCATTGAAGGAACTGCCCCTATCCCATAGATCTATTCTCGACCCAATAAGAGGTTTAAATTTGCCTTCGAGTTTATGACCATGAAGAACGTTGATCAAGTAGTGGTACCTACAGCTAGCTCAACTTGGACCACTCCTAAAATGTTGTTGGTCTTCCCTTCATAGTTGGATAGAACCATGTTGTGTTTTCGGAGATCAGCTTCAGTTTTTCCAATCTTTGTGAACAATGAATGAGGCATTAATTGACAGTTGCACCTGCATCCACAAACACCTTGTTGACAGCTACCCCGTTGACCTTCACTTTTATGAACAATGGCTTTAAGTGATACATCTTTCCTGTTTGCTCTTCCACCACAGCATTGTTCATCATGTAGTAGCATAGTGGCTTGTCCTCTGTAGTCTCCTCTTCCAGGAAATCTTCTTCTGCTTCAGTGGCTTCCGACACCCTATCATATTCTGCCAGCAATATCGAAATGATGTCGCAGTTTACAACAAAGTCTTCACCATAGATATCATCATTGATGTCATCATATATGTCTTCGTCGAAGTCTTCTTTTGGTGAAGGGGCATATTCCTCCTCCGAATGAGGAGCGTACTACGGTTCTTCTTCATCTGACTGGGGAGAATACTCCGGCTCCTTCTTATTTTCACCTCCAAATGTGTACTTCGAACTCTGGGTTGACGCCCCCTCCTCTCCTAACGTCTCGACCATCACAGCCGTTGTCTTGTTCGTCACAATTTTATCTTTCTTGATCCACCTTGCCTGTGGGTATTTCCTTTTCAGGTCAGAGGGCCCCACAAGCTTCAGGACTGAATTCGATGCCTCTCTTGAAGCCTTTTTGTTTCGTTGATATCGTCTCCATTGGGTCCTTGTCATAGGATTCTTTCCTTTGTAGTTGGGGGAAACCACGTAACCTCTGGGCTTAGTACCCTGGTCTAAGGCCTTTTCCCCCTTCTCCAGATCTAATGCCTTCCACTTTAGACGCTTGCTCCTTTTTTTGCTCACAAGTGCCATCCACTTATCTTGTGGGGTATTTGAAGGTGGCACAAAATTCTTGGGCTGCGCTGGTTGGAACAACTTTCTATACTCTTTGTTCCGTCGAGGAGTACCGTTCTTGTCGAACACGAACTGAGGGATTTGTGGCTTACTGTCATGCAACGCCATTTTCTTAACCGCTTCGTACTTCTCAGCGGCCTTTTCATCAAACACGGCGTTGCACTTTGGGCAATGTACAACCTTCGACCTGCTCATTCTACATTTATCTTGGAAATCAGTTAGACTCTCGCCAGCTTGAGGGTAAACTGCCCCGAGCTTCTCTTCAGACTTCTTGTCGGGACCATCAGTAGTCTCGACTATCATGCATTCAACTGTTTCAATTGTCTGGTGCCCGTTGAGACCTTCAGTAGCCTTCACCATCATGCAATCGTATAGCTCAGAATATAAGGCTTCTTCGACTTTCAGAGGATCCGTGTCCACTTGCATTTTGGGCCTTTTTCCTAATTGAAGTCGGTCTTCCTTCAAAGCTTTCTGCACCAAGTCCCTGAAAAGAACACATTGAGATGTCTTATGACCAAGGAAATTATGAAATTTATAAAATCCCCTTTTTTCTTTTTTTCTAAAGGGGGATCTTTTTCCCCATGATGGACAATAATCTGACCATCTTTAACTAGTAAATCAAATATTTCATCGCACTTAGATACATCAAAAGTATACGTTTTTGCGATATATTTATCTGTTTTTCGGTTTCAACCGGATTTTTCCCATTTGAAGGTTTTAATGATTTGCATGTATTCGGGGGACCTGGCTTCAGTTCAACCATGTTGACCGCGTTATTATCGACAAGCTCCTCATCGTGAGACGAGTATTCTGCAGCCGCCACGTACAAAACTTCTCTTTCTTACGGTATCTGTTAGCCTGGGTTTTCTCATTTTTTAGACGCTTGACCTGATGGACTCTATCAGCTAGCTGCGCCATATCTCTGAGATATTGACTGTCTAACTTTTTCCTGATCGAATAATCTAGGCCGCCAGCTGCTATCTCAACTAGTTCATGTTCAGGGACTTGCGTGAAACATCATGCTTTCAATAGTCTAAACTTGTTAAGATATTGGTCCGCCGACTCTGTAGCCTTTCCCTTGACGCTAGCTTACTCTTTTAGACTAATTTTTTATTGTCCCATGTAAAACTGTTCTGAAATAATCTTTCCAATTGCACCCAGGTCTGGATGGACTGTGGGGGGTAAAGTGGTGAACCAAGTAAATGCATTTTTGGTGAGGGAACTTGGGAAGTATTAAGATTTTAAATCCTTGTTATTTGCTATGTCGCCAGCTTCGGTTTGGTATTTGGTAACATGCTCGACAGTGGACTCCTCGGTCTCTCCGGCGAATTTGGTAAACTTTGGCATTTTCCACCCTCTGGGAAACTCTGCTTACAGGACAAAGTATGGTAGTAGGGACGTATATGTTGGTCGTCGAAGGCCTGGGTTTGCCCCATTGCGAACCATAATTCGTTCCACCATGGCTTCTAAGTTGGGTTCACCAGCCATGGCTTTGTGTCGAACCTGTCTGACTACATAGTCTGGATCCTAGTTTCTATGAACTAAAACAATGGAAGGCCTTTGGGCCACCTTGGGTGTGTGTTCAACCTCATAGGGTTGCTTGTTAATTGTCTCGTCAAATACTTCGTCTTGTCGAATTGGCGTCTCCGGTCGAGGCGGAGGCGTCTGTTGACCCACGGCCCCAGGAGAACCTAAAATATCACCTATCCGCGTCATTTGAGTTGCCAACTGTTGGTAACTCTGAGTTGAATTGTGTGTTGGTAGCCTTAATATGGTGCTCATTTGCTAGGTCAACATGTGGACCATTTCGTGGTTACTTTCATCCATTTGTTGCCTCATAACGGCGACAGAACTTGACGTAAAAGTTGGAAACGAAAGTGACGGAACACTAAACCCTGGGGGCCTTGTGACTTGGTTCGTCAAAGGCCCTAACCCTTGGTAGGGGGAAACGCTGACAAAGAGCTTTCCCTAAAGAGCGGGCCACTGTGATGTAGGCTTGACATAAACTATGTCGGCATCCCAAAGGCCCTGGGGGCTGGAATTGTGAAACTAGGCATATATTTTCCCCCGGTTCCTGTTACCATAGGCCTAGGATCAGTACGATGCAGTGTCATGACAGGCCCCCCTATGAGCCGTCATTACTGCAGATACAGTGTCAGCACTAATGTCGGTTGTTTGAGCCATAACCGCATTTCCCTTCAAAGACGGTTCTTCATTTGGATGTGGTATCACCATCTTATCACTATGTAAATGCATACACCCAAAACTTACGATCCCATTGGGCGTGCCAATTTGTTCCCACGAAGTTTTCGCGCGAACAACCTCTGGCCTCCTAACGCAGGTTTACTTGCAGGACCGGTCAAACGAGTCCCAGAAGACTTGGTTTAGGATGAATAGGAAAATGGTGGAATGATGTTGTTTGAAATAGGATGGAAAGTACTTCTAGTAAAGACTAAAATTTAATTAAGGATGAATATGTAAACAAAGGAGTAAAAAAAATAACAAGACAAGACACTCTAAAATTAATGATGTAAATTGCTTATTAAAAATAAAATATGGATGCGATCATATATTTTGTAGGAGAGAAAAACTCTTTTCTCGTAACGCTTTGATACTCATAGTGTTTTTCTTACAATATTACAAAAACGCGCCTCTTAAAATGAAACTAGACATTGCCTTAAATAGGGAAATAAAATAACTGTCATATTGAAGTTGGTGGTGCCACGTGTCCTTCCACCATCCGTCAGCTGAGGCTTTTCACGGGAAGCCTGCGCATGCTCCTCGCCAATCTAAAGAAAGTCAGGGATGATGATCCTGCCGCTCGCAAAACTGTGGAGGAACCCGTCTCCCTCAGTGGCCATCTCTAGAACCCTTATCAGGGCAGTAGCATTCTGAGCATGCATTAGCCTTTTGCTCGGGCAGTCCATCTCCTCGAGCTTTAGAGACTCCGCACGATGAATTTCCAAAGCAGAGCCCTTGAAGAATCTCTTGTTGTGCAGGCACGGGGGCAGCTTAAATCCGCTTTTCTCCCCCTCCTTGATGAGGTCCACAATCTCACCCGTGCATTGACGCTTGAGCCTTGAACTCATAGGCACGGGGGAGTTGAAGGCACGGGGGATGTTTGGATGGCCGGTGGGGTAAACGAGGAAGTCCCCGAGCCCGTTTGCAGAGGAGGCACTCGCTGGCTGAGGCAACTCTTCCCGATCGTTACTCCCCCTTCAGCTTCCCCTAAGCATTCTTTAGCATTCGTTCTTGGGCAGAAGACATTTTACTTATAAAAGAACGAGCATATTAATATGTAAAGAAAATAACAACTCAGGCAAACTAAGAGGAAATAAAAGGCTACCCGAAAGTTCTAAGGCCTCGCACGAGTGCTACACTCGAGGAGCTCCTTCATATTGATATATCGAGCCTCCACCTTGGGCCCCCCATCTTCTTCATAAATAATCTTCCCAACGCGGGTCACACACTGGGCAGGTAGAAAATCGTTCAGGAAAACCACCAGCTTGGCATAGCTGCCTCGGTCATTGTTCCCCAGCATGTGAGGAGTGGCGATATAATTATTAGTTGGTCGGGTAAAATGAGCCCCACTCCAGCAGAAGGGAAACTTGAACAACCTTCGCACCTGTATTTTGCCAGAAAGAAAAGGGAAAGGGTAGCTCCAATCTCTAAGTGATCACACACTAGCTCGAATGCCCGTATAAAGGCAATCAAGTTCGGATGCAGCTGCGAAGGTGCCAGATCTAGGTGCACGAAAATTTCCTTTTAAAAATCCGAAAAACGCAGCCTCAACCCTATCTCTTTGAAGACATAGTCGTACATAAGGAACTTCTCCCCACATGAAGAGCAGATGCAGTTGTCCTCTCTGGGGAAATAGACCTTCCAATCTCCCTCAGCCCCCACCGACGTGAAAGCATCTCCGGTGTAAGAGGAGAAGAGATAGGCATGCTCTCAAGGCTCGCAACGGACCACTCCTTTGCAGTAGTCCTCAAAGTAGGTACTTCACCAGCGTCCCTGGGCATGTAAGTATCATCGATATCACTATCCTCCGAGGAGCTCTCCTTGGACAAATCTCTCAGGATTTCTTCTTCAGCCTCGTGCGACATCTCCTTTACCTGAAAAGCAGAGGACAAAAGTGAATTCGATGACAAAGTCAAATCCGCCCTTCCACCGCAAGTCAAGTGAAAGGGCGTGCGAAGGCCCAAGGACAATGTTCCCGACCTAAGCCCTACTCAAATGGCGCAACTACAATACGAGGAGGCGCCCAAGAAATTCCCTCTAACACACATGGGGAAAGCTTCCCCGGTACGAAACCTAGAACTTCCATTGGAAAACTACCTGAAAACTCATAGGTACACCAAGAGTTCACGGTTTCCACCGGCGACGAATGCTTCCATTGTTGCGACGGCGTCAAAATAAACTAAAAGCCCTAAGCTTCTAAGTCTCCAGCGATGCTAGCAGCAACGGAAAATGGCCAAACCACCGCCAGCCACCAACAGTCACCGAAAACAATCCTTGTGCTACCTAGTTTCGTCTTAACCGCTTGCATTCTAGAAAGCAGAAGGTGAAAAAACCAGTAACATGTATCAGTTCAGGTACTTACTTGGTCGAGGAAGGAAGTTTGGGGTCGAAGAACTCTGGTCGGTGCACGTACAGTGGTCGGACAGTGTTGAACAGTGGCGAACGACAGATTGCAGAAACAGAAAACAAGGGAAGAAAGAGAAACAAAAAGTGCAAATGAGCAGCTTCTCCCTCTATTTATAGATGGTCCATGAGCATGTGCACAAGCATACGCGACTAGGGGCATCATCATGACCCTATCCTAGCCATCATTAAGCATTAAATGTGGCACATGGCTCGAGGCATGCGTGGCACTTCACCTCTTCATATCACATCAATCGTTGGGATCCCCGTACTTTGTGCTCCCCTCCAGACAACGTTGCAGGTCCCCTACGTATATATTCCCTCGGGCGCCAAGGAATAGCCTCATCTCAGCAACAGGCGACGACCATGCCCGATCGTTCTTGGGATTACGAACTGCCTTTAAGCCATCACTCATGCTCAGGAGCAACGACTTGGGGGGGCTCCTACTCCGGACTGAGCCAGTGGCTAGGCATGGCCCAATCCACTTCTGCTCCAAGAACGACCCAGTTGTCTAAGTCCAGCCAATTTAGGGGAGCATTTATCTTTCTGCCCCTCCACCAGGGAAGCTTGGTCGGTTAACCTCTAGGGTCAGCCGCTCTTCCGCAGTAATTCCTGCCCGTTATGCACAATTCCACCATCCAAAAATAGTCATGACACTTGTGCCTGCTACTGCGCCTATGCCCGTAGCAACGACTAGTTTTGGGCACCTTTTCCCATTCCAACGACTAGTTTCTGGAAGTTACCTATTCTTTAGAGAACGATTATCTTGCCCCAAAAATAGAGACCAATGGCCAAGCGTTGGGGGCACTATAAAAATCCTCTCATTTGAGAGGGTCGGGTATTCAATAATCATCCTAACACACATATACTTTGTACTTGCCTTTTTTCTCCCAATTCTCACTTTAGCATCAGAGTGTCTTACAGGTATACCCCTTCATCATCTTTCACACCCAGCATCGCAGACATTGTCTCTGGTCCACTTCAGGTTCTGATCAGCCGGTAAGATCACTATCAATCTTCATAAAGTTGTAAGAAAGAAGAAAACCATCTCAATTGAAATAGGATCCATGATTTGTTCGCCAGCTGGTGCATGATTGAAAATGCATATATTAACGACAACACAAAACAAATGAAAATGAGTTGAACTTAAAATCTATTCAAATAAAATATTGTTGAGGGAGATATTCAGTTTGATTACTAGTAACCATCACCAAAACTGCTGCCAATGATGCTGCAAACAACAAAAACCTTAGAAGCCATCACCAAAACTGCTGCCAATGAATGAAAAAAATTATTATTACAATATTTACTTTTCACCTATGACTTCAACTTCAGATTTCCATATTGCAAACTTCTGCAAAAGCTGGCACCATTATGTTGTCCAAACATCTTAGCAGCTACAGCAAAAAATCATAATTGATACTACCCGCAGATCCCATGAAGTCTAAGAAACAGACACAACAACTCTTTAACATTGGAAACTGCCAAAATAAGATGGAAATAAAGTAAAATTGGTAAAAGTTCGCTCACTGTGAGGGAAGAGAAAAGATGTACTCCAGTTGTCAAATACCTTATGATTATGTAGAGGGAAAATTAATTAGCAACAATTGATCAAATCAATGAAAATTTAAAGGTAGTTAGCTATAAAAAATACACTTATCATTCAAAGATAACAACAAATACCTTGAGAGCAAAATGTGATACACTTTTTTTTCACACCCAACATTTTCAAAACAAAATTATACATCAAAACAAAAACAACCAGAAGAAAAGCACAAAAACGAACCAACAGCCGATGTCCACACTTTTGCATAATCACAAAAAGGAGTAAGGATGAATCAAACGAGCATAATGACAGCAAATAAAAGTTTACTTTGAAGACCAAATAAAATATTAACAACATACTTCATCATTACTCTCTGCATTCTTGAGAAAATCAAGGATGAACTTGGCAAATTTTGGCAGGCCAGCTTCCTTTCCCATTGCAGTGTTTGTTCTTGGCCTGAGCTGTCCTCCTAACACCATGGCAAAACGTTTGAATGAAATGGTCTGCTTGTGATCAAGAACATCTTCCAAATATGAATAACTCAACTCTACTCATCAAAATAATCTGAGACGATTGCATTTGAATGAACTGTAGATTTCTCAACTGTTTCAACAAATACTATTAAGACAAAACTATAATTATCTCCACAATGTTGTTGAAACATTGATACAAATAGTTTGGAAACATCTAAGGCTAGCAAGTTTACTCCCAAAATTGCCAAACAAAAACATCAAAATTAAAACATGTATAATACAATTAAGTTACCAAATGGAGACAACATAATGTGGCTGAAATCAATGATTCTCAATTATTCAGCATACTGTCAGGTAGATATTCACAAATGTTGTACTGAACCATTGTCATAGATAATCTTATTCTTAAGTGCAGGATTCCACAGTCCCATTTCATCCAAATCATGAAGAAGGTGTTTGTTCACTACAACAAACTCACCACTGAAAGACAAAGTATTAATAAGCAAGAAAAAGCACTAAGACATACCAAAATACATTAACATGGGTTAGAATTAGTACACAAATTCACCGGAGTTGAAAATGATTTGTACTCAAATCTACAATAATAATATTCAAAAGCAACAATGTCAAGCTTAGTAAAAGAAAAGGGAGATAAGCAAAATAAAAACCATTTTCATTATTGAAAAAAATAAATAATTAAAATATAAATATGAAAGTAAAATATAGTCAAAGAAAATGGACAAAAACCTTTTGGATTTTTTTTGGAACACAAAACCCTTTGGATTTGTTTCTTCTCAGCACTGCTCCGCAACCGCAATCTCAAAGGAATTGTTGCAATGTTAATCCATTGTTTCTTCTTGTAGATGTCCGGTGAAGTGAAAATTTTGTGCAGAGGTTTTGATGGTGGGAGTGAGAGTTTTGTAGATTATTTTTTAAACCAGTTGAGATGTTAAGAACAAAATGGGTGCGAGTAGAAGATAACCTCAAGCGCTGGTATCAATGTGATGTTGCATTGGGAAAAACATATTGCCTCCATCCTTCTTTTCTCAGCAAAAGCAGGTTTGGTGGAGGTTCCCAAAACCAAATTGTAGTTACATGAAAAGGTAAAAAGTTGGTACTATTCACAACTGTAGAGGAACTAATTGGCATAAAATTGATGTTTGTAGTGCAATAGCTGTTTCTTTTTAATTATCTCTAAATCCAGTTGCAAATAGTTGAAATTAGACACAAAATACCCCTAATATTGTGACATGGCAGCATTATAGCAAAGGTTAAAAATGATTTAACCAGAACCATCTGATTTTTTTATATTATATATAAAATAAATCCCTTTGGTGTTATGATTTGATTATGTGAGCTATGGTGGCTAGTGTATTTGTAAGTACTTTGGTTATGATTTTGAGTTAGAAGTTCGAAAGGGCTAACAGTCTAAAAAAATTTATAACAACTGCACCTTAGTGTTTAGTAATTATGACCTCATGATTTTAATTGAGGTTATGAAAAATCAAATTTTGGTCAAAAAAGTGAGTGATTGAAGCAACAACATCCTCTCCTACAATGTTCCAATAAACTTGAGTTTCCTATATATATTTGTCTCTAATAAATCTGTTTTGAACTGGCTCAATGGCTAGGCATGACCCAATCCACTTATGCTCCTAAAACGACCTAACTTCCGAAGTCCAACCAATTTAAGGGGGCATTTAACTTTCTTTCCCTCCACCGAGGAAGCTTGGCCGGTTGACCTCTAGGGTCAGCCGCCCCTCCTCAGCAGTTCCTACCCGTTACGCACGGTTCCACCATTCAAAAACAACCACGACGCATGTGCCTGCTACTCCTTTTATACCCGTAACAACGATTGTTTTTAGGCACCTTTGTCCATCCCAACGGCTAGTTTCTGGAAGTTACCTATTCTTCAGGGAGCAGTTATCTCGCCCCGAAAATAGGGACCAATGACCAAGTGCTGGGGAACTATAATAACCCTCTCATTTGAGAGGGTCAGGTATTCAATAATCATCCTAACATACACATACTCTGTATTTGTCTTCTTTTCTCCCGATTCTCACTTTAGCATCAGAGTGCCTTGCAGGCACACCCCTCCTCATCTTTCACAACCAGCATCACATATGTTGTATCTGGCCCATTTCAGGTTCTGATCAGCAGGTAAGATCAGTGGCGCCGTCTGTGGGAACTGTGAACTCCCGGTGTACCTATGAGTTTTGGGGTGGCTTTCCGATGGAAGTTCTGGGTTTTGTACTGGGTAAGCTTTCCCCATGTGCATTAGAGGGATTGTCTCGAGCGCCTTCTCATATTGTAGATGTGCCATTTGAGTAAGGCTTAGGTCGAGGACGTTTTCCTCGGGCCTTCGCATGCTCCTTCACTTGACTAGCGGTGGAAGGGTGGATTTGACTTTGTCATCGAATTCACTCATGCCCTCTGCTTTTCAGGTAAAGGAGATGTTGCACGAGGCTGAAGAAGAAATCCTGAGAGATCTGTCCGAGGAGAGCTCCTCGGAGGATAGTGATACTAATGATACTTATATGCTCAGGGACGCTGGTGAAGTACCCACTTTGAGGACTACCGCGAAGGAATGGTGCCATATGTAGGAAACCATGTTATCCTCATCTTTCTTCCATCGTAGATTCAAGACCAAAACAGTTATTCCAAGATTCTAATCATGGCCAGCCGTGACAACACCCATGATCCTCACAACTCTGTCTTCCTCCCCATCAGTAAGACTACTATTGACGGAGCAACCCCCTTTCTTGGGAGCGACGTCCATCAACATAAATATGGATCCACCGCGTGTCCCTTCCCTGTTCGCGCCGATCACAATGAAGTCCAGTCCCTCTAAAACCACCAACCAGTCCCAGTTCTGCCCAGCACTGACCCGGCCATGGCGGCCCTCCTCGAGGCTCTCAACAAGACGAACCTCCTGATCCCTCATCAGAATGCAAGGATTGGAGCTGTAGAATAGTCCAGCAGACCAAAATCCTCTCCAACAAGGAAAGAGCATTGGAGATCACAGAGTCCTCCTCCCCGGCGTGAAAGAAACTGTTGGGCACCTCCCAAACCAGACTCCCAAACAATCAGAAAGCGCGAATGCATCTCTCCCTGAAGCCAGTACTCCCTAGGGACCAAGAGGACTAGAAAAGACCAACAAGTAGAGTCCCAGTGTTCTCCTTCGCCCAGATCCAAGGGTCGAGCACGAACTCCATCCCCCCGTCAAGATCACCATCCTACCTTTAGAAGAAGCACCAACTCTTTGTCAAGGTCCAGCAACAGTAGAAACTCTCTCCCCCAATAGAGTTTATCTCTCTGGTAAGCTTTGATGAATTGATGACATTGATAAGGATGTAACACACGGCCAGGCGTTCACATCAGAGATTATTGTTCCCCCATAGAGTATTGCTATCAGATCAAGGGTTTTCTTGCCAGAAACGGTTTGTAATTATTCCATCATGTTAGAATGAAAGTTCATCTCCCCAAGTAGAAGTTGGCATTGATTTCCTCAGCAGGTATCTCAGTGGTGGTTGATTTCCTCAGTAAAGTCAAATGATCATTGGCATTCTTCAAAGTTTGATTTTTGGAATAACTCACTAGCAGATGATTTTCTCTTCCCAACAGAGCAGATCTTTCCCCAGAAGAGTTATATTCAGGAAGGCCATTCAGGTTATGCTCCTCAGCAGAAATCCATCCAGGGCGTTTTCTCCTCAGTAGAGTTGGTTTGTTAGTTTTCTTTCCAGCGCTCTTTTCAGCGGGTTCCTTTTGCATCATTTGCATTTGCATCCTCCTAAACGTGTAGCATTTCCATTTCGTATAGAGCATTATGCCATTTTCAAACATATGCATCCAAAGAATAAGTCAATTTTTGATATCTCCATTGCCAGACATCTCTCCAGCAGATATCGGCATGATTTGAGATTTTGTTATCTTTACCCTAACAGGAGTTTGTTGGTGGGTGTGTTCATCTTATTCCCCGATAGAGTTTGTTTGTTTAAACATCTATTTCCTCAACACAATACTCTATTCATGTCGTAAGTCAGGTTTATTCTACTTCCCGCCTATCCCGGATGTTATCCCAACTTTTGGTTGGTAATCCCCAGCGTTGTTTCTTGGACGTTATTCCAACTTTTGGTTGGTATTCTTCTTTTATTCCCCATAGAGTCGTTATCCCAACTTTTGGTTGGTAAGCTTTGTCTTGATAGGTTCACCTTCGGTCAGCATCCCGGTGATCCCAACTTTTGACTGGTAGCCATATGCTTATTTGTTGGATGTTATTCGAACCTTTGGTTGGTACTCCGTTGTTTTTGCATGTTATCTCAACTTTTGGTTGATAGTCCTCAATTGAGCTCTTCTGCAAATTCGCTCATTCCAAATTTTAGCCGGTAGTCTTCCTTTCGATATGTTCGCCTTCGGTCGGTGTTCTGGTGATCCTAAATTTTGGTTAGTAGCCTTAATTCCAACTTTTGGTTGGTAATGTTTTGGACAATCCCAACTTTTGGTTGGTAGTCTTCATTGTTTGTGTATTCGCTTTCAGATAGTGTCTGGGTGATTCTAACTTTTTGTTAGTAGCCTATTTCTCACAACTTTTGGTTATAACTCTCTGGTGATCCTAACTTTTGGTTAGTAGCCACTGTTATCTCTTTGATTAGTTACTTTTTTGGTTATCCCAACTTTTGGTTGGTACCTGCTGATTTTTAAGTCCATCTTCGACTAGAAATCTTTGCATTTTGAGTATCCCCACAGTTTGCAAATTTCTGGGTTCTTTTGGTATTCAATCACCTTTTACCTTGAATGTTTGAAAGCGCTCGCTTTTCATTCCTTCAGGTCCAAGTTGTTTGAATAGGGGCAGCTGTAGCACCCCAAAATTTTCCCATTTTTTCTCTTGGCTCTTGGCTTATTTTTCATTGGATCTTATATTCATTTTTTGCATAGCATTTTTCTTGACAAAGGATCAAGGCACCATGGCTTGCTTCTCAAGATAGGAGGAGCATGTTTCTTCAACCTCAAGCAAGGTTTTCCTCTTGACTTTATGGTCTTGTCAAGCTCCCAAAGGTCCCTTATATCCAAATATGATTAATTGCATCATTTAAAGATCATATGTGATTCACCATGGCTTATCTTGCAAGAAATCATCAAGAGATTCAAGTTTGGTTCAAGGTGTTTGACCTAATGTAGCAATTTGTGGATGTTATGATCAAATGGGCATAACTCCTTCATTTTTCAATGTCTTGAGGTGGTTCTTTTTCTAATGAACTCTTCTCATCATCCCTAACAAGTTCTCTTTGCAAGTAAAGATCAAATTATACTTGGAGGATCATCAAAAGTTTGATGACATTATAGGTCATTTTGAGTTTTGGAAGGATTTTCTAGTCAACTTCAAAAGATCATAACATGTTCATTTTTTATCATTTGGAGCCTACAACTTTGATTCAAGGTGTAAGTGCCAAAAACTCATGGAAGGTCTTGGTTTTTGTCAAAACATTATAGGTCACTTTTGGTCCCTAAAAAGACTTGAATAGTTTATAAGTGTTTTGCAATTTTGAACCTTTTCATGGAGGCTACTTTGAAGGATCATATCTCTCAATTCAGATTGCCAAATCAATACTTTTCACATTGCAAAGTTGGCATCATCCGCTATCCAATGCAACAAGAAGCATCTTAAAAAGCTTCCTACATTGTGAGCACCATGGTTGCAAAATTTGAATTTCAATGTTGAAGTTTCTCTCCAAGTCAGAATTGAATTTGATCGAAAGCTGAAGTTTCTCTCCAAGTCAGAATTGAATTTGATCGAATTGGCCTCTAATCACCAAATTAAGCCACAAATTCAATCTAAACATGATTAAAAAAACTTGCCTGATTTTAATTTGTAAATTGAGGTGATTTTGTTTTTAAGTCCATTCTTGGGTATTTTTCTGTCTTCCTTCTTATCTTGTGAAGTCTTGAGTCTTGCTTTCTTGTGGTTTGTTTATGTGGTTGATGTTTGATCCTCCTTGAGACATGTTTGGTTTCCACTTGTTTGATTTCATCTATATGATCTCTCTTGAATGTGCATGTTTGAATGAGGAACTTGTTTGATCATGTGAATGTTGTGATCTCTTTTGACTCATGTCATGTTCACATGCTTTGCCTTTAGAATGCTTGCTTTGCACTTATTTGTATGCATGATTGTGTGGTATGGCCTTTTATATGAATGGTATGCATGAATTGTTTCCTCGTGCCTTCTCTTTGATCATTGGCATGATTTAAGTATGATGTGTTGTGCTTGCTGCCCTACCATATTTCTTGTGATATGTGACTTTATCTTACCTTGCTTTGCGTTGATAAATTTTTGCTTGATGTTAACTTAATGATGCTTTCTTTGTTTGAGATTGAAATGAATGTGCTCTTTGTTTTCATATTGGTTTGATAATGATTTCTTGCTTGTTCATTCTTCATTCTTCCTCTCTCTCTTCATCTGTACTTTCTTTTTGAGACTTGTTTAAGTTTCATGTTTGTTTTCATTTATGATTGAATTAACTGGTGTTTACTTGTGCTTGCTCACATGATCCCTTAGGATTCCTAGTCCCTCTATTTAAGATGGGAGTAGGAGAGACATTAGGCTTTCAATCCTTTACATGTTAACAGTTAGGATAGTCCCTTTCACCTCAAATTTAGGTCCATTTTTTGTATGATAACATTAGGTAGACTTCCTTTTTCATCCTAACCTTATGACCATGTTGTATGACAACATTAGGGTTTTCAATTTCCCTTTAGTGTTCTTTTGTGTCTTCTCATCTCATCTCAAACAATCTTAAGACACTTAATAAATAATGATGAATGTTATGTGCCACGAGCCTTAAGTACAAGGGAAATGATGAGTGAGGCTTTCTTCTCACTTGTCTAGAGTATTTAGTGTATTCCCTTTGGGCGATATGCGATGCATTCTCTCCTATGTCATAGTCTTTAGTGCAACGTGAATCTCAAACAAATTCAATTCACTTCACTAAAACTTCTACACCAAATTCAAACATTTTTATTGTTCAGGATTGTTCTTAAATCATTTTCAGAAAAGAGTACGTTACTTTTATGTTCTACCGCAAACAGGTATCGACCTTAACTACTGGAATGGCAACTTAGCGTCACTTATAAAAAACACTTAACCAACCAGTGATCTAATTTCCCAAACTATGTTTTCTCTGATTTCTCATACCAGATGAGAATACATAGGCACAAGACGGTGATGTCTTGGCGAGCAACCTTCCCCTTATCACCCATAGTTTTTTGAACTACGTTGACTTTGACTTTCCCATTGCACAAGGGAATACGTAGACATAGGGTGGTGATGTCCTATCGAGTCTCTTTTTTCTTTTCCATTCCCCGTTTAGCAGTAGCTTTTAGATAACTCACCCCTTTGATAGACAACAAGCATGGATCCCGTTGAATACAATGGACGTGAGGGGTGCTCATACCTTCCCCTTGCGTAACCGACTCCGAAACCCAAGATTTGGTTGCGATGACCTTGTCATTTCCCGTTCTTTTAGGTTTTCTTCGATCGTTTCCTTTCCCTCTCTTTGGGATAAATAACGTTCGGTGGAAACTCTTCTATTTGTTTTTGCCGACCCTTTTTCACAGTTGCGACACCAGGAAATTATGGCCATGCGCCTACCGAAAGGGCTGAAGAAATCCCCTTCTCTGGGCACATACGACGGAACTACAGATCCTGACGAGCATATCAAGAATATCAATGCATTACTCAATTACTGCGGAGTCCAAGGCGCCATCAAATATAGGTTGTTCTCGACCACACTCAGGAAATGGGCAATGACTAGGTACAAAAGACTTATCGACGATTCCATCACCTCATGGAGGCAACTAGGGAGAATGTTCTCCAGACACTTCATGGCCTCTCACCGACACTCGAAGACCGAAGCCACCCTTGAGGACATTATCCAAGGGAGGGATGAACCCCTGCAAGCCTACATCGAAAGGTTCAATAAGGAAGCTGTCTAGGTCTCCACGACTGATGACATGAAGAAATTTATGCTTGAGCGCGGGCTCCGTCCCCGCATTAAATTTGCTAAAGCTATAGCCATTTAACCCCCAACAACACAAGATGCCTTCCTCCTTAAAGCACAAGCGTACATCCAGTATGAAGAGAAGGAGGCCGCCCGTTATTTTAGGCACCGGGAGAGTGCCCGGTCCTCCAAGTCTGACGAGCCCTCGACGGTGTTGAGGAGATAGAAGACGCGAAGACCGTCCCCGAGAGCCCCGAGACAACAAAGGGTCATCCGGCCGGTTCCACGAGTATATTCCCCTGACAGTCTCTCGGGAAAAGATCCTTTCTAAATGTGCCAACACAGAATTCCGGCAAGCGGGAGTTCTGTTGCCAAAGTAGATATTATCCAAACCAAACACTGACAAGTCAAAATATTGTCGATTCCACAAGAGCCACGACCATATGACCGACGACTGCATCCACGTGAAGAATGCCATAGAGATACTCATCGGGGATGGAAATTTTAAATAGTTCATCAAACGAAAGGATGTTCCTCGGGAAGACACCCAGGAGTCCAAGAAGGTTGAGGAAAAGGTGTCTTCCTCCGAATAAACCATCCTTGATGTCACTATGAGCATCTCGCGGCCTGAGGACTTCTACATCCCCGAGGGGCTCAGCGCCCCTCCATATTTTTTCGCGTACAGCCCGTGGGAGACTTTCCTCTTAGTCATGGTCATCTCTGCATGGGGGCTTCAATAAAGTCACGGTAGGGTCCGTCAAAAGAAAATTCGAGCACCTTATCAGCAACAGCTCGAACCGGAACTACACCCTCGATAGGGTCCGGGGAGAGTTTGTTCCCATCTGCTTTTACTGCGAGGAGCTCCTCGGTGGAGCCTCCAACGCCATCATCCCTCTGCTTGTGAGGTCTTAGATGGCACATTTTGACGTCCGATGAATCCTCGTCGACCAAGGCAGCTCAGTTGATATTATATATCCCCAGCTGTTTTCCACCCATCAGTTGGATGAATCACATCTGACACCCTACGTGGGCTCCAGTCTGCAGGGTTTCAATGGGTTGGTGATGAAGCCCTGGGGTTATATGGAGCTGATCGTAACTTTTGGGTCTCTTGAAACGGCCAGGTCAATCAAGGTTCAGTTCCTAGTCATCGATTGCCCGTCGTTATACCAGTGTATCTTTGGGTGGCCAACTCTAGGCGAATTGGTAGTCGTGCCTTCGACAGTGCACTTAAAGATGAAATACTACACTTCAAAGGGTCTCGTGGCAACTCTACACAGAGTCATCGAAACCGTGAGGAGATGTTTTGAAGAAGCCTCCAAAGGGCTGAACACAATCGCCGCTAGGCCAAAGGCTCCCAGCTAGTCTTCTCTACCCATCAACGCCGAAGAGACAACGCCACTGCCCCGCGTCGACTCCATCAACCTTGATAACCACTTCTCCGAAGATGGCCAGAGGATCCAGAAGGCGAAGGGGAAAGAGATTCAGCAATCTTCGAAGAGCCCATCCACGCCCACTAGTAGCAACACAACTTTCCATCTGATGCACCCGATTCTGGATGGAGAGTTCGAACTTATCTTGCTCGGAGACGACCCCAGCAAGGAGTGAAGATTGAGATCAGACTCCCCGAACTTGCGAGGAAACAATTGAGAGCCTGCCTCCGGGAGAATGCAGATTTGTTCGCGTTGAGGGTCGCGGAGATGTCCGGGCTAGACCCTGATGTGGCCTGTCACCACCTCACGATTGATACCGATGTTAAGGTTGTAGCTCAACATAGACGAAGGCAGTCCCTAGAGAAAATGGAGGTTGCCGAATAGGCTGTAAAAGACCTCCTAAAGGAAAACTTTATCTCAAAAGCTAAGTACACCACTTGGTTGTCCAATGTTGTACTCGTGAAAAAGAATAATGGAAAATGGCGAATATGCATTGACTATACCGATCTTAATAGGGCCTGCCCTAAAGACACATATCCCCTCCTTAACATAGATAAACTAGTTGATAATTCTGTTGGTTTTAAATTGTTATCTTTCATGGACGCATATTCGGGCTATAACCAAATACCCATGGCAAAAAGTGACAAAAGGTACACGATTTTCATGATCGAATCTGGAAACTATTACTATAACATAATGCCTTTCGACATGAAAATTGTCGGCGCTACCTACCAAAGGATGATGAACGAAGTCTTTCGAGGAGAAATTTGGGATATGCTCGAAGTCTATATGGACGACATGATCGTGAAGTCCCGCTGTAATACCCCAAATTTTACCCTCAGGTTAGTCGACTCATGTCGCATGGCATCCCATCTTTGCATCAGCTAACTGCTAACGGGTTACGTGGTCTGCTTATTTTGCATGAATTACGTTAGGTGCGCTTTAACTGTGAAAGGGGCAAAATGGTCATTTATACGTTGTTTACTGAAAGTCCATGAAGTTGAGTCATCAGGGATTTATTGAATAATTAGAGCCTCCTCTTCTGAGTATTTTATTTTCTTTGAGGATGAACAGAGATTCACAGTAATTTTGGCATTAGTGTTTTTTAACTAAGGAGGAAGAGACTGAACTTTGACCAGCCATAACTTTCACATGTTTCATCAAAAATTTCCCATCCAAAGCTCATGTTAAAGGAACTTTCATTCTCTAAAACTTTGTCTCTCTAAGGCCAAGTCCAAATTTGCTTCATTTGAGAGATATATGTCAAGACATTACATGTCCTTTTGAAAAGGCAGCAAAAACACCTTTTTGGCCAAAGCTTGGTACATGAACATGGAAACTCCAATTGAGATAAAACCAAAAGGATCTCTTAGAAGACATCTTGAGGTTTCTAAAATGACCAAGAACACCTTCATGGGGTTAAAATTAAGAGACTTATGGTTTGCTAAAGTTGGGCAATTTTTAGAAGATACATGAAACAAATGTGGTGCAATCTTGGATTTTTTTTCAAATGGGCTTATCTTTTTATGTTTGAAACTTATTTCTAACATGGTCCACGACCTCTAAGCCCAACCATGACTTATTTATTTATTTATTTATTTTATTTTTGATTTTTATTCATTTAAAATCAAATTAAATCAAAATAAATCAAATTAAAATGCCAATTAACACATGAAAGCTCATGGATTTGTTGTTCAAACAAAATCAATCAAAGTGACTCTTGAGGCCAAAGTAAGGGTGATTGGAGCATGATTGATCATGATTGGAACCAAAAATAGTAAGTTTCAAATCTCCTCCAAATCAAATCTCCAATTATTCAATCACAAGGATTTAATCAGTTTTATTGACCTAAATTGTTCCTCTATATATGTACTATGATTTCAGATCCATAGGGGGCGATTTTTGGCGGCCAAGGAACCCTAAAATTCATTGAAAAAAATTGTGTGTACAAAGCATCGGCAAGCCAATTTCCAGCCTGTTTCAATCCATTCCAAGCATTCCAACACGTTCCTTGAAGGTTTCTGAATCGATTCCAATACTCACACAAGCTTGAAACACTCAGAATCATAAAATCACCATTAACGTTTTACTTGTTTTTTCAATTTTTGATTATCACGATTCATGCATCATATATGCTTTTTTATTACATATTCGTGTTTGTATGGATGTGTATGATGTTTCTGGTCTGTTTATTTGGAGTTTAAGGGCACGAAACGAGTGATGTCATGGTTAGGGTTTCGAGCTTCAAAATGGGGATTCTCAAACAATTAGACAAAACCAAAGGCATAGGCTTGCTCGGACGCTTCGTCCCCATCGATCTATGGTCATGGAACTAATTTATTTTGAATATTTTGAGATTTTTGATTTCAGGTGCTATGGCAACGCAAAAAAACCGCGGGCCAAGACATAAGGCAACGCACGAAAACCGTGGGCGAAAACATGAATATTCAGAACGAGGAAGACGACCCCGGTTGCGCGCGCGTTCAAATATTTGAATTTTTTTTATATAATAATTATTTTATATATTATTATCAACTAATCTACGTGACTCAGTTGGTAAAGGAGGGAGCTGGTAACCCTTGGAACCTGGGTTCGATCCAGCCTGGGGCATGTTTTGTCTCTTTCATTTTTTTTTAACATTAAGATAAATTTTCTATTAGCACTATTTTTCCAATACCTTTATATTTTGTTACTGCATATTTATTCATCTTCCATCGCATTGTACATTTATCATTAATCCTGTCATCTTCCAAAGGAATTAGGATTAACTGTTTGACCGCCCAGTCAATAACCCTAATTTTGATCTTTTCCAAAATCCTAATTTCATAGGCGTCCCGCCGTGGACAAAATTACCCTTGACCCTAATATTAGGTCAAAGAGTCGTCGTACTCTGCTTTAGGGTTTCCCGCCATGGAATCCCTAATTTAACCCTAATTTCAATTAATAATTTCAATGTAAAGATTGGAGTCTCCGCAGTCCACGTAAGCGCTTTCTTAAGAACGTTTACCCCCCATTGAAACCTTGACCACAGTCAAGACGTTTCCAACCTCCCTTACGAGGGGAACTACAATTACTCTGATTCTATTCCCGTCAGGATATGTAGGCACAAGATGCGATGTCTTGCCGAGTAAACTTAGAATTAACCCCTTAGGTCTTTTCCTTTAACTTTTAATCCCTTTGTATATACCTTAAGCAATTAATAAAGCAAAATAGTAAACAATAAACAAAAGGTTCCTGTAGAGTACTACAGAGGTTTAAGATGCTAATACCTTCCCTAAGCTTAACCAACCCCTTACCTAGATTCTCTCCCCACATTGTGTTTACGATGCAAAAATAGGTTTTCCCTCTTTTAACCTTTCCTTCGGATAAATCAAAAAGCGGTTGTGAATTGAATTGTGATTCAAATTAATTAATAATTTGATATCCTATTTCCACCGCAACACCCGTGAGGAATTTGATCACACGCTCCACTTGAGGAAGGTCTTCGAGCAGGCCAGGAAGTATAGGATGCGCTTCAATCCGGAGAAGTGCACGTTCGGGGTGCAAGCGGGGAAGTTCCTCGGTTTTTATCTAACCGAACAAGGAATTGAAGCTAACCCCAAAAAATGCAGAGCCTTCTTCGAGTTCTCCACGCCGAACTCAAAAAAGTCCATCCAGTCCCTAAATGGGATGCTCGCATCGCTATCCCATTTCGTGGCCAAGTCTGTCCAATACGCCCTCCCCATTGTTCAAACTCCTTTACAATGAGACAACTTTCAAATGGACGGAGGAATACGACAAAGCCCTCCTCCACCTGAAACAAGTTCTGTCAAAGTCATCAGTCCTCTCCCAGCCAGATAACAGGGAAACCCTTTACCTCTACCTCGTTGTCGCAACCGAGGCTGTCAGCGCCGCCTGCATCCGTGAAATAACAGACGGGTAGAAGCCCATCTACTTCACGAGTAACGCACTGCAAGGGCAAGAGTTAAGGTACCATGATTCCAAATTGCATTTTATTTTTCCTTTAATATTAATTCTTTTCATCATTTGCCATGTTTCTGTCTAATCCTATTAACATTCTCTGTTTTTGTTTTTTTTCAGATGGTTACGCTTAATTTCATTTATCATTAATTAAATATTTAATTATCATATTTGTATCTGTTCACGGGTTGTAATTTTTGCGAGGCAATCATCGCACTATTTTTCCAATACCTTTATATTTTGTTACTGTATATTTATTCATCTTCCATCGCATTGTACATTTATCATTAATCCTGTCATCTTCCGAAGGAATTAGGATTAACTGTTTGACCGCCGAGTTAATAACCCTAATTTTGACCTTTTCCAAAATCCTAATTTCATAAGCGTCCTGCCGTGGACAAAAATACCCTTGACCCTAACATTAGGTCAAAGAGTCGCCGTACTCTGCTTTAGGGTTTCCCGCCATGGAATCCCTAATTTAACCCTAATTTCAATTAACAATTTCAATTTAGAGATTGGAGTCTCCGCAGTCCACGTAAGCGCTTTCTTAAGAACGTTTACCCCCCATAGAAACCTTGACCATAGTTAAGACGTTTCCAACCTCCCTTACAAGGGGAACTACAATTACTCTAATTCTATTCCCGTTAGGATATGTAGGCACAAGATGCGATGTCTTGCCGAGTAAACTTAGAATTAACCCCTTAGGTCTTTTCCTTTAACTTTTAATCCCTTTGTATATACCTTAAGCAATTAATAAAGCAAAATAGTAAACAATAAACAAAAGGTTCCTGTAGAGTACTACAGAGGTTTAAGATGTTAATACCTTCCCTAAGCTTAACCAACCCCTTACCTAGATTCTCTCCCCACATTATGTTTACGATGCAAAAATAGGTTTTCCCTCTTTTAACCTTTCCTTCGGATAAATCAAAGAGCAGTTGTGAATAGAATTGTGATTCAAATTAATTAATAATTTGATATCCTATTTCCACCGCAACACCCGTGAGGAATTTGATCACACGCTCCACTTGAGGAAGGTCTTCGAGCAGGCCAGGAAGTATAGGATGCGCTTCAATCCGGAGAAGTGCACGTTCGGGGTGCAAGCGGGGAAGTTCCTCGGTTTTTATCTAACCGAACAAGGAATTGAAGCTAACCCAAAAAAATGCAGAGCCTTCTTCGAGTTCTCCACGCCGAACTCAAAAAAGTCCATCCAGTCCCTAAACGGGATGCTCGCATCGCTATCCCATTTCGTGGCCAAGTCTGTCCAATACGCCTTCCCCATTGTTTAAACTCCTTTGCAATGAGACAACTTTCAAATGGACGGAGGAATACGACAAAGCTCTCCTCCACCTGAAACAAGCTCTGTGAAAGCCATCAGTTCTCTCCCGGCCAGATAATAGGGAAACCCTTTATCTCTACCTCGTTGTCGCAACCGAGGCTGTCAGCGCCGCCCTCATCCGTGAAATAACAGACGGGTAGAAGCCCATCTACTTCACGAGTAACGCACTGCAAGGGCAAGAGTTAAGGTACCAGCAGATAGAGAAGGTGGCCCTAGCCCTTATCAACAATACGAGAAGACTAATGCACTACTTCCTGGCCCATACAATCATGGTACGCACGGACCAGCTTGTAAAGCAACAGTTGGGCCTTCCAGATATGGTCGGCAGGATGCTCAAATGGTCGCTGGAGCTATATGAATTCAACATCCAGTGTAAGAGCATAAAAGCCCTCAATGCCTAGGCGTTGGCCGACTTCGTCACAGAGATGACCCTCCCCAATTCCCCCGCTTGCGATGCGTGCAAATGGACAATCTTCGTCGATGGAGCTTCTAGCTCGGTGGGGAACGGGGCAGATGTCATTCTGGAAAACAAGGAAGAGATCCTCATCAAAGTCTCGCTCATATTGTCTTTCCCTACTTCTAACAACCAGGATGAATACGAAGCTTTCCTTGCAGGTCTGCGCCTCGCCGAAGATCTAAGGGCAGAAGAAGTCGTCATCTGCACCGATTCTCAGCTTGTGGCCCTTCAAGTCCAGGGAGAATACCAGGTCAAAAATCAAAACATGTCTGAATACCTGACCCTGGTTAAAGAAAATATGACAAAGTTTACCTCCGTAGAAGTGAAACACGTTCCCTACGAACACAACATCCAGGTGGACATCTTGTCAAAACTAGCAAGCACGAAAAAGAAAGGGGGAACAAATCTGTCATCTAGGAAGTACTTCTACAACCTAGCAATGAGAAAGCGTCTACAACCTTCGACGTGCACGTCGTTGGCGACAACCATTGCTGGATGACCCCCGTATAAAATTACCTCGCCAAGGACGAACTGTCGTCCGACCTCAAGGAGGCCTGCTCCTACGTCCTGGTCGAAAGCAAGTTTTACAGGCAAGGGTTTTCATCCCTCTCCTCAAATGTTTCGAGGAAGAGATGGTTGCCAAGGTCCTGCGTGAGATCCACGAGGGAATCAATGACAAGCACCTCGGGGGGCGATGCCTCCCCAGGAAATCTCTACGCGCAGGGTATTACTCGCCAACCATACAGCATGACACGAAGGAACACGTGAAGAAATGCGACAAGTGCCAACGACACAGAGACATGCACTTGGCACCGCCCAATGAACTCAAAGGAATGTCCTCCCATGGCCATTCGCCTGGTGGAGCCTGGACATCCTAGGACCATTTATACTAGGATCGAACCAGAACAAGTACCTGATAGTAGGCGTATATTACTTCACCAAGTGGATATAAGCGAAGGCTCTAGCCAAAATAACGGCTCACAACATACTTCGGCATTCCCCAAGCAACCGTCACCGATAATGAGACACAGTTCAAAAAAAAAAGTTCCAGGAGTTCGTCACCCAACTGGGCACTAAACAACACTTTACATCCCTTGAGCATCCCTAGATTAACAGGCAAGCCAAGACAGCAAACAGAGTAATCCTACGAGGCCTCAAGCGAAGACTAGACGAAACGAAGAAGGAGTGGGTCGAGGAGCTGCACAGCGTGCTCTGGGCCTATTGTACTATGCCTCACTCTTCAACCGAGGAAACCCCTTTTCACCTAGCATACATGACAAAGCCAGTAATCTCCATCGAAACTCATGTACCCTCCAGGAGGATCAGGCACAATGCCAAAGTTATATGACGAGAATTCCAAGTAGGTAGTCTCGTCCTTAGAAGGAATCATAAAGATTCCCGTAAAGGCAAACTCGCCGCGAACTGGGAAGGACCCTACCGTGTTAGAGCAAAAATAGAGAATAGGGCCTACTACCTAGAACACCTTACCGGGGAAGAACTCTCTCAACCATGGAACGTCGAAAAGCTGAAATAATATTACAGCTAGGGTCGTTACCGTCGGTATGTTTCGCCCATGCGACGAACATAACGTAACGACCATAGGCACGCGCCCAGGTACAAGTGTTGCACCACCAACGTAAATCTAAGCAGGGTTTAGTCAAGAAGGAAAAAAACACTTGTCCAACGGAGGTCTCTCGATCGAGCCCGTTGTCGCTGAAGTGCCATGAAAGGCAGAATGCCCAGCTCATGATGGGAAGTTCATGCTACGAACTCAGGCCACAAATGCGACCTGAGCTCCGCTATCCTGCTCGAAAACTACCCGGGCCTCTCGAACAGTTCCCCTTACTTTCGAACATCATTTGTCGAGCATACCCTGAAACGTAATAATCAATCACTAAGGTATCTCATACAACGAGCGTTGGGTAACGTGTGACACTTAGAAAAAATTAAACAAAGTATAAGCATATACGAAAATAAATATTAACATGAAATGACCACAAGGTCTGTGATTGTGCATATTACATTACAAAGGGGCCAAGCCCCACAAAAATAAAATTACAAAAAACACGGCGCGAAGGCCAAAAGTACAGACAAAAGAAAAAGTTCACTGCTCCATCTGCTGAAGATTGACCTGGACCGCCTACGCGTGCTTTTCACCGATCTGGAGAAATTCGGGGACAATTATCCAACCATCTTTGACAGTATAGAGGAACCTGGTGCCCATAGTGGACAACTCAACACCGGGATTCACTATCTTCAGCTAATCCACAGTGTTTTGAAAGGCTTCATCGGCAATGGCCAAGAATTTGTCCTTGACCTGACTAATACGCACGACCAGCTCCGCCTGGGTAGTCAACTTCTTCATGTCCTCGGCAAAGGCAGTAGTGGTTTTCAGCTGCTCGACTAGGTCTTTGGCATTCTTTTTTTGGGCGGCAAGGACATCCTTCTCCGAGGACATCTCTGCCCGAAACTTCTTCACGGCTTCCTTGATGGGCCTCTCCCGCTCCTTCTTGAATTTCTTAGCCTTCTCTTCCAGAGCCGCCGCCATAGCCTTAGATTTCTTCAACTCAGACTCATGCTGAGAACCATCCTCGGTGTAGACCACCGCCATCTCCAGGATCCTCATCAGAGCAGAAGTGTTATGCGTGAGCATGGTCCGTTTACTCGGATGGTCCCTTTCCATGAGCTTTAGGGACTCTGCTCGAGGAATTTCCAAAGAAGACCCCTTAAAGAACCTCCTGTTATGCAGGCACAAGGGCATCTCAAACCTGCTTTTCTCTCTCTCCTTGCTGAGGTCGACTATTGATTTCAGACGTGAACGTTTAAGTCTCGAGATCATGGGCAGATGCGACGATTGGGCAGCAGGTGGGTGGACGAGGAGGTCCTCGACCCGGTTTAAGGAGGAGTCGCTCGCTGGCTGAGACAGTTTTCCCTATTGCCACCCCCTCCCTTCATCTTCCCATAAGCGTTCTTCACCATTTGCTCCTGAGTAGAAGACATAGTACCTGCAAAATATCAGACATGTTAGCACACGGAGGAAATAGCAATTCAGATAAATTAAGAGGAAAGAAAATACTACCCAGCAGCTCTAGAGCCCCCGCACGAGTGTTGCATTCGAGGAGCTCTTTGGTGTTAATATATTGGGCCTCCACCTGAGGACCCCCATCCTCCTTGTAAATAGTCTTCCCAACATGAGTCACGCACTAGGCAGGAAGAAAACCATCCACAAAAGCCATCAGCTTGTCATAGCTGGTCTGGTCATCATCCCCCAACTGATGAGGGGTAACAATGTATTCATCGGTTGAGCGGGTAAAATGGGCCTCACTCGAGCAAAAAGGGAATTTGAACAGCCTCCGAGCAACTATATTTTCGTGCTCGTATACCAAGTCCTCCCTATTTTCATTTGTAGAGACCTCCTAGACGAAGGTTGAGTCGGTGGCCTTCTTCGGCACAGGCTAAATAACATAAAATCTTTCTTTGAAAGTCCTGATGGACTCAGAAAAAGGTTTGAAAAACTTTCTTCCCTGCTTCAGGGAGACCCAACCAAATTTCCTCCCCGATACCTGTCACTGGAGGTAGAAGACGGTGAAGAATAGGGGGAGAGTAGCCCCAATCTCCAAGTACTCATATATTAGCTCGAATGTCCGCATAAACGCAATCGAGTTTGGGTGCAGCTGCAAGGACACCAGGTCTAAGTGCATGAAGACTGCCCTCTGGAAATCTGAAAAGGGAAACCTCGGTCCTATCTCCTTGAAAACATACTCATACATGGGGAACCTCTCCATGTATGACGAGTATATGTGTCGCTACTGCGAAAATCGGCGCCGGATATGACAGAAGAGTCGCCACCGTGCGTTATTTATCCCACAAGAGGGAAAGGAAACGCTCAGAGTAAACCTAACGCAAAGAGGGAAAGGAATGGTCATCGCAACCAAATCCTGGATTCGGGAGTCGGTTACACAAGGGGAAGGTATTAGCACCCCTCACGTCCTTCGTACTCGACGGGATCCATGCTTGTTTTCTATCTAAGGGTATGTTTATCTATCTACTCTAAAGGTCTGGTCTAAAAAGAAAAGAAAATGACTCGGCAAATTATCGCACTTTATGCCTACGTATTCCCGTCTGGAACGAGAAATCAGAGTCAACGTAGTTCGCCTAACTACGGGTGAAGGGGGGAAGGTTGCTCGCCGAGATGTCGCGTCTCGTGCCTACGTACTTTCATACGGCATGAAAGATCAGAGCAAACGTAGTTCGGGCTACGGAAGACACAAGTTTGTCTGACAATTTTTTATCTCATTAAGAAAGGGTTTTCCTGATTAAAGGTCCAAGAGGATAAAAACAGAGTTTGAATGTTTGTTTGAGTTTTTTTTTACGCAAGAACTGTTTTTTAGGATGTTTGCAGTCTCAGTCGCACTAGAGACTATGGCCCAGGAGTGAACGCTTCGTATGTCACCCAAAGGGTACCACACTAACATCCAGATTACTGGAGAGAGACCCTCCACCAACCTTTTCCCAGATAGCTTAAGGCTCGTAACGCATAACTTCAATTAATCTTATTACTGTGTTTTTGAATTGTTTTGAGAGGAGAAGAGAAAGAAACCCTAAAACTATGGTTGAAAGGGAATCTACCTACAGTTATCATGCATGGGTCAAAAATCTAATGTATGTCATAATTCCCTCTTGCACAGAGGAAATCAGAGATCCTAGGGGAAAACAGCAAAAGAAAGCAAGCAGTAAACAGTAAACAGTAAAATGCATGCTATGCAACAGTACAAGCGAGGCAAGGGAGTCCGGCTCAACCTCAAACCTAAGAAAACAACAGGCAAGAGGAGACAAGCTCCACCTCAAACCTAGAGGTTATCAACACAAGCAAACAGACAATACAACAAAAGAAAAGAAACAGAGAAAGCAGCCCAAGTAACAGCAACAGTCTTCAGCAGACAGCAACTTCAATACTCAACAACAGCAGCTCTAAACAACAAATCCTCTTGACAACAAAGTTGACAACAAAATGGCTTCATCTTCAATCTATCTTCTATCTTCAAGCTTCATCCAACATTATCTTCAAGCTCTAACAAGCACACCACAAGCAAAGAACTAATCACTAAGATCAAGGTTGCAATGTTGTGAACCAAATGAAAACCAAAGGAAATCATCAAGTACCAACATTGAAATGGAAAGGCATCCTCAAAGTTCTACTCAACTATGGGCATACCACACATCCCACCAAAGGAGAGATGGAGTTTCCCTAGGAGGAATTTACATCATTGGATAGAATAGAAGCAGACAATGCATTCTATGTGTTGCACCCTAAAATTTGCTCAACCTATTTCACCTGATTTATGTTTTAAATGCATTATCATTTGCATATTGAATCATGTACATAATATAATCATTTGCATAGCATAGCATAGCAAGGCATCCAACAGGGGATCAAGTGCCATTCTTATCTAAAGAAGCACATCAAGGGTTTTTATTCAAGATTAAGACCATCCAAGTCATCAAGAAATTTTGAAGCTTTGAGAAGTTTGAGGGTCAACCAGTGGACTTTTCTCTTAATTTGAGGTGTATTAAAGGTCATCAATGGGGGTATGAGCTATGGATTGAGAGTATGGAATGTGTACAAATCTTATGAAATGCCTAGAGGGTCATATTGAAGATGAGACAAGTCATTGATTCAAGTACAAGAGCCACAGTTGAAGTGCAGTCAACTAGGGTTTCATCTGAGTCAACCCTAGGCCAACTGAGTGACTGAAGAGCATCAAGGATTAATTGAAGGGTTTGGGATTCATGAATTGATATTTTGATACATGTGTGGTAAATCAAAGAGAATCAAGGGGAGGAGGAGTTACCAAATTAGGGTTTCAGTGTAAAATCCCCTAATTTGGGCCTAACTTCCAAGACAGATAAGTCAAAATTCAAGTTTCAAACGAAGTCTTGGTCAACATGAAACTTGTAAAGCTTCTCAATAGATTTAATTTGAGTACTAGAAGTCTTAAAGAAGATTTGTATAACTCAAGTTATGGTTCTTGCAAGTTATGGGTCCCAAGAGGACACTGAATTTTATCTGTGAAAGTCACTTGACTTCCAAGCAACTTTTTCCCATCAAAGAGTTGTCAAATTGATTCTTGGCTAACATAAGAGTTGTAGGGCTTGACCTTAGCTTTAATTTGAGTACTATAAGTCCTCAAGAAGATTTGTGGAGCTCAAGTTATGGTCTTGGCAATCCAGGGGTATTTTGGGTATTGATGATTACAGGTCATTTTTCAACATAGGTCAAAATCTCCATATTCCACTCCTCAAATGAAAAAATGTTCAACATGAGATGTGTTTAGAATGGTGTTTTTGGGATAGGTAATAGGTCATGGGTGATTGTAAGGGCTTGTATCACAAAATTGCAAAAATGGCCTAAAATAAGGGTGAATTTTAAATGAACCAAGGATGAAAATTGGGATTTTTTTAGCTATGGGTCCAAACCAAGCTATATGACATACCAATTTGATTGGAAAACACATTTTGAAAACATTGACATTGCCACATTTTTGAGTTAAGGGATAATTCTATGACTTGCTTTGTAAAATGGTTACTTACATCATAAGTAACAATTGCAAAACCATTCTTCAAGGCATAACCAAGGCTCTAATGAATCCTAACATATTCAATATGTCATCTAAGGAGAAATTGGATCAGAATGAGGTGCGAATACAATCTTGAAACTCAGCTGCCATATGTGAATTTCTCATGATATTTTCAAATGCAAGAGATGTGGAACTTCTCATTGGATCAATCCAGAAGTTTCTAGAGCTTTCATTCATGTTATATATAAGGATTAGAGGTGATCTAAAGCTTGGGTTGGTGCAGATTGAGGGAGATTGGAGAGATTGAACATTGAGTTTTTAGTTTGCATAACATAATCGGTTACAACCATTTGATCCATTTCAATCCATTCTTTTGTGTTCAATAGCTTTCTTTGGTGTTGGTGAATGATTCCAGATACAATTCAAGGCAAGATTGGTGCAAAATCGTGAGAGAGAATTTTGGATTCATCTCTTACAAATCAGAATCGGATTCAAGGATTCAAGAGGTTTCAATCCAGTTTGTTGCATACAGAAGCTTGATCATACATCATAGAACGTGTTTGGAAGATCTGGGAGCTTGACTTGGAGGTTTTACCATTCTGTTCATCCAAGATTTGCAGGTATGTAAATTGCTTTCTATAGCTCGATTCATGAGGTTTCTTTAGGTTTTAGATGGTGGTAAGCATTGTAGAACATGACTAGGTGGATTCTGGTAACAATTGGCATGATTTAGAGACAAAATTAGGTTGATCACATTTTCTGTTGAGGCTCGTATCTGATGATTCTTAGAGGTTTAAACCTAGTTTGATAGTGGATTTTATTCAGTGTGAAGTGTAGTTGATCCTAGGCTTCTCAATTTTGAGTTTGGTGATATTTTATTGGTGAAGCATTTTCTGAACATGCCTTCGTGTTTTGAGAAGGAGAGGGTTTCGATGCAAATGGAAGGCATGGTTGAGTTCCTTGTGGAAAAACGCGCAGGTTGATGTAGTTAGGTTAGGGTTTGGGTGAGGATTAATAGAGCTGAGATTTGGGGAAGAAGAAGGTTGAAGCTCTGTTCAGCCATGGCGTTTTTCCCTCCAAGCTTTCAAATGGAGAAGATGATAGGATCACCATAGGATCGTGCAAGACTTTTGACCAAAGCCATCATCCAACGGCCACAAGTGAATCTAAGGTTGTGAAGGAATTCTGAGAGGAGAGTGAAACGTGTCGTTTCACTTAATGAGTTGGCATGGGCTTAAGTGAGAATGTTGCTACGTACACCCCAGCCTGGAGGCCCACTTAGAAATACATGGGAAATCATTGCTATTCTCACCAAGTCTTTTCCATTTTTCTTTGTTTTTTCATTTTATTTTCTGATTGTATGTTGGGCCTAGCGCGTTTCCTATACGCACCCCCTCTAAGCCCAATTGGTGAATTGAACTGATTCTGATTGCTATTTGTCACGCCCATTTTAGGATGAGTATTACTATTTTCTTTGATTTTTGCAATTTGGTTGATATTGGTGTGTTTCCCACTTGGGATGTTGATTTGTTTGTTGGGTTTTGGGCATTTCAATTGGGCTTGGGGCTTGAGTTTTGCTTGTTAAGGCTTGTGAAGACTTTGGAGATGATTGAAGACAAGGGATAGAGCTTGATGCATGAAGATTCCTCTCCTGGAAGATGGTTTGTGAAGACTTAGGAGATAGGAGAAATAGCGAGAGCCTTAGATTAGAATGATTTCTTCTTACAAACATAGAAAGCATCTTGTGCTTCTATTCTTCCCTATTAAAAAAAGTCCTTCTAAGATATTCACATCCCTCCTTTGGAGGGATAAGTGGCTTATTTTAGAAGTAGAACTTTGAGGGTACATTTCTCTTATAATGTTAAACACTTATAGGCTTCCTTTGGTTGTCAATAAGCTGTTTAGCATTTCAACTTAATATGTTAAGTGATTCTCTTCTGGAGTATTTGCATTGAAGAATGGAAGCTTTCTGAGGATAAGAAGTGCATTGAAGATTGGTGAAGATAAAGCCTGTACCTGTCAAAGCTGGACATCTGCTGAAATTAGGGTTTTGCTGTTGTTTGAAGCTGTCTATTTGTTGGGGTTCAGTACTTGCCAGAGCTTGGAGATTTGTGGAGACAAAAGCTCATCTAAAGCTTGAAGATCATTGAAGAATGAAGATGGGATCCTGCTTGAAGTTGTTACTGTCAACTGTTTACTGTTAATCAACTGTTTGCTGGTGCTGTTTGAGCTGCCTACTGTAGGAGCTGATGTTGCTGTCAGAGCTGGTGTTGGGTTTTATTTCTTTTGTATTGTTTGTTTGCTTGTTCAGCTTGCCCCTTAGGTTTGAAGTGAAGCTGCTTCACTTTGCCTATTGTTTTCCCAGGTTTGAGGTTGAGTGGGACTCCCTGGCCTCACTTGTATTGCTGCATCTCATGCATTTTACTGTTTACTGTATGCTATTTCTTTTTCCATTTATCCCCTAGGATCTCTGTTTTTCTCTGTGTAAGAGAGGAATATGACAGACATTAGGTGTTAACCCATGCATGATAACATTAGGGTAGTTTTGATTCCCATTTCAAACCCTAGGTTTTTTTAGAATTTCTTTCTCTTCTCATCTCAAAACAATCAAAAACACAATAATCTTTCAAACATTAATAAAAAACAGTTCTTGCGTAAAAGACTGGAAACCAATCAAAACGTCATTTTTGTCCGCTTAGACCCGTAATCAGGAGAAAACCTTTTTTCAGAAGGATAAAAGATAAACAGACAAATCTGTGTTTTCCGTAGCCCGAACTACGTTTGCTCTGATCTTGCATGCTGTTTTAAAGTACGTAGGCACAGGATGCCGTATCCTAGCGAGCAACCTTCCCCTCCTTTCCCGTAGGTAGGTGAACTACGTTGACTCTGATTTTTCGTTCCAGACGGGAATACGTAGGCATAAAGTGCGATACTTTGCCGAGTAATTTTATTTTCTTTTAACCCCAGACCTTTAGAGTAGATAGAATAACAATCCGTACTAGAAAACAAGCGTGGATCTCATCGAGTACGACGGACGTGAGGGGTGCTAATACCTTCCCCTTGCGTAATCGACTCCCGAATCGAGGATTTGGTTGCGATGACCATTCCTTTCCCGTCTTTGCGGTAGGTTTACTTCAAGCGTTTCCTTTCCCTCCTTTGGGATAAATAACACACGGTGGTAACTCTTCTGTTCAGCCGGCGCCGATTTTCGCAGTAGCGACAACTGGCGACTCTGCTGGGGACTCCAACGGTGCCCCACGCGAGTCAATCCTAGCGCTTGTTTTCCCATTGTGGGTTTTGTATGGATTTACTTTTCCGTATTTACTTTCAGCATTATATTATTGTTGTTATGCTGGGTAGGGGGTCCGATTGAGAGATAAGCCGGACCTGGGCTTGAGGGCACCTAGAATTAGTTGTGGAAAGTAGTGGGCGCGTGCATGCTTTGCATGTACTAGTGTCCCGCAAAATCCACGCTTGGACGAGGTTCTTCTGGTTGACTTCTTCTTCAACTCTTTGGGTTGAGGGGGTTGTTGGTTAGTTGGATTGTCGACTCCGGGGACCGATCATTTGGAAGTTGGCTAAGTGAGGCCTCTTCAGGACATGATGATGCCACACCTTCTGGGTATCGTATCATCAGTCTTGAAAGTCTGTGACGCCGACAACCGCATAGGATGCCGTACCTTGTGTCAGTTGATAGGACACCTACCTGTGAGAGGGATTGGGGCATGCAGGAAACTTGACCTCCAGCCTACCCGGTCTTCTTGATGTTGGATCAGTATGTGTGGTTACTTGAGGTTCTTCACCAGGGCAGTGTTATAGGTCTGTCGAGACCAGATTGGAGCATTGTTTTGAGCCTGTTAAGGCAAAGTGAAGCATTGTTACGGGTCTGTTGAGGCCAGGTTTGAGCAGTATTGTGGGGATGTTGAGACAGATATAGTGGATGGATCTCGTCAGCAATATATCACTTGATCCCTGTTGCATATTGCATTGTTGCATACTCATTTTGCATATCATTAACGTGTGTCTGTGCTGCAGGTGCATTTTCATACCTCTGGTTCTAGTTACCCGGATTTCTGTCTGCTGATATTATGGATACCCTGAAGAAGACTGTGGCATACAAGTTGCCTACTCCAGATGTTTCTTCTTTGCTTGGTTTGATATCTCTAGCTGATGATGATGTGAAGAGAAGCTTCAGGAAGAGCTATGGGAAGTTACTTAGATTCGTTTATAAACCATCCATGTATGAGCGGAACGGATTGTACGCACTGATGCAGTTTTATGATCCCCTGTTGAGGTGTTTTACTTTCCCTGACTTCATTCTGGCTCCGACTATGGAGGAATATGCTGAGATCTTAGAGTTGACCATCCAGAACAGGGCACCTTTCATTCACATGGATGTTGAGCCCAAACTGGAAGATTTGGCTGTGGCCTTGCATTTAGACTCTTCAGAGCTGCTGTTGACCTCGTGGAATGGAGTGTCTGGTTTTTCTCTCAAGTTCTTGGTTGGGAAAGCACAAGAGTATGCCAAGAGTGGATGTTGGACTGTGTTTAATGCTATTCTTGCTCTGTGTATCTACGACATTGTACTGTTCCCGAACCTGTCGGACTTTGCTGATCTGGATGCGTTCTACATATTTGCTTCAGGCAATCCTGTGCCTACTTTGATTGGAGATTTCTATCACTCACTGCATTATAAGAACGAGAACAGGAGGGGCAAGAACGTCTCTTGTTGTGGGTCTTTGCTGTATATGTGGTTTGAGAGTCATCTGCCCAAGAGGGGTATCTTCGCTGAGTCTGTAGATATGGTGGATTGGTCTGAGCACCTGATGGGACTTTCTTCAGAAGACATTGTCTGGTTTAATAAAGATTTTTTGGGATCTGTGATCATCTATAGTTGCGCCGGATATCCTAACGTTCCCCTGATTGGGAGGAAAGGGTGTATTAACTACAATCCTTCATTATTGATCAGGCAATTCGGGTATGCTTTGAAAAACCCGCCAAAAGAGGAGGAAGTGCAGGAATCTCTGTACTTCACAGGTGATTTGAAGGGAGAACTATTGTCCAGTCTTCAGCATGCTTGGAGAAACATCAACAGAAGGGGTAAGCCACTGTTGGGTAAAAATGATTGTCAAGCCTATCCCCCGTACAGAGCCTGGATCCAAGATAGAGCAAAGCAGGTGCGGATGCCGTTTCCTGCAGTATTACCTCCTGCTCCCCCCGTGATTGAGGAGCCAACTATTGTGCCTATTGAGAGATATGAACAGGTTGTGAAGGAGAAAGAAGAGCTGATGAAAGCCAACGAGAAGCTGGAGGAAGAGCTAATGCGACTCAGGAGCGAAAGGAATGAGGCTATATATTCCTTCGAGCAGCAAACGAAGCTGGTGAATCAACTAGGCACAAAATTGACTGAGCAACGAAAGAAGCGTGAGCGTTTGGGGATAGACTTCAAGAGCTCTCATGATGTGCTGGAGTATAAGAAGAAAGCACTTGATATAGCCTACCGGGAGATCTCTGCATTCAACAAAACCTGGAACGCCATGCTGACCGACAATAAGGAAAGAGAAGACAAACTGAAGCTGCAGACCTCCGAGATGGAAGGTCAGTTGAAAGCTAGCCAGAAGAGGTTGGAAGAAGAGGTTACGCGGAGGTATGATGTCCAGAATGCCTTGAACAAAGTTATCAAGCGCAAGAAAGAGTCTGCATCCCAGAAACGGAAGCTAGAAGATTGCTTTGGGGAAGGTGTTTGGGAGGAATCCATTGGTGATCTCCAGCGTGTTGTCAGGCAAAGAGACTCGCTCGTCGAAGGGTTGCTTGCTCAGCCAAATCATCCCAAGACTAAGAGATTATTGGAGGAGTACCAGGCATACGATCGCACTTGACTATCTCATGTATTGATGTGTATGCTTTATTTGCACTGTGCTGGCCATCACCAGGATTGTTGGTTGAGGTCATGCCTTCCTATTATACGCTCAGTAATATTGTATTCCTGACTTGATGGGCTTTTCTGCAATATATGAGATGTTTTTCCATGATTGGGTTTCGAGCTTCTTATTGCTATCATTGTCACTGCACTGGCACTTTGGCACTAGAATCAGGGGTTGATCTCCCTAACGCACAGACACATATTGCATCTGCATATCCATTTTGCATTGCTAGTTACTTGTTGAACTTGTATCTCATTTCCTGCATCTCCAGGTTGTCCAGGATTGATGAACAAAGAGTCCACCGTTACTCAACCCGAAACAACTGCAAGAGAGTCATGGATCAAGTCCAGGTGGAGATGCAGGAAATCCGCGAGAAGCTGAATCTGTTCATGCAAGCAATGGAGAACATCGCTAAGGGCCAGGAGAGCCTCCAGACTTTGGTACAGCCGCTGCTGACGCGAGCTAATGGGAACGACAACAATGACCACAATTCTGCGCATGTTGAAACTATTCCGGAGGATGGGCCCCCTACGCCTGTGGTTCCACCTGTGGTGACCCCACCTGTTGTGGTTATAAACGAGGGCGCTGGCGTGGGCAATGGTAACGCAGGGAATGGAAATGAGACTGTTGTTAACAATGTTGGATTTGGGGACGCCAACCAAGGCGGTGGTAACAACAATGGTGGTAAAGGTTTCGGCAACAATGGTTTCGGCTACAATGATCAGGGATTTGATTACGTCAATCAGGACGGGAAATTCGGCTTCAACACTCAGGGTTTCGGTTATGACGGTTTTGGTAACGCTAACCAGGGGTATGGTGGATTTGGTAATATGAATGGTGCTGGGGTGATTCCTGTCAACACTGGGTTTGGACCTGTTAGGGTCAATCAGGGTTTCGGTAACGTGGGACGAGGTCCCATGATCAATCAGCAAGGGTTTGGTCGCAACACTAGGCACGACGGATATGGAAATGGAAATGTGAATTGGGGCGAAGACTACCAGGAGGACGCCTTTTCTGGAAGAGGTGTGGGATTTGAAGGACCTGTTGATCCTGTGCAAAGGATTCGAATGCTTGAAGAACAGATGAAGGGGGTAGTGAATCAGAACTCCACCGGTTTGAATATGGCTACAATAGGCTTGGTACCAGGGCTGAGGGTGCCGTTGAAATTCAAGGCTCCCACGTTTGACAAGTACAAGGGGGACACCTGCCCTAAGGTCCATGTTCGCTCTTATTACAGAAGGATGTCCGCGTATTCAGACGATGAAAGGATGCTCATGCATTTCTTTCAGGATAGCTTATCAGGACCCTCACTTGAATGGTATATGGGGTTGGAGCCCACGCAGATTAAAACCTGGAAGCAGTTGGCTGATGCTTTCGTGACACATTACAAATACAACAACGATCTGGCGCCGAACCGGGTCCAATTGCAGGGTTTGTCACAGAAGAACGGTGAAAGCTTTAAAGAGTATGCACAAAGGTGGCGCGATATGGCAGCAAGGGTGCATCCTCCTTTAATTGAAAGGGAGATGAATGACATGTTCATTGGGACATTTACGGGGGTATTCTATGAAAAACTGTTTAGTGTGTCGTTGAGCAGTTTCTCAGATTTGAATCTTATGGGGGAGATGATTGAAAACGGGATTAAAGTTGGAAGGTTCCAAGCAAGTGAGTCTACTTCAACAGGAGGTACCAGAAAGGCATTTGGTGGTAGACGACAGGGTGATTCTAGTGCCGTGTTTGGTGGCAGGGGCAGGGGCAGAGGAAGAAATCAGTATGTTCAGCCGCAGCAGATAGCTAGTGTTACTATCCCGCTTCCTCAACAAGGGCAGCCTCAGCAACAACAACAACAACAATAGCAACAGCAAGGCTAGAATCCTGGCCAGAGAAGGGTACAAAATGCCAGAGCGAAAAGAGTGTTCGACGCACCTCCTTCCACGTATGCAGAACTCCTCCAAACCCTGTTAGGGTTGAACTTGGTTGAAAAGAGGACTTTGGCACCACCTACAGGGGCAGTACTTCCTTACAGATATGATGCCAACAAGCATTGCGAATTCCACTCCGGGGCACCCGGGCATGATATAGAATCTTGTCTGGCATTTAAACACAAAGTTCAGGATTTATTGGATAGCAAAGCTCTTAACTTTGGACAGGCGGGTCCAAATATCGTGCAACAGCCTATGCCCAATCATGGGGCAAACGCCATCCTGACAGAAGAGAATTTGAATCTAGTAATGGATGTCAATGAGCTGAAGACACCGTTGGGTGAAATTAAAAGCAGGTTGTTAAGAGGGGGTGTATTCCTAGGGTGTGATGAATTTTGCTTGGATTGTTGGATACATCCAGAGGGTTGTAATGAGTTGAAGCAGGGTATTCAGGCTATGATGGATAAGGGTACTTTGCAATTCGATAGAACCGAGGTCGAAAAGCCTGTAGAGGCGTTGTGTGATGAGTTGAACGATGTTGCTACAGTGACGATTCCAAGGAAAATAATAACGATAACAGCGCCTGCCAGGCAGCCGACGATCACAATTACTAAAGTAGGACCAGTTCCTTTTGAGAGTACTAAAGCAGTGCCGTGGACTTACAGGTTGGAGGTATGTTGCGATGGTGAGAAAATTGAAGTCAATGGACAACCAACTGGGGTTGTAGATAATGTTGTCGGAACAGGGGGTATGACCAGAAGCGGAAGAATCTTCACGTCACCTGAGGTAGAGGCGGAAAGGGTAGCCAAGGGTAAAGCTAAGGCAACTGAGAGTGGTCCTTCTCAGTCGAATGAAAAGGAAACGTCACTTAAGGATGTGGAGGAGTTTATGAGGCTCATTCATAAAAGTGATTACAAAATTGTGGAGCATCTCCAATAAACGCCGTCAAAAATTTCCATCCTATCCTTGCTGTTATGTTCCGAAGCTCATCGGAATGCTTTGCTGAAGATTCTAGACACGTCGTTCGTTCCTCAAGAAGTTTCTGTTAATCAAATTAGAAGGGGTGATGGCGCATGTCAATGCGGGGCACAGTTTGGGCTTCACAGACTTTGATTTAACTCCGAGAGGGCGAGAGCACAATATGGCATTGCATGTGTCAGTTGAATGTCGGGGCACGGTCATGTCCCATGTTTTAGTAGACACTGGATCTTCCCTGAATGTGCTACCGAAGAAAGCCATGATGAAGTTGGATATCAGGGGGATTATCTGCACGCCCAGTGACTTAGTGGTGAGGGTGTTCGATGGAACGAGGAGGTCGGTCTTCGGATCAATAACATTACCGTTGCAGGTGGGGCCTGAAATATTTGAAACTGAGTTCTATATAATGGACATCCAGCCAGCATATAGTTGTCTTCTTGGGCGCCCATGGATCCATGCTGCCGGGGCAGTCACATCCACGTTACACCAGAAGCTGAAGTATATGGTCGGGGATAGTGTCGTCACTGTTTGTGGAGAAGAAGATATTCTGGTTAGCCATTTGTCTTCGTTAAAATATGTCGAGGTCGACAGCGAAATACATGACACACCCTGTCAAGCCTTCGAGGGGTTGCGAATTAAGGACAAAGCTCCAGTTCCAAGTAAAGTATCAGATGTGGCGGTGTCATCTTACAAACAGGCTCAAGCTCTAGTGCAGGCAGGCAAAGCCAAGGGCTGGGGGCAGGTATTTGAAATTCCCGTGAAGAATGACAGGTTCGGGCTTGGGTATCATCCTTCGTTGTCAACATCCTCTTCAGGAGCGCCCAAGTTCAGAGGGCCGATCACCATTACACCAAATGGAGTGAGCTTTGAGACTATCAATGCTGTTTCCGATTCTGAGGAAGGAGATAGCGACTGTGATATGGACGCGTGGATCAAGCCGAGTGTGCCAGGACAAAGTCTCTGCAATTGGTCTATCCGGGAAACTGTTCCTGTGACAACTAAACAGTAATGATTTGTTTTCTTAATTGTTGAATAATCTTGTGTCTTACCCTGGGCATAGTGATTTTGCTTAGGGCCATTTGGTTATGTACATTACACTGTTTAATCGTGAAATAAAGGCGTTTTTCATATACAAATGTTGTGATCCTTGTTTTTCCTGTTTTTATCTTTTACAATAAAATGGCAACATGGTTACTCGCTTTGTATGCGTTTTGAAGCATTTAACCATTTCCTTTGCAGGATAACTATTTCAGATGACATCTATGAACCGCCTATGACTCACTTCGACTCCGAGCACCCGGTATTTCAGGCTGAGGAAGAGATTGTGGAAGATGGCGACGTACCAGAAGAGTTGACCTGGTTAGTGAAACAAGAAGAAAGAATCATTCTGCCCCATGAGGAAGTCATTGAGATCATCAATTTGGGGTCGGAAGAGGTTGAGAGAAACATCCGTATAGCGGCTGCGCTGCAGAGCGACATCAAGCAAAAATTGGTTGAGATGCTCAAAGAGTACAGTGATATATTTGCTTGGTCATACGAGGATATGCCTGGGTTGGATACGGATATGGTTGTTCACCGTCTGCCGCTGCGAGAGGAATGTCCGCCTATTAAGCAGAAACTCCGAAGAACTAGGCCGGACATGGCTGTGAAGATCAAGGAGGAAGTTCAGAAACAATGGGATGCTGGTTTCCTAGCTGTTACAAAATATCCCTCATGGGTCGCTAATATTGTGCCAGTGCCAAAGAAAGACGGTAAAGTGCGAATGTGTGTAGACTACCGTGATCTGAATAGGGCGAGCCCGAAAGATGACTTTCCACTTCCTCACATCGATGTGCCGGTTGATAACACTGCTCAATTCTCCGTATTCTCCTTCATGGATGGCTTCTCGGGCTATAATCAGATTAAAATGGCTCCATAAGACATGGAGAAGACTACCTTTATTACTCCCTGGGGAACATTTTGTTACAAAGTGATGCCCTTCGGATTGAAGAACGTTGGGGCAACATATCAACGTGCTATGACGACTCTCTTTCATGACATGATGCATAAAGAGATCGAGGTTTATGTTGACAATATGATTGCCAAATCCCAGACGGAGGAGGAGCATTTGGTTAATCTGCTGAAACTGTTCAAGAGACTTAGGAAGTTCAGGTTGAGACTGAACCCTAATAAATGCACCTTCGGGGTGAGATCGGGTAAACTACTGGGGTTTATCATGAGCGAAAAGGGAATAGAGGTTGATCCTGCGAAAATAAAAGCAATACAAGAGATGCCGACGCCTAAAACAGAAAAAGAAGTGCGTGGATTTTTAGGGAGATTGAACTACATCGCTCGGTTCATATCTCACCTAACTGCGACATGCGAGTCGTTGTTCAAGTTGTTGAAAAAGGGCTAGGTTGTGACCTGGAATGAAAATTGTCAAAAGGCGTTCGACAAGATAAAAGAATACTTGTAGGAACCTCCTGTTTTGATACCCCCAGTGGCCGGGAGACCTCTGATTATGTATTTGATGGTTCTGGAGGAAAGTATGGGTTGTGTTCTCGGTCAACACGACGAGACAGGACGAAAAGAGCATGCGATCTACTATTTGAGTAAGAAGTTTACCGACTGTGAGTCCAGATACTCAATGCTGGAGAAAACGTGTTGTGCACTCGCCTGGGCCGCCAAACGTTTGAGGCAATACATGCTAAATCATACAACCCTGCAAATTTCAAAGATGGATCCAATCAAATACGTGTTTGAGAAGCAAGCACTCTCCGGAAGAATTGCCCGATGGCAGATGGTGTTAACCGAATATGATATTTAATATGTCTCACAAAAGGCTATTAAAGGTAGCGTTCTGTCGGAGTACCTTGCGGAGCAGCCTGTTGAGGATTACCAATCGATGAGGTTTGATTTTCCTGACGAGGATATCATGTACCTGAAGATGAAGGATTGTGAAGAACCGTTGTCGGACGAAGGACCAGAGTTGGGTTCCAAGTGGCAGTTAATATTTGACGAAGCTGTAAATTCCTATGGTAGCGAAATAGGTGCGATTATCACTACTCCTCAGGGGTCGCACATCCCCTTTACTGCCCGATTGAATTTTCCCGTTACCAATAATGAGGCGGAATACGAGGCTTGCATCATGGGCCTGGAAGAGGCTATTGATTTGCGAATCAAACATCTGGATGTATACGGAGACTCAGCTCTGGTAGTGAATCAGATTAAAGGAGAATGGGAGACACGTCAGCCCAATTCGATACCATATATGAATTATGAAAGATGATTGTTGCCTTTCTTTGATAAGGTGGAATTGCATCATGTGCCGCGAGCAGAAAATCAAATGGCTGACGCCCTGGCGACATTGTCTTCGATGTATAAAGTTAACTTCTGGAACGAGGCTCCCCGGATTGTTATCTCTCGGCTCGATAGGCCTGCCTTCATATTTGCCATCGACGAGGCTCCCGATGGTCAACCTTGGTACTTTGACATCCAGAATTTCCTGAAAAACAAGGAGTATCTGGTTGGGGCATCTAGTCGAGATCAGAAGACTCTCAAGAGATTGGCCGATAATTTTTATTTGAATCCAGACGGTGTCCTATACAAAAGAAACCACGACTTGGTGTTGCTACGTTGTGTAGATGAGAATGAAGCGAAGTTGCTCATGGAAGAGATACATGAGGGCACATTTGGTACACATGCTGGTGGGCATGCTATGTTGAGAAAACTGCTGAGGGTAGGTTACTACTGGCTAACTATGGAAACAGACTGTTTCAAGTTTGCAAAGAGGTGTCATAAATGCCAAATTTATGCGGACAAGGTACATGTACCTCCAAGTCCTCTGAATGTGATGTCATCACCGTGGCCGTTCTCGATGTGGGGAATTGATATGATTGACAAGATCGAGCCTACGGCATTCAACAGACACCGGTTCATTTTGGTGGCAATTGATTACTTCACCAAGTGGGTGGAAGCAGTATCATATGCTAATGTCACCAAACAAGTGGTCGCCAGATTTATCAAACGAGATATTATCTGCAGGTATGGAATCCATGAGCGGATTATCACTGACAACGGTTCGAATTTGAATAACAAGATGATGAAAGAGCTGTGCCAGAATTTTAAGATTGAACATTACAACTCTTCTCCTTACCGACCCAAGATGAATGGCACTGTTGAAGCAGCCAATCAGAACATAAAGAAGATTGTTCCGAAGATGGTTGTGATGTATAAGGACTGGCACGAGATACTACCTTTTGCTTTGCACGGTTATCGTACGACGATACGCACATCAACCGGGGCAACCCCTTTCTCGTTGGTATACGGAATGGAGGCAGTGTTACCATTGGAGGTTGAGATTCCTTCCTTGAGGGTTTTACGAGATGTCCAACTTGACGAGGCAGAATGGATTAAGGATAGACTGAATCAACTCAGCTTAATGGATGAGAAGAGGCTAGCTTCTCTAGCATACGGTCGGTTGTATCAGAGCCGGATGAAGAAAGTATACAATAAGAAGATACACCCTCGAAGCTTTCAGACGGGCGACCTTGTGCTGAAGAGGATTCTCCCGCCACAAACAAATCACAGGGGCAAGTGGACCCCTAATTACGAAGGGCCCTACGTTGTCAGGAAAGTCTTCTCTGGAGAAGCCTTGCTACTATCTACCATGGATGGTGAAGACTTTACGTCGCCTGTGAATTCAGACGCAGTTAAAAAATACTTTGCTTGAAAGTGACCCGCTGGACAGTAAAAAGAGAGTCCAGGCAAAAATGGGGCATCCTGGCGAACCGTAAAAAATGAATAAAAGGTTCGGGAAAAAGTTAGGGATAAAATTGAAAAGATGTACACCCGCGAAGTCGAAAACCTGCATTGGGCGACTTCGGCAAAAAAGGGTATCCCGGTGAATCGAAAACCCGCAAAGGGGGGTTCATGCAAAAGTTAGGGATTGAAAAAGCAAATGACTGCGGTCCGAATCTGATACAATAGTGCTTAGTGGTTTGGGAGTACCCGAGGGTTCGTTTATCCGACACAATCTCTTCCAAAAATTGAATACCGGGAAAGCGCCCAAGTCAGGCGAGTCATAGGAGGATCAGCTCAGGATGTTTGTCTGCACCATGTTGCCGACATGTATACAAATATTGTTTTGTATCTTTATGCTTTCTGTGCATATATTTATGTGTGTTTGTGCGTAACTTCCTCTTTTCAGGAGTTACATCCGGTGTACAAAACTTTGCCTATTCAGAGGCCTGTTGTTAATAAAACATGTTATTCAGTATTTGATGTTTGTGCTTTACTGTTTTGTATGTGGAAAACGCCAATGTTCCGATGAACTTGCATGTGCATAACTTTGTTGGCCCTTGCCAGTGATTGCTAAAACTTCGAATTGACTGAAGTAATGTCACAGACACTAACCCGAATAGATTTGGTTGTATATATTTGTGTTGTCTCGTTTGTGTTTTGCAGGGTTCTCACCTGTGAAGCGAACGATCAGAAAATTGTGGCCCCAACTGGAGGCTCGTGATGAAAGACTTGACTTTGTTTAACGCTAATCCCCACGCAGGTTGCACCTTACCCCCAGAGGTTGAAACGAGGATTCCCTTACCGAAGGAAGGATTATTTTCCCAGAAGAGTATCCCCATGGGATGTTGTCCGCAGGACGTCCCCTGTAAGTAGAGATCAGTATCCCATGCAGAGGTTATACTCCCCAGATAGTCGAAGATGTGCGCCTTCAATCCCCTGCTGGGAGGATTTCCATGGAGCATAACCAAGGTAGTCAGTCCAGAAAGGATTATCCCCACCGAGGATGGTTTTATTTCTCCCCGCAAGTCGTCATGATTTCGTCAGAATGATTATCCCCAACGGAGTGGTAGCTCCGAGTTCGTAAGCTGTACCCAGACAGTTGTCTCTCAGAAGGGTTGCTTCTCCCCCAGCTGAGTTAATCTTCCCAGCAGGTGTTATTCTTTTCTCCCAGTGGAAATTGATGTGTAATATCTCTTCGGCAGAGTTGGTTGTATTTCCGGCATTTATTTTGCCAGAATACTTTGCAGTATCCGTTCATCCCCAACAGGGTGGTATTTGTCCTCAACAGCCGTGTTGAAGCAAGCTTGTCAGAGCATCCCCAGCAGCCTGAACCTGCATTTGCATTTGCATACATTATCATGTTTGCATCTACCCAAACGCGTAGCATTTCCATGTTGTATGGAGCATTACGCCATTGCCAAACATACGCATTATGAAACATAAATCAGGTTGGTTAACCTTTTGCTTTTCAGGTGTGTTTCTCAACAGGAGTATGGGGTTCTATCTCAGATCTATTTCCAGACGATCAAGGTCTCGCCGTGAGACATGTGATGATGTAGTTCTTATCATTATTCCCCATAGAGTTACTGGCTGAAGTTTCTCGTATCCGACCGGCGGAGTGTTTTTCTTCAGGTTTGCTGTCGCGGCAACATTTCAGGGTTCCATGAATCAAGATTTCAGAAGTGGTCACTTGTTGTCGAAATGAGTGTTTGGTGTTTATTTTCAGAATATCCCTAGTGAAGTAAGCTACTACCAAGAACAGGCTAGGAAGCTATATCCAAGGTTATATTTCCCCGTAAGAATCAGGCGGAAGAACTTTCCTGTATGTATCAGGCAGATGTGTTATGATCAGACAGATGTGTTATCTTTTCCCATAAGAACCAGGCGGAAGAACTTTCCTGTATGTATCAGGCAGATGTGTTATGATTTTCCCGTAAGAACCAGGCGGAAGAACTTTCCTGTATGTATCAGGCAGATGTGTTATGATTTTCCCGTAAGAATCAGGCGGAAGAACTTTCATGTATGTATCAGGCAGATGTGTTATGATTTTCCCGTAAGAATCAGGCGGAAGAACTTTCCTGTATGTATCAGGCAGATGTGTTATCTTTTCCCGTATGAAGCAGGCGGAAGAACTTTCATGTATGTATCAGGCAGATGTGTTATCTTTTCCCGTAAGAATCAGGCGGAAGAACTTTCCTGTATGTATCAGGCAGATGTGTTATCTTTTCCCGTATGAAGCAGGCGGAAGAACTTTCCTGTATGTATCAGGCAGATGTGTTATCTTTTCCCGTATGAAGCAGGCGGAAGAACTTTCCTGTATGTATCAGGCAGATGTGTTATCTTTTCCCGTAAGAATCGGGCGGATGAACTTCCCTGTATGAATCAGGCAGATGTGTTTTCCGGTTTGAGTAAAGAAAATGGATTTTTCCCGTATGAAGCAGGCGGATGAACTTTCCAATATCCAGATGGATAATTCTCCCATGATAGACAGGGTACGTGAGTGGTGTTCCAATATTTGACAAAAGTATGTTCCCCAAGGAAGTCGTTGTGATTTCCTCGCGTTAATGTCCCCAGTAGAGTCTTCTTCAAAGTCGTTTGTGGGCTGGACCAACAGAGGTAGCTACTGCAGAAGTAAGCAGAGAAATAGTATTCAGATGATTCTTCCCGTATGAGGCATGCAGATGAATGCTCAGACGAAATTGTTTCCCCAGCGGAGTCGTTGGGATGTTGCTATGTTGACAGAATATAGCGTCCTAACGTGAACAAAGTTCTATCCTCGCGATGACCGAATCTTTTTCAGGCTGATGAAAATAATCCCCAGCATGATCGTTAATTGATCAGTTTGTTGCCGTAACAACCAGATCCAGTCAGCGGATGTGTTTTTCCAAGCAGTTTGTGCAGTCTATTTCAGCGGTTGGCAAATTTCCGGGTTCTTAGTATTCAACCGTCTCGTACCTCGATTGTTTGAAAGCCGTTTGCTCTTCACCCAGTCGGGTCCAAGCCGTTTGAATAGGGGCAGCTGTTGCACCCTAAAATTTGCTCAACCTATTTCACCTGACTTATAATTTAATTGCATTATCATTTGCATATTGAATCATGTACATAATATAATAATTTGCATAGCATAGCATAGCAAGGCATCCAATAGGGGATCAAGTGCCATTCTTATCTAAAGAAGCACATCAAGGGTTTTTATTCAAGATTAAGACCATCCAAGTCATCAAGAAATGTTTGAAGCTTTGAGAAGTTTGAGGGTCAACCAGTGGACTTTTCTCTTAATTTGAGGTGTATTAAAGGTCATCAATGGGGGTATGAGCTATGGATTGAGAGTATAGAATGTGTATAAAGCTTATGAAATGCCTAGAGGGTCATATTGAAGATGAGACAAGTCATTGATTCAAGTACAAGAGCCACAGTTGAAGTGCAGTCAACTAGGGTTTCATCTGAGTCAACCCTAGGTCAACTGAGTGACTGAAGAGAATCAAGGCTTAATTAAAGGGTGTGGGATTCATGAATTGATATGTTGATACATATGTGGTAAATCAAAGAGAATCAAGGGGAGGAGGAGTTACCAAATTAGGGTTTCAGTGTAAAATCCCCTAATTTGGGCCTAACTTCCAAGACAGATAAGTCAAAATGCAAGTTTCAAATGAAGTCTTGGTAAACATGAAACTTGTAGATATTCTCAATTTCTTTAATTTGAGTACTAGAAGTCTTTAATAAGATTTGTATAACTCAAGTTATGGTTCTTGCAAGTTATGGGTCCCTAGAGGACACTGAATTTTATCTGTGAAAGTCACTTGACTTCCAAGCAACTTTTGCCCATCAAGGAGTTGTCAAATGGATTCTTGGCTAACATAAGAGTTGTAGGGATTGACCTTAGCTTTAATTTGAGTACTAGAAGTCCTCAATAAGATTTGTGGAACTCAAGTTATGGTCTTGGCAATCCAGGGGTATTTTGGGTATTAATGATTACAGGTCATTTTTCAACATAGGTCAAAATCTCCATCTTCCACTCCTCAAATGAAACAATGTTCAACATGATATGTGTTTAGAATGGTGTTTTTGGGCTAGTTAAGAGGTCATGGGTGATTGGAAGGGCTTGTATCACAAAATTGAAAAAATGGCCTAAAATAAGGGTGAATTTTAAATGAACCAAGGATGAAAATTGGGATTTTTTGAGCTATGGGTCCAAACCAAGCCATATGACATACCAATTTGATTGGAAAACACATTTTGAAAACATTTACATTGCCACATTTTTGAGTTAAGGGATAATTCTATGACTTGCTTTGTAAAATGGTTACTTACATCATAAGTAACAATTGCAAAACCATTCTTCAAGGCATAACCAAGGCTCTAATGAATCCTAACATATTCAATATGTCATCTAAGGAGAAATTGGATCAGAATGAGGTGCAAATACAAGCTTGAAACTCAGCTGCCATATGTGAATTTCTCATGATATTTTCAAATGCAAGAGATGTGGAACTTCTCATTGGATCAATCCAGAAGTTTCTAGAGCTTTCATTCATGTTCTATATAAGGATTAGAGGTGATATAAAGCTTGGGTTGGTGTAGATTGAGGGAGATTGGAGAGATTGAACATTGAGTTTTCAGTTTGCATAACAGAATCGGTTACAACCATTTGATCCATTTCAATCCATTCTTTTGTGTTCAATAGCTTACTTTGGTGTTGGTGAATGATTCCAGATACAATTCAAGGCAAGATTGGTGCAAAATCGTGAGAGAGCATTTTGGATTCATCTCTTGCAAGTCAGAATCGGATTTAAGGATTCAAGAGGTTTCAATCCAGTTTGTTGCATACAGAAGCTTGATCATACATCATAGAACGTGTTTGGAAGATCTGGGAGCTTGATTTGGAGGTTTTACCACTCTGTTCATCCAAGATTTGCAGGTATGTAAATTGCTTTCTATAGCTCGATTCATGAGGTTTCTTTAGGTTTTAGATGGTGGTAAGCATTGTAGAACATGGCTAGGTGGATTCTAGTAACAATTGGCATGATTTAGAGACAAAATTAGGTTGATCACATTTTCTGTTGAGGCTCGTATCTGATGATTCTTAGAGGTTTAAACCTAGTTTGATAGTGGATTTTATTCAGTGTGAAGTGTAGTTGGTCCTAGGCTTCTCAATTTTGAGTTTGGTGATATTTTATTGGTGAAGCATTTTCTGAACATGCCTTCGTGTTTTGAGAAGGAGAGGGTTTCGATGCAAATGGAAGGCATGGTTAAGTTCCTTGTGGAAAAACGCGCAGGTTGATGTAGTTAGGTTAAGGTTTGGGTGAGGATTAATGGAGCTGAGATTTGGGGAAGAAGAAGGTTGAAGCTCTGTTCAGCCATGGCGTCTTTCCCTCCAAGCTTTCAAATGGAGAAGATGATAGGATCACCATAGGATCGTGCAAGACTTTTGACCAAAGCCATCATCCAACGACCACGAGTGAATCTAAGGTTGTGAAGGAATTCTGAGAGGAGAGTGAAACACGCCATTTCACTTAATGAGTTAGCATGGGCTTAAGTGAGAATGTTGCTACGTACACCCCAGCCTGGAGGCCCACTTAGAAATACATGGGAAATCATTGCTATTCTCACCAAGTCTTTTCCATTTTTCTTTGTTTTTTCATTTTATTTTCTGATTGTATGTTGGGCCTAGCGCGCTTCCTATACGCACCCCCCTCTGAGCCCAATTGGTGAATTTAACTGATTCTGATTGCTATTTGTCACGCCCATTTACCATTTTCATTTTATTTTCTTTTTATTTCATGATTTTGACATAGTTAATAGAAAATTCATAACTAATTGAAAAAAGATTATTTTTGGATGGGAATTTTTTCCTTGTTTTCCTTAGGGTTTCTAGAATTTAATAAAACAATAAAAATATTAATTCCTTGCATTTTATATTTTTGGCATATTTTACAATATTATTGCTTTTAGTTTACATTTGTTTGATGCCTTATTTTTCTAAATTTAATATGATCAATTGGTGCATGATTTTTGTTTGATTCTTGTGAGGTTGATTAGATTAGAGACCCATGCTCCCTTAGAGATTTTTTTCATATTTTTATGATTAAATTTAGGCTAGTTTTGAATGATGAACTTTAGGGTGTTAGGATTAGGGTTTTACAATACTTAGGTGTAGTGTAAGGCATAGTTTGGATACTTAGGGTTTGATTTAGGCCTTAGGGTTTATGTGGGGTATAGGGTACATAGGTAGGGTCCCTTAGAAATTAATCTAGGATTTTAGGATGAGTATTACTATTTTCTTTGATTTTTGCAATTTGGTTGATATTGGTGTGTTTCCCACTTGGGATGTTGATTTGTTTGTTGGGTTTTGGGCATTTCAATTGGGCTTGGGGCTTGAGTTTTGCTTGTTGAGGCTTGTGAAGACTTTGGAGATGATTGAAGACAAGGGATAGAGCTTGATGCATGAAGATTCCTCTCCTGGAAGATGGTTTGTGAAGACTTAGGAGATAGGATAAATAGGGAGAGCCTTAGATTAGAATGATTTCTTCTTACAAACATAGAAAGCATCTTGTGCTTATATTCTTCCCTATGACAAAAAGTCCTTTTAAGATATTCACATCCCTCCTTTGGAGGGATAAATGGCTTATTTTAGAAGTAGAACTTTGAGGGTACATTTCTCTTATAATGTTAAACACTTATAGGCTTCCTTTGGTTGTCAATAAGCTGTTTAGCATTTCAACTTAATTTGTTAAGTGATTCTCTTCTGGAGTATTTGCATTGAAGAATGGAAGCTTTTTGAGGATAAGAAGTGCATTGAAGATTGGTGAAGATAAAGCCTGTACCTGTCAAAGCTGGATATCTGCTGAAATTAGGGTTTTGCTGCTGTTTGAAGCTGTCTATTTGTTGGGGTTCAGTGCTTGCCAGAGCTTGGAGATTTGTGGAGACAAAAGCTTATCTAAAGCTTGAAGATCATTAAAGAATGAAGATGGGATCTTGCTTGAAGTTGTTACTGTCAACTGTTTGCTGTTAATCAACTATTTGCTGGTGCTATTTGAGCTGCCTACTGTAGGAGCTGGTGTTGCTGTCAGAGCTGGTGTTGGGTTTTATTTCTTTTGTATTGTTTGTTGGCTTGTTCAGCTTGCCCCTTAGGTTTGAAGTGAAGCTGTTTCACTTTGCCTATTGTTTTCCCAAGTTCGAGGTTGAGTGGGACTCCCTGGCCTCGCTTGTATTGCTGCATCTCATGCATTTTACTGTTTACTGTATGCTATTTCTTTTTCCGTTTATCCCTTAGGATCTCTGTTTTTCTCTGTGCAAGAGAGGAATATGACAGACATTAGGTGTTAACCCATGCATGATAACATTAGGGTAGTTTTGATTCCCATTTCAAACCCTAGGTTTTTTAGAATTTCTTTCTCTTCTCATCTCAAAACAATAAAAAACACAATAATCTTTCAAACATTAATAAAAAACAGTTCTTGCGTAAAAGACTGGAAACCAATCAAAACGTCATTTTTGTCTGCTTGGACCCGTAATCAGGAGAAAACCTTTTTTCAGAAGGATAAAAGATAAACAGACAAATCTGTGTTTTCCGTAGCCCCAACTACGTTTGCTCTGATCTTTCATGCTGTATGAAAGTACGTAGGCACAGGATGTCGTATCCTAGCGAGCAACCTTCCCCTCCTTTCCCGTAGGTAGGTGAACTACGTTGACTCTGATTTCTCGTTCCAGACGGGAATACGTAGGCATTAAGTGCGATACTTTGCCGAGTCATTTTATTTTCTTTTAACCCCAGACCTTTAGAGTAGATAGAATAACAATCTGTACTAGAAAACAAGCGTGGATCCCGTCGAGTACGACGGACGTGAGGGGTGCTAATACCTTCCCCTTGCGTAACCGACTCCTGAATCCAGGATTTGGTTGCGATGACCATTCCTTTCCCGTCTTTGGGGTAGGTTTACTTCGAGCGTTTCCTTTCCCTCCTTTGGGATAAATAACGCACGGTGGCGACTCTTCTGTTCAGCCGACACCTATTTTTGCAGTAGCGACACTATGTTTGATGAAAGAATCAAAACTAGTCCTAATGGCTCTTCCTAAAACCCTAATTTCCTAAGCTCCTAAAAAAGCTCCTAAAAGAGAAGAAAGCTTCAACTCCAAGCTCCAACTTCAAGCCACAACAGCTACACCAAATCTATAAGACCTCCCAAGAAGGAATCCAAGCAAATCCAGCTCCAAAGTCACCAACAAAACCAAACAAACAAGGGCACTAAAAATAGAACACCCTAAGCACAAGCAACTTGCAAAATACAACTAAAATAGAAAACAAAGTTGTAAAATTCTAATAAAATTCCTAGGGGAACATACTTGTTTGAACAACCTAGGGTTAAAATATTAAAGCCTAATTCATCTTCTAAGTCACCTAAATCATTTCTAAGTTGAAGGGTATCAAGGTGATCCACAAGTTTGAGAAGGCTCTAATCTCAACACCTAAAACAGAACCTAAATTTGTTCTAAAATTCTAACAAAAATTCTAAGGTAACATGAATATCTACCCTAAAACATACTAAAAATTCAAAGCCAGATTCAACACCAATTGGAAGAACAAAATTCAACAAGACAGATGATCAAAAATGCAAATATTAAAGAATTAAACAAAATAAGAAAAATCAAATTAAAATGAAAAAGGTATGAAATGTATTTTATTGATTTCAGAAAATCATAAATTCTCTCAAGATCATGGAGATATTTTTAAAATAATTTTTGGATCAAAATTGAATTTATTGTGATTTTTTGAATCAATAATGCATTTAAAATAATCAAAAATGAAATAAAATAAATCAAACTCTGAAATAAATCCATGGTCGTGGGATCTGCATACGAGTCAACACATCCAATGTCTGAGGGCTTGCCACCTCATTAAGTGAAACTGCAGTGTTTTGAGGCCAAAAACTCCATTCTCAAATTAAAACATGGCCGTCAGATGCAAGGAAAAGTCATGGTCAAAGCAAGATCCAATGGTCCAGTCTTCATCTTCTCCAACTCACAGGCCAAAAGGAGTGAGATTCAGGGCGGTGGCCGGAGAAGACTTCGGTCGTCTTCTCCGGCGAGGTTCAAGTCTCAGGCAACCAAATGCAACAATCCTTATATCAATTTTTCTCAGTTTTTCATCAGGATTTCAAATCTCCTATCCATATGTTCTAACTCTCCATAGATTTCAAAATTCGAAGCAATGTTCAGAACACACATCCAGATCAATCATCATCAATTGCAAATCTAAGACTATAGAAATCATCCTTATGCTACACTGATCATCCTGATCTAATCAATTTGCTCTAACTCCTCATGAATCAAGAGATTCGAATCCAAACAGAATGACTATGTCATGATCAACTATCACCAAATGTCTCCAAATTGATCCTAAAACGATCTACATCTTGCCTAGATCCTAACCACAAGTTCAAATCTAACTATCTCATGCTAAATCATGTAGAATTTTGAAAGTTACTAACCTATTGTAGATCTAGTAACAAAGGCACTTGGAGCTTGATTCTCCCTTTAAAACTCTCCAGATACGTTCAATGATGCACTAGGAAGAGTTTGCAACCTTCAATTTTCTTTGATCTTGCTTCAAACTGAAAACTCGATTTCACTTGCTCCTTTTGAAAACTCAACTGCAACTTTAACTTTCTGGCACGAAAATGGTTCCAAACTTGCTCTTGAATTACTCCAATGAATATATAGAACCTTTCCGTGGGCTTTTGAATTCAATTTGAGGCCTAATCCAGCCAATTGCAATTTCTGTTTTTGCTCTTGAAGTTGCACATGACAGTCACGAATTGGCCATGGAAATTGCTCTAGAATCTTCCCTTTCAACTGTAAAATGCCTTGTGAATGAAATTGAAACAGTAGAATGGCCTGAATTGCATTATTGAAGTATTTGGTTATGTAACTTGCATTTGAAGAAACCATATGATAACTTGTAAAACTTGACCTAAGCTCAAAAATCTGGTAATGCCAAAGTGTCTAAAATGAACTTTACAATCAAAATGATCACTTATTTGACATGCTTTGGTCATTTATCCAATTATTTGAATTTTCCCCCTTTTAATCCTTTGAAAATCTTCCTTATTCAAACCATTTCAAACCAAGTCTTGCTATGAGCCCCATCAATCCATCATGACCTCTTTGATAGCCTAAAAACCATATTTTGAACAACTTTCATGTTGAACAAAAATCCATTTGACAAGTGCAAGTTGGAGATTTTGACCTATGATTGAAAATGACCTATAATCTCACTTTCCCAAAATACCCCTGACTTGTAAACCTCGTAACTTGAGTTCTACAAATCAGATGGAAGACTTCTAGTACAATTTAGAAAGATAAGATCATGAGGAACAACTTCCATGTTGGCAAAAAGTTCAGGTGGAACCTCCTTCTAGGTTAAAAATAGCTTTGAAGTCAGATGATTTTTATAGACAAATTTCAGAGGCATCTGAGGACTTGTAACTTGTCTGGGCCATAACTTGAGTTCTATAAATCCCCTTGAGGACTTCTAGTACTCAAAGTAAAGGTATTGAGATGCTCTACAAGTTTCATGTTGGCCAAAGATCCATTTGAAACTTGTATCTTGACTTATATGGTCTTGAAGTTAGGCATTAAACATGGAATTTTGCACTGAAACCCTAATTTAGCAACTTCCCACACTCTTGATTTTTCTTGACTTGATCTTGGCACAACACCACAAGTGTCTCATCATATCATTTCATGAACTCCATGACCTAAAATTAGGCTTTGATATTCTTCAATTGCCCAATTGACTTAGGATTAACCCAGATGAAACCCTAATTGCTTGCACCTCAACTGTGGCTCTTGCATTTGACACAATGACTTGATTAAACTCTCCCATGGCCCTCTAGGAATTCTATGAGCTCCATACACATCCTCTTCTCACATTCAACACTTCACAACCCCCTGATGGTCTTCAGTTGATCCTCAAGTTAGGAGAAGATTCACACTCAAACATCTAAACCCTTAGGTACTCAAATCACCTTCTGATGACTTTGACAACTTCTCAATCTTGAATGAGACCTCTTGCTAGGCTTCTCTTGATAAGAATCACACTTGATCCCCTACTATATGAATGATACCATGATATGCAAATAATATAACTATGCAAATGATAATGAAATGAAACATAAACCAGGTAAGAAAAGGTTGGGCAAATTTTGGGGTACAACAGATGCCCCTATACAAACGGCTTGGACCCGACTGGGTGAAGAGCGAACGGCCTTCAAACAATCGAGGTAGAAGACGGTTGAATACCAAGAAACCCGGAAATTTGCCACCCGCAGAAATATACCGCAAAAACTGCTTGGGGAACAACATCCATTGCGCTGAACCCAGTTGTTATGGCAACAACTGATCAATCATCTGACAAAACTTTGGATTTTAACATTAACCCCCTATGTGACGCCACAGGCATCAAATCAACTTTGCAAGAAACACCTCCGTCCACAACTGAATTAAACTTCGTCAACATTAGGAGAGACTCCGTCACCATGGGTACAACTCCGTCCATAACTGGAATAACGATCTCTGTCAATCACAGGTAATGACTCCGTCAACACGGACACTAATCATTGTTAACTTTACTGGGGACAATTCCGTCGATCACGGGCAACGATTACCGTCATCACGGATAACAATCACTGTCAACACAGGTACAACTCTGTCAATACGAATAACAATCACCGTCATCATGGGGAAACAATTCCGTCAACACGGATAACAATTCCGTCAACACGGATAACAATTCCGTCAACACGGATAACAATTCCGTCAACACGGATAACAATTCCGTCAACACGGGGAAACGATTCTGTCAACACGGATAACAATCACTGTCAACACAGGTAACAATTCCGTCAACACAGATAACAATTCCGTCAATACGGGGAAACGATTCCGTCAACACGGATACCAATCACTGTCAACACAGGCGCAATCTTTGTCCATCACAGGCGCAATCTCTGTCCATCACAGGTAACAATCTCTGTCAACACAGGCGCAATCTCTGTCCATCACAGAAAACAATCTCTGTCAACACAGGCGCAATCTCTGTCCATCACAGGTAACAATCTTTGTCAATACAGGCGCAATCTCTGTCCATCACAGGTAACAATCTCTGTAAACACAGGCACAATCTCTGTCCATCACAGGTAACAATCTCTGTCAACACAGGCGCAATCTCTGTCCATCACAGGTAACAATCTCTGTCAACACAGATACATTTGAAGAATACTTTGCTGGAGAATACGAGAAACTTAACCAAACAACTCTGTGGGGAAAAATTTCACCGAGGAAATCACTAGTGACAACTCCGAAAGTTTAAGTCATAAAATCTTTTAATGCTGACGTAACAGCAACCTGAGAAGAATCCCGCTGGGGACAAAGAGAAACTTAACCAAGCAACTCTATTAGGGGACGGACGTTATCATCACCTATCTCACGTCGAGAATTTGAATATCTAGAAATCCTTCTGAGCAAGAATCTCACCCCTCTATAGGGAACAACACCTGAAACCGAAGAGGTAACCACCCTGGTTTATGTTCAGAATGCATATGCTTGACACTGGCGTAATGCTCCATACGGTGTGGAAATGCTATGCAAATATGATGATATATGCAAAATGCAAAGATGCCAAGAGGCGCTTCAGCAAAATAAATGCCGAAGACAAGACCCAATCCGCTGGGGATAACCAGGTATCACAGACATATTCCAACAAAATAAATGCTGGAACGGCGCAACCAACTCTGCTGGGGATAACCATCCTGTCGGAGGATGACTCACAAGCTTGAAATTACGAACTCTGTTGGGGATGTTTATCCTGTCGAAGGAAAAAACAACCTGCTGGGGAGAAGGAAAAGCAATCCTGCGCGAGGATAATCCTTCTGAACCAAAGACGACTTGGTTATACTCTGCGGGAGTTACCCATGCTGGGAATGGAGTGTGCGCATACTCACTGCTGGGAATGCACTTTCCGTTGGGGACGTTCAGATCCACTGAGGATACTCTCTTAGCAACTTTCCTGGGGAATACTCTTCTGGGGAGGACCACCCACATCCAATAGTGATATTTACCATCTCAACTACCTCTGGGATAAGATGTGACTTCCATCTGCCGAGGAGTGATACCATCACTATGTCACAGGACTCCGGCTGGGGAACACAACTTTCCTGACTGTTTGCTTCAAAGGTGAGAACCCTGCAAAACACAAATGAGACAAAACAAATCTATACAACAAGATCTATCCCGGTTAGCATCTGTGACATTCATTCAGTCAACTCGAAGTTTTAGCAATTACTGGCAAAGGCCAGCAAGTTTATGCACATGCAAGTCCATCAAAAACATCGGCGTTTTTCACAAAAAAAACAGTAAAGAACAAGTATCAAGTACTGAATAACATGCTTTATTGATAACGGGCCTGTAAATAGGCAAAATTTTGTACACTGGATGCAACTCCTGAAAAGAGGAAGTTACGCACAAGCAAAATACAAGTATTACAGAAGTACAAAGAAAATTTGTATACATCTCGGCAACGTGGTACAGACGAACACCGTGAGCTGATCCTCCTATGACTCGCCTGACTCTGACGCTTTCCCGATACTCGATCTTCGAAAGAGATTGTTTCGGATATATGACTCTCAGGTACTCCCAAACCACTAAGCAACGCAGTATCAAACTCGAACCGCAGTCATTTGCTTTTCAAATCCCTAACTTTTGCGTGAACCGCCCTTTGCGGGTTTTCAAGTCACTGGGATACCCTTTTTTTTTTTCCGAAATTGCCCTTTTCAGGTTTTCAACTTCGCGGGTGTACATTTTTTCAATTTTATCCCTAACTTTTGCCCGAACCTTTTATTCCCTATTTTATGGTTCGCCGGGATGCCCCGTTTTTGCCTGGACTTTCTTTTTTCTGTCCAGCGGGTCTCTTTAAGCAAAGTATTTTTTAACTGCGTCCGAGTTCACAGGGGATGTAAAATCCTCACCATCCATGGTGGACAACAGTAAGACTCCTCCAGAGAAAACCTTTCTAACGACATATGGACCTTCATAGTTGGGAGTCCACTTTCCCCTGTGATCTGATTGTGGTGAGAGAATCTTTTTCAGCACAAGATCGCCCGTCTGAAAGATTCGAGGGCACACCTTGTTATCATAAGCTTTCTTCATCCAGCTCTGATACAGCCGACCATATGCTAGAGAAGCCAATCTCTTCTCGTCCATTAAGCTGAGCTGATTCAGTCTATCTTTCACCCATTCTGCCTCATCAAGTTGGACATCACGCAAAACCCTCAGAGAAGGAATCTCAACCTCCAATGGTAGGACAACTTCCATACCATATACCAATGAAAAAGGAGTTGCCCTGGTTGATGTGCGTACCGTCGTACGATAACCGTGCAAAGCAAAAGGCAACATCTCATGCCAGTCCTTGTAGGTCACAACCATCTTCTGAACAATCTTCTTTATATTTTTATTGGCCGCTTCAACAACGCCATTCATCTTGGGCCGATAAGGAGAAGAGTTATGATGTTCAATCTTGAAATTCTGGCACAATTCCTTCATCATCTTATTATTCAAATTCGAACCGTTATCAGTGATAATCCGCTCCGGGATTCCATATCTGCAGATAATATCCTTCTTGATAAATCTGGCCACCACCTGCTTGGTAACATTAGCATATGACGCCGCTTCAACCCATTTGGTGAAGTAATCAATAACTACCAAGATGAAACGATGTCCGTTGGATGCCGTGGGCTCCATCTTCCCAATCACATCAATTCCCCACTTGGAAAAAGGCCAAGGTGATGACATAATGTTCAGAGGGCTCGGAGGCACATGAATCTTGTCCGCATAAATCTGGCATTTATGACACTTCTTTGCAAACATGAAACAATCTGTTTCCATTGTCAACCAGTAGTGTCCTGCTCGTAATAACTTTCTCGTCATTGCATGTCCGACGACATGCGTGCCAAATGTACCTTCGTGGATTTCTTCCATGAGCAACTTAGCCTCTTTCTCATCCACACACCGCAACAACACCAAGTCGTGGTTTCTCTTGTACAAGACACCATTCGGATTCAAATAGAAATTGCCAGCCAATCTCCTAAGAGTCTTCTGATCACGACTAGATTCCCCAGCCAGATACTCTTGGTTCTTCAGAAAATTCTGGATATCATAATACCACGGTTTACCATCGGAAGCTTCCTTAATGGCGAATATGAAAGCGGGCCTATCAAGGCGTGAGATAACTATCTTGGGAGCCTCATTTCAGAAGTTAACTTTATACATCAAAGACAAAGTCGCGAGAGCGTCTGCCATCTGATTTTCTGCTCGTGGTACGTGGTGCAATTCCACCTTGTCGAAGAAAGGCAACAACCTTCTTGCATAATTCATATAGGGTATCAGATTGGGCTGACGAGTCTCCCACTCTCCCTTAATCTGGTTCACAACTAGAGCAGAGTCTCCGTACACATCAAGATTTTTAATTCTCAGATCAATAGCTTCTTCGAGTCCCATAATGCACACTTCGTATTCGGCCTCATTGCTGGTAACTGGAAGGGTCAATCTAGCAGTGAATGGGATGTGCGACCCATGGGGAGTAGTAATGATTGCCCCTATTCCACTTCCATATGAATTGACGGCACTGTCAAATATCAATTGCCATTTGGAACCCAACTCTGGACCTTCATCCGGCAACGGCTCCTCACAGTCCTTCATTTTTAAGTACATGATATCCTCGTCAGGAAAATCAAACCTCATCGGCTGGTAATCATCAATTGGCTGCTCAGCTAGGTACTCTGACAGAACACTACCTTTAATAGCCTTTTGAGAAACATACTGAATATCGTATTCTGTCAATACCATCTGCCATCGGGCAATCCTTTCGGAAAGTGCTTGCTTTTCAAACACGTACTTGATCGGGTCCATCTTTGAAGTTAGCATGGTTGTATGATTTAACATGTATTGCCTCAAACGTTTGGCAGCCCAGGCTAGTGCACAACACGTTTTTTCGAGCATTGAGTAACGGGACTCACAGTCTGTGAACTTTTTACTCAAGTAGTAAATCGCATGCTCTTTACGTCTAGTCTCGTCATGCTGACCAAGAACACAACCCATACTTTTCTCAAGAACCGTCAAATACATAATCAATGGTCTCCCGGCTACTGGGGGTATCAATATTGGAGGTTCCTGCAAATATTCTTTTAATTTTTCAAACGCCCTTTGACAATCTTCATTCCAGGTCACAACCTGATCTTTTTTCAATAACTTGAATAATGGCTCGCACGTGGCCGTTAGATGAGATATGAACCGGGCAATGTAGTTCAATCTCCCTAAAAAACCACAAACCTCTTTTTCTGTTTTCGGTGTTGGCATTTCTTGTATCGCTTTTATCTTAGCAGGATCAACCTCAATTCCTTTTTCGCTCACAATAAACCCCAATAGCTTACCAGATCTCACCCCAAAAGTGGACTTGTTAGGATTCAGCCTCAGCCTGAATTTTCTAAGCCTCTTGAACAATTTCAGAAGATTGACCAGATGCTCTTCCTCCGTCTGGGATTTGGCAATCATATCATCAACATAGACTTCGATCTCTTTATGCATCATGTCTGTTGCACCCCAAAATTTGCCCAACATTTCTTTACCTAGCTTATGTTTCATTTCATTCACATTAGCATTATCATTTGCATTTCATTGACATGTATGCAGGAGATCAAGAGGTATGATCACCAATCAAGGGTTACACAAGACTATTAAGCTAGCTAAGAAGGTTATTCAAGTGTTCAAGGGTTGATATCCTTGTTAGAGAAGTTAAAAGATCCTCAGAGAGAGTGGTTGAAGCCAAGAGGGTGTGTCTCCTAACTTGAGAGTTGTGGGAAGTCATCAGATGATTCTGAAGCCATGAAGATGGACTTGAGGTCTTAATAGAGCTCATGATAAGTGTTGAAGATCACTTTGAGGCCTAGACAGGTCATTGTGCAAGAGTAAGAAGCCTCAGCCATGATTGGTGCAATTAGGGTTTGATTGGGTCAACCCTAAGTCAACTAATGATTTGGAGAAGGTGGAGACCTAATCCAAGAGCCATGTGATCATGGATTAATGCATTGAGATGTTTTAAGGATGATTCCAAGGTCAACTCATCATGATTGAAGAGTTTGAGAAGTTTCAAGCTAGGGTTTCCAAGGCTTGACAGTGTAAAATCCCCTAGTTTGACCCCTATCTTCAAGGCAATTTAGCTCAAGATGTGATTTTCATCTCATCTTACCCCCAACATGATTGTTGTAGAGCATGGTCTTAGATTTAATTTGAGTGCTAGAAGTCCTTGATAGGATTTGTAGAACTCAAGTTATGGTTTTGACAAGTTACAAGTCATCTGAGGCATGTGAATTTGGAGCTTGAAAGTTACCCAACTTGCATGACACTTTTGCCCTAGAAGGATGATTCCTATGAACTTTTGGTCAACATGAATGTTGTTCCTTATTCTCTTATATTTATAGAGAGTGCTATAAGTCCTTGATAGGATTTGTAGAACTCAAGTTATGGCTTGGACAAGTCAAGGGTATTTTGGACCTTTGGTGATTATAGGTCCTTTGTGATCATAGGCCATTTTCACCAACTTAGACATCTCAAATAAAATTTTGTGCAACTTGAAAGTTGCTCAAAATGAGGTTTTAACCTTGACCATGTATCAAGGAGACATTAAAATGGCTCAAGGAGAGACTTGGTTCAAGAAATTTTGAAAAAGGAAGAATTAAAAGGATTTAATGGTCAAAAATTCAAATAATTCATTTGGTGACCAAATGAGACAAACTTATAGGTCATTTTGATCAAAAATGACATTTTAAAGACAATGGCAATAACACTTTTCTCATTTGAGGTCAAAATCATGGAGTTGCATTTTGTTACTTAAGACTTAAGCTACATATGCCAAACTACACATAAGATCAAATACATGGTTCCACTCCATTCAAACACACTCAGAATCTCATGTGGAGAGAAATTGAACAAGGTTGAAGGGTAAATGCAAGCTGTTAGCAGAATTGTCATACATGTTGTATATCATGAGATTTCCATGACATGAGATATTGAAATTCTCCTTGGATGGACCCAGAAGCTTCTAGATTATTCATTCATGTCCTATATATAATTCTGAAGTGGTTCATAACAGAGGTTGGTGAGAATTGAGAGGAAATAGAGAGATTGCATTTTGAATTTGCTCATTGCAAATCAAAATCTGTTACAGCCATTGAAGCCATTTCAATCCAAGTTCTTGATTCCAATAGCTTGCTCTAGGGTTAGAGATTGATTCCAGATCAAATTCAAGGCAAAACTGTGGAAGAATCGTGAGTTGGCAATTGGAGTTTGAAGCTTGCAACTCAGAATTGAATTCAAGGATCCACGAAGTTTCAGCTCATTTCTTTGCATACAAAAGGTTTATTGGATGCTAGTGAAGGAATTTGGAAGCTCTTGAAGGTTAATTTGGAGGTTTTGTCACTCTGTTCATCAAGAATTTGCAGGTATGTACTTTTCATCGTGCAACTTAATTTAAGTAGAATCTTTAGGTTTTGTTAGGTTAGATGCAATGTAGATTAGTGTAGGAAGCTTTCTGGTAGCAATTGGCTAGGTTTAGAGACAATTTTGTAGATGACACAAATTCTGTTCATACGATTATCTTGGTGGTTCTTGAGAGTTAATCATAGTGTGATAGTGGAATCAACTCAGTGAAGCATGGTGATGTTGTTAGACACCATAATTTCAAGAATGGTGATGTTTGATTTTTGAGTATTTTCTGAGATTTTAATCGTGTTTGAGAGTAGAGAGTGATTCATTGTGTTTGATTAGCATGGTTAGATTCAGTGGAAAAAATGGAGTGGATTAGTGTATTCAAGTGAGAGTTTTGATGGAGTTTTGAAGGAATACGATTTGGAGAAGATGAGTTCTTGGTTCTGAACTTCCATGGTTTCTTTCCCTCCAAACAGTTTGAATGAAGAAGACGATTAGATAGCCGTTAGATGTTGAGCAAGACTTTGACCAGGGGAGGATCCAAAGGCCACGACTTGTTTTAATTTTGTGAAGGATTCTGAGTTGCGGGAAGCGCTGCGTTTCATTAATAGTGTTTGGGTGGGCTTAGTGCAACTTTGATACTTACACCCCTGTTTGAGGCCCACTTGAGTTTTACACTGAATTTTGTTGCTATTCGTACCAAGGTTTTAACCATTTTCCTGGGATTTTCTATTTGTTTTCTGAATAATGTTTGGGCCTTATGCACGCTTTCTTGTCCACACCCCCTTTCTGGCCCAACCTTTGAAATGAACTGGAAATATTTGCTATTTACCACGCAGGTTTCACCAATTTCTTTTATTTTCATTTATTTTCTTCATTTTACATAGTTTAGTAAATAATTCATAAAAAATCGAAAAATAACTCAATTAATTCCATTTTTTTTCCATTGATTCATGATTGAATCTAGTTTTTTTAGATAAAAAATATTAATATTTCATGCATTTTTTATTTTATTAGCATTTGTTGAATTTTAATTGATGTTAAAATAACCATGGTTGATACTTTGTCTTGTTGAATTTGTTTTGATCATTTGATAATGATTCTTGCCTTGATTTTTTGTGTATGTCTAGCATAGATATGCATGTTCCCCCTAGATTTTTCTAACATTTTTGTGATGAATGTAAGTGGTAGTTTTAGGTTGAAACTTTAGGAGCTCCATTTTTAGGGTTTATGGTTAATGCCTTATGATTTAGGTTTTATATCTAGAACTTGGTGGATGATTCAACCTCTGAATTTTGTATGGTAGATTCATGATTGAATTAGGGTACCTTAGGAATTTTTGTAGGAATTTATAATGTGGTTTACTATTTTAGTTTGATTATAGTTTAGGTGCTAACTTTAGATGATTCTAATGCACTAATTTGACTAGATTAACCCCTTAGGTTCCCTTAGAGTAAGCTTGTGTTGTTTTTTACCCTTGGTTGAGCATGAAGGCTTGTTGAATATGTTGTGGAATGCTTGAAGAAGCTTGGATGTGAAGATTTCCCTTCTTTTGGTGTAGTGTTGATTAGGTGTTAAGATTAGGGTTTGTAGGCAGAGCTTCTAGATAGATTCTCTTCCTTCATAAACATGGAAAATGTTAATCACTTCCATTATTCCCTATGATGTAAGGTCCCCTTGTAAAGTCCTCATCCCTCCTTTGGTAGGATGTGTGGCTCTTTGCAAATTGGTGGAACCTTTGAGGGTCCCTTTCTCTGATGATAGGAGGCTTAGTGGTGACCTTTGGTCTTCACTCTGCTACCAATCATCCAAACTTTGCTCTTGATAGATGAATCTTTCTCCCTTGCTATAGGATGGAATTCCTTGCTAGAAGATTGAAGATGCTAGAAGTTGCTACTTATCTGTGTTTGAAGACTACCTGTGGAGCTGAAGCTTGAAGAAGAAGAGGAACAAGTTGATACTTGCAATTGGGATTGAAGCCTGAAGGTGGAGTTTACTTTGGAGCTGAGGCTTGAAGAAGAAAGGATAAGTTGATACTTATGCTTAATGTATTGAAAGCTTGAAGAAGCAAGTTGATGCTTGCAAGTGAAGATGAAAGCCCTGAAGAGCTGTTGACGTTGAGGAAGCTGTTGATTTGCTTTCTTGATTGCCTGTTTTCTTTCTGTGAAGGATTCTGAGTTGCGTGAAGCGCTGCGTTTCATTAATAGTGTTTGGGTGGGCTTAATGCAACTTTGATACTTACACCCCTGTTTGAGGCCCACTTGAGTTTTACACTGAATTTTGTTGCTATTCGTACCAAGGTTTTAACCATTTCCTAGGATTATCTATTTGTTTTCTGAATAATGTTTGGGCCTTATGTGCGCTTTCTTGTCCACACCCCCTTTCTGGCCCAGCCTTTGAAATGAACTGGAAATATTTGCTATTTACCACGCAGGTTTCACCAATTTCTTTTATTTTCATTTATTTTCTTCATTTTACATAGTTTAGTAAATAATTCATAAAAAACTGAAAAATAACTCAATGAATTCCATTCTTTTTTCCATTGATTCATGATTGAATCTAGTTTTTTTAGATAAAAAAATATTAATATTTCATGCATTTTTGATTTTATTAGCATTTGTTGAATTTTAATTGATGTTAAAATAACCACGGTTGATACTTTGTCTTGTTGAATTTGGTTTGATCATTTGATGATGATTCTTGCCTTGATTTTTTGTGTGTGGCTAGCATAGATATGCATGTTCCCCCTAGATTTCTCTCACATTTTTGTGATGAATGTAAGTGGTAGTTTTAGGTTGAAACTTTAGGAGCTTCATTTTTAGGGTTTATGGTTAATGCCTTATGATTTAGGTTTTATATCTAGAATTTGGTGGATGATTCAACCTCTGAATTTTGTATGGTTGATTCATGATTGAATTAGGGTCCCTTAGGAATTTTTGTACGAATTTATAATATGGCTTACTATTTTAGTTTGATTTTAGTTTAGGTGTTAACTTTAGATGATTCTAATGCACTAATTTGACTAGATTAACCCCTTAGGTTCCCTTAGAGTAAGCTTGTGTTGTTTTTTACCCTTGGTTGAGCATGAAGGCTTGTTGAAGATGCTGTGGAATTCTTGAAGAAGCTTGGATGTGAAGATTTCCCTTGTTTTGGTGTAGTGTTGATTAGGTGTTAAGATTAAGGTTTGTAGGCAGAACTTCTAAATAGATTCTCTTCCTTCATAAACATGGAAAATGTTGATCACTTCCATTCTTCCCTATGATGTAAGGTCCCCTTGTAAAGGCCTCATCCCTCCTTTGGTAGGATGTGTGGCTCTTTGCAAATTGGTGGAACCTTTGAGAGTCCCTTTCTCTGATGATAGGAGGCTTAGTGGTGACCTTTGGTCTTCACTATGCTACCAATCATCCAAACTTTGCTCATTTTAGATGAATCTTTCTCCCTTGCTAGAGGATGGAATTCCTTGCTAGAAGATTGAAGATGCTAGAAGTTGCTACTTCTTTGTGTTTAAGACTACCTGTGGAGCCGAAGCTTGAAGAAGAAGAGGAACAAGTTGATACTTGCAATTGGGATTGAAGCCTGAAGGTGGAGTTTACTTTGGAGCTGAGGCTTGAAGAAGAAAGGATAAGTTTATAATTATGCTTGATGTATTGAAAGCTTGAAGAAGCAAGTTGATGCTTGCAAGTGAAGATGAAAGCCCTGAAGAGCTGTTAAGGTTGAGGAAGCTGTTGATTTGCTTTCTTGATTGCCTGTTTTCTTTCTTTGCAACTGTATTGATGTGACTTGTTTGATTTGCTTGATGCATTAGAATAAGTTCATATCTAGATTTTTTTAAGCTAGGAGCATGATTGCATTAGAGGTTGAGTTGCTCCCCCTGCTTGTACTTTTACTGTATGGCTTTGCTTGCGGGTATTCGGTAGAGCCCAACTCTCTTGCCTATATGGTTTGTGATTTGCTTGAGGGCATTTTATTTCTTTTGTATGACTGCAATTATTATATTTTGCTTGATAGCATGTTGTTTCCTCTGTATGATTACAGTTATTCATATCTGGCTTGAGGTGGAGAGGAGCTTGTGGAGGCTGCTGCCCCACACACATTTCCTCCCTCACTTGCATTGCATGCATTTTACAGTCGTTTACTGTTTACTGTTTAAGCTGATGCTTTATATGTTTTTATTTATCATTGACATGATCCCTTAGGAATCTCACTTCCTTTGATAAGGAAGTGATGATAGAACTTTAGGTTGAAACCTATGCATGATAACTTCTAGGAGTTCCCTGTTTCAAACCTCAACCATAGGATGAATCCTTGGCATGACAACATTAGGACTTGATAGTCTCCCATTAGTTGTCCCTCTCTCTTTTCATCTCAAAACAAATAAAAAATACAGTAATAAAGGTTAGCTGACGTCGTACGTTACGAGCCTTAAGCCACTTGAGAAAGAGTTGTTGGAGAGTTTCTTTTCAACAACTTGGATGTTTAGCATGGCACCCTTTGGGTGACATGCGATGCATTCACTCTCAGGTCATAGTCTCTAGTGCGATATTGGTTGCAAACATCCATAAAAAATAGTTCTTCCGTAAAAGACAGAAAACAAACTTCAAACCTTTTTGCCTCGTGGGCCCGTAATTCAAAGGAAATCTTTTCTGAAGAAAAGAGTGTCGTTGACTCCCAGTTCTACCACAAACGGTAACGCCTAAGTCTCCAAGGGTCGAGCTGCGTACATCCAACTGCTGGAACTGTTTGTTAACCCTACTCGATAAAACAGATGAATCTGAATCCCCGTAATCCGTATTATCCCGAACTACGTAAGCTCTGATCTCTCATACCTGTTGAGAGTACGTAGGCACAATACTGATGTATTGGCGAGCCACCTTCCCCGTACCCCGCAGTTAGGCCGAACTACGTTGACTCTGATTTCTCATTCTCTGATGAGAATACGTAGGCATAAAGCGCGACGCTTTGCCGAGTCATTTTCTTTTCTTTTTTAAGCCAGCCTTGATAGGTAGATAGATAAAACCAACCAATCAGATAAACACAACAAGCGTGGATCCTATCGAGTACGATGGACGTGAGGGGTGCTAATACCTTCCCCTTGCGTAACCGACTCCCGAACCCAGATAATGGTTGCGATGACCTTGTCTTATACCTTTTCGTCAGGTTTTTCCGATCGTTTCCTTTCCTGTTCTGAGGGATAAATAACAAAAGGTGGCAACTCTTCTGTTTTGCCGGCACCTTATTTTCGCGGAAGCGATAGCTGGCGACTCTGCTGGGGAACTTCTGATAGTTTCTTGGGATCCAACGTCCCTTATGCGAGTCAGTTTGGGGATCCAACGTCCCTGCGAGAGTCAATCCTAGCACTTGTATGATTACTTGTTGGGTTGTGTTTGTTTATCGCATTTTATTTCCCGCATTTTATTTTTAGTATGATATGATTATCTGTGCTATTGTAGGAGGGGCATTCTGATGAGTAAGGAGCCAGACCCAGGCTTGAGTGTACCTAGAATTAGTTGTGGAAATTAGTGGGCGCGTGCTTGCTTTGCAGGCACTAGTGTCTCATGAAATCCACGCTCAGACGAGGTTCTCCCTGTTGACTTCTTTTCCGGCCCTTTGGGCCTGAGGGGTTGTCGGTTTGGAGGATTGTCGACTCTGGGGACCGATCATTTGGAATTCAGCTGAGTGAGGCCGCTTCAGGAGATGGTGATGCCGCACCTTCTGGGTATCGTATCACCCCTCTTGAATGTCTGTGACGCTGATGACCGCATAGGATGCCGAACTTATGTCAGTTTAGGTCCATACCTGTGAGCAGGGTTGGGTTTGTTGCAGGAAGCCTTAACCTTCAAACTACCTGGTTTTCTTGATAGTGAATCAGTTTTGTTGGTATCAGAGGTTCTCATCATCAGATGTATATGTGTTCTTGACAGAGCAGAGTTATGGTCCTGTATCAGAGGTCCTTATCTTCAAAGATGTATGTGTTCTTGATAGAGCAGATTTTTGGTCCTGTATCATAGGTTCTTAGTATCAGATGCGTGTTGTTCTTGATAGAGCAGATTTATGGTCCGATATCAGGGTTTTCTTCTCATCGGAGATAGGGTTGTTCTTGACAGAGCAGTATTGTGGTTTTGTTGACACAGAACCTTCATCTCTTCAACAACACAGTTGTCTTGATCTCCTGCCGCATGATTGCATTTTACATTGCTTTGCATACTCATTTGCATTTCATTAACGCGTGTCTGTGTTGCAGGTACTGTTTCCCCTGATTCAGGTTTTCTTGCCTTCTGTTGTGCTATTATGGGTTCTCTGAGGAAGACTGTGGCTTACAAGCTCCCCACTCCTGATGTTGCTCAGCTGACTGGTTTGATTGCTTTGGCAGATGATTTTGTGAGAGATGAATTCAGAAAGTCTTACGGTAAACTGCTCAGCCTGGTTCGTAAACCCTCTGTGTTTGAGTTGAATGGGTTGCACGCCCTGCTGCAGTTCTACGATCCTCCTTTGAGATGCTTTACTTTCCAGGACTTTATTCTCGCACCCACACTAGAGGAGTATGCTGATTTGTTAGGTGTGCCTATCAAAAGTCAGATGCCTTTTGTTCATATGGATGTTGAGCCTAATCTGGCTAGTCTAGCTCCTTCACTTCATCTGGATGCCTCCGAGTTGGTATTGTCTAGTTGGAACAGGGTTCCCGGTTTCTCCTCGCAGTTCTTAGTGGGAAAAGCTCAGCAGTGCGCCAAAGACGGATGTTGGATCATGTTCAATGCCATCCTCGCCCTGTGCATATATGGCATCATTTTGTTCCCCAATATGCCCGACTTTGTAGACTTCGACGCCTTCCACATCTTTGCATCAGGGAATCCAGTCCCTACCTTGATAGGAGATGTCTACCATTCCGTCCACTATAAAAACGAGAACAGAAGGGGTAAGAACGTCTCGTCCTGTGTGCCCCTGCTCTATAGATGGCTTGATAGCCACCTACCCAAGAAGGGTCCCTTTGCTTCGTCTGCAGCCACAGTTGAGTGGTCTGAGCGTCTGATGAGTCTGTCAGCGGAGGATATTACTTGGTTTGATAGAGATAGGTTGGGTACTGAGATTATCTTCAGCTGCAATGGGTTTCCGAATGTGCCTTTGATAGGCAGGAAGGGTTGTATCAATTATAATCCATCTTTGCTGGTCCGACAGTTTTCTTATGCTTTGAGAGCTCCGCCGAAGGATGAAGAGGTGCAGGAATCTCTGTACCTCACTGGTCTTCTAGAGGGGGATATGCTATCTAAGCTTCAGCACGCTTGGAATGGTGTCAGCAAGCGGGGAAAGCCGTTGCTGGGAAAAAGTAATAGCCAAGCCTACGCTCCATATGTGACTTGGATCAGAGCCAAAGCAGATGTTATAGGGATGCCGTTTCCACCTGCCCAGCCAGAAAGCCCTCCAGTGATTGAAGAGCCTACCACCGTGCCTATTCAGCAGCACAATCAGGTGTTAGCTGAGAGAGACGAGCTAAAAAAGGCAAATGAAGAACTGGAGAAAGAATTGGCTCAACTCAGAAGTGAGAGAAGCGAAGCCGTCCATTCCTTCAAGAGGCAGACAGAGCTGGTGAACCAGTTAGGGACAAATTTGACTAAGCAGATAGCTGAGCGCGAGCTTTTTGGTCGGGACTTCAAAGCTGTCAATGACGTACTGGCCACCAAGAAGCAGCACTTGGATGAAGCGTACCGGAGATTATCCAAATTTAATCAGCATTGGAAGGCCACCCTAGCCAACGACAAGGAACGGGAGGATAAGCTGAAGCAGCAGATCTCCAAGTTGAAAGCCCAGGTGAAGGCTAGTGAGAAGAGGGTTGATGAAGAAACCGCTCGCAGATATGCCGCTGAAGGCCTGCTCAACAAGGCTCTTGCTAACCTGAAGGAGCGCAAACAGACGTTTGAATCCAAGAAGCGGAAGCTAGAAGATTGTTTCGGCGAAGGAGCATGGGAAGACTCAGTTGAAGGTCTTCAATACACTATTACGCAGAGGGAGTTACTCGTCGAAGGGTTGCTCACTCGGCCTGATCATGCAGAAACAAGGAATCTGTTAGAAGAGTTCTGCGCCCGTGGTCGTGCTTGACTATATCTGTAATCCTTTTGTTTTGATCATTGTTGTATGCTGACCATCACCAGGCTTGTTGGTCGAGGTCATGCTATTGATTCTGCTTGTACTCAGTGACATTGTGTACTACCTTGATTTACTTTCTTTATATATATGAGATGTTATTTCCATGACTAGACTCGGACTTCTTATCAGCACTGGCACTCGGGCACTAGGATCGGGGGGGGGGGGATATCTCCCTAACTCACAGACACACGTTTGCATTTGCATGAAACATTTGCATAACGAGCACTTTGTCATTTTTTCTAACCCTTTTGTGTATACAGGTTGATCCAGGATTGATCGAAGGCCAATCCACCGCTATCCGACCAGAGCAAATCGAGCTAGAGCAATGGGACAAGTGCAGACCGACGTTCAGGAAATCTGAGAGAGGATGGACCGCTTCGTGGAACTTATGCAAGTGGTTGCCAACGACCAGGACCACCTCAGAACTTTGGTCCAGCCTCCGATTTCATGGGTTGACAGCAACGGTGTACTCCATGGTGAGATTGTTCCAACCCCTCCACCTGTTGAAACTCCTCATAATGGTGTCCCCGTGATCGGGGGGAATGGTAGTGGCAACGACAACGTGATCGCTAACATGGGGCTCAATGGTAATACGACTGGCGTCGGTAATGAGAATTTTGAAGCTAATGTCAATGTTGGGATGGGCAACGGTAACGCGGATGTTGGAAATCTGTATGGGCCTCAGCCATGGTTAGAAGACCATCAAGAAGATTTGTTCTCACAGAAATGTGCTGAAGGAGAGTTGACTGCTGAAGCACGTCTGAGGTTTAAAGCACTCGAGGACAAGATGATGAATTTCGAGAACCTGAACACTATGGGTGTTGACATGTCCAAGTTGGGACTGATTGCTTATTTCAAGGTGCCTCCCAAGTTCAAGGTACCCGACTTTGAAAAGTACAAGGGCACCACTTGCCCTCGCGTCCACCTGAGATCATACTACCGAAAGATGTTCGCTCACTCTGAAGACGAGAAGTTGCTGATGCACTTTGTAATACCCCAAATTTTACCCTTATATTTAGTCAGTCATTTCGCATATCATCTCATATGTACATTTGCTAACCACTAACAAGTTATGGAGGTGTTTGTTTCGCAGATTTGGTTCCAGGGGTATTTTGGTCATTTTACGCAAATTCTGCTAATTCCTTGAAAAACGGGCCGTTATTACGTTCTGAGGCATTTATTTGCCACTTGGGTCAAGGTGCCGATGAAGTTGGGTTGAAAAGGAAGTGGATACTATTAAGGTTATTTTGAGAAGTGATGCGATCAACGAGATTTTAATTTGAATTTGTTTGGATATAATCATATGGCGGGATATCATTTATAAAAGGCAAAGGAGAAGTAAGTTTTAAATATTTTTGAACTTTGTGTTCATAAGTACTTATAAGTTACAACTCAAGAGGGAATTTAAATGGTTCTGAATTATTATTCATGGATACTTTGAATTTACAATTGAGAAAGTAAATATGAATATTTGTTGAATTTCATTTCATAAATATTTATAGTTTACAAATTGATAAGTGAATTTGAACTTGGTTTACAAGAGGTTTCATTTACATTAAGTATCTATCCTAAATCCTAAAAATTCCTAAGTGTCTTCATGATGTCTTTAAGCTTCTCCGAAGAATCTCCAATTCACCTGCACATCAAAACAAAACAAGCAATATAGAAAAATGTTAGAAGTTTTTTTTTGACACTCTTAGAACAGTGTCATCATCGAGTGCCGGGAGTGGCACAACCGAAGCTGCGTCCTACCCCCCGTTACCGATCCGCGCCGTTGGCATCAGATCAGGTAACACCTGTTCTTATCTGTACGGGACATCCGAGAGATAGAAGTAATAAAAGAAGCGGGACTGATTCGTTTTGCCGCGATTGGATTTCCAAACTGATACGAGAATAAGGCAACATAGGCAAGTTTGGACTCAGACCCGGATGCCGGCAGGTCTGAGTCGCTTTGGTTCCGAAATTTCCAACACCTGAAAAGCCACAAACGCATCAATATCAGATTCAGAATTGGGAACTCAAAACCTAAACAATTCATGAGCAATATCAATGCTGAACCATATAGGTGATGTCACGAAAACCAAGCCTAAACAGAACAGACTTTGAATGGCCTCAACAAAGTATCAGGAAAATAGAAGGCAAATCAAAACAACATCATACGCTGCATCAAAGCCCTCGGCTCAAACATCATTGCACAACAGCATACAAAAATAAGGCAAAAGAGCAGGTCAGTTCACAAAACCATGACAGAAAGCAAGATAGACCAAATGTGCAAGCACATTGGAAAAACAAATTACCAACATATAGGCTCAGTTGAAGAACAACATCACAGCCCCTGTCATCAGACAACAACAGCCAGCAGCATAATCAGTTTGTGAATCCAAACGCCCCAGCCCTGAAACAACGAAAAGAAAGGGATATCAGTTCAAAGAAACCGAGTTTGTGTTCTGAAGAGAACCACACACCAACAACACAAACTGAATCAAAACTGCCTCAAAAGAATTCATAAACATCACAGGAAGATCAAGCTTCATGTTCGAAAAAGCAGAAACAGGCAGGGACAATCCAACAGAAATGCAAACAACACCAAAGGGGTTGGCTCATCAGAGCAACAACAGTCTGAATACCAGGCCATCAAAACTGGTTCAAGATCAAAGCAGATAAGCTACAATGCTAGCAGCAGCTCTGAGATCAAACAAGTGCAAAAAGCCAGAAATCGCAACAAATGATAAACCACAAGCGAAGATCATCATAGGCAATCGCAGCGTCATCAAAGAGTATCAGTTGTCACGGCTCAGATGAACATCATCGACGTATACCTTTCCCGGTGTTTGACGCAACCGAAGCTGAAGTATCAGTCCTGAAAGAAGAAGAGGAAAAGAATCTGAGCTGCATCAAAGAAACGAATCAATCAAAAAACGAATCAGTTCGAGATCAAACAGAAATACGAATCCATCAAGGAGTTCTGTGAATCAAAATCAGATATCAATCAATCCAACCTGAAGGCAAACCATATCAGAAAAATAATAGAGAGATTTTGATTTGATATCAATCCCAAAACAGATCAAAACAAATCAGTTCAGATTATTAAACAAATCGAATAGGGTCAGAAGAATCGTATCAGCTGGAAATCAGAAAGACCAATCAAATCCTAAAAGAGGAAACAGGATTCAATCATGTATCAGATGGATCCAAATCGTATCAGGAAACATCCCCAGTGGAACTCAATCTGAAAAAAACCAAACAAAATCAAATCAAAACAAATCAAACGAATCAAGTACAGATCGGTCAAACAAATTTCAGATATCAAACAAGATCCAATAAAATCCAATCAATGTCAGATAAAATCAGAATCGCATCAAAGATCCCAAATCGAATCATCAAAATCAAATAGCGCAAATCCATCACGGATTAAAGGCCCAAAAAGAGAAGTATAAAGGAACGATCTCACCTCAGAGAGAAGAGGGAAAAAATCGCGTACAAACCCTAACGAGAAAATCGCGAAAGGGAGAACATCAAAGCGACGAAATCGCGTACAAACCCTAACGGCGTGGTTGAGACTCAGAGGGATCGTTACCCTCATCATCGCCTCCGTTCACTGATGAACCAACATCAAAAGGGGAAGATCGCCTTCGCCGTTTAAACGGCGGGCAATCAACTCCAAGCCTCAGAGGAAACCCTCATCACCGGCCGTTCACCATAAACGTAAGCTATGAGATATCTCCCTCACAAGATTCGTGTTTAATTTCAGGTTACTGAGGAAAATGAAGAACATCGAGAGAGACGAGGAAGAAGAAAGGCGAGAGAGAGATGGAGAAGAAAGTGAAACGGCGCCTCAAGGACATTAGGGTTCTGGGAACCCTAAATGTCTTCTAAGTTAATCCAACCGGGTTGGGTCCGGAGGTGATGACCGACCCAACCCCTTATGTTTTATTTTTTGTATTTTGTTTTATCTTGTTTTTTTAATTATGTTTTTTATTTGTTTTAAATTGTTTTATATTTGTTTTAAAACCTTTTTTGTGTAGATATTATACTTAAATAAAAATCTTTTTATAATAAAATTAAAAAAACCTCTCTTTTTAAAAATAAAAATTAAAACTTTTTTTTATAAAACTAAAACTTTTGTAAATATAAAAATGAAAAACTCTTTTTTAAATAAAAATAAGAAAAACTTTTCTTAAAATATTAAAAATAAAACCTTTTAAAAGAGTAAAATATTTTAAATTAAATCTTTTTTTGCAAGCTAATATTAAAAATTGTAATAATCTCAAATTTGCATCTTTTTCTTTATTGCTTCGTAATTAATTTGATTGCCGCCTAACTCTGCCCCCTAACGTCGTTCGTTCATTTTGCAGCTTATTACTTATTTCATCTTATCTTCTCACTCAAAGTTCATTATCATATTGTAACTGCTTCTCATATGTAACCCCGCGAATCTAATAATCGCGCTTTAAATTTCTGCCTTTAAATTTCTGTTTGCATGGCTTTAACTTCTGTTTTTATTCCCTGTTTACAATTCAATTATCTCACACCTTCATCAATATTTCTGTCACACTACGCACTGCCGAAGGAATTAGGTCTAGCCTTTGACCGCCGTGTCAATAGTCCTCACCTTCAACCCTTACACCTTTTCAACCCTAAATTTTCATAAATGTCTCGCCGCAGACAAAATTACAATTTTACCCCTAGCATTAGGTCAAAGAACCGCCGCGCTCATTTTAGGGTTTCCCGCCGCGGAATCCCTAACCTGATTTAACCCTAATTACAACTTAACAATTTACAACGTAGATTTGGAGTTTCTACACTCCGCGTAAGCGTGTCCTTAAGGTGCGTTTATTCCCCTTGAGACCTTGACCACAGTCAAGAAGTCTTTAACCTCCCTTTTGAGGGGAACTACGATTACTCTGATTCCACTCCCGTAAGGATACGTAGGCACAAGATGCGATGTCTTGCCGAGTAAACTTAGAATTAACCCCTAGGTCTTTTTTCTCACTTTTAATCCTTTGTGCATATACCTTAAGCAAATAAATAAAGCAAATAGTAAACATTTGAACAAAAGGTTCCTGTAGAGTACTACAGAAGTTTAGGGTGCTAATACCTTCCCTAAATTTAACCAACCCCCGAACCCTAGATCTTTCCCCGCATTGTGTTTACGATGCAAAAATAGGTTTTCCCTCTTTTGACCTTTTCCTTCGGATAAATCAAAGAGCGGTTGTGAATTGAATTGCGATTCAAACTCATTAATAGTTTGATATCCTATTTCCACAGCAACAGGAAATGGCGACTTCACTGGGGACCGTCTTAATTTTTGAGGGTTATCCCTAACTTGTTCATATTTATTACTATCTGTGTTATTATTCATTTGCATGTATATATTTGTACTTTGATTGTGGGACTGTTCCTTGTGCTGTGAGATAAGTCCTACGCCCGGACTAGTGACATTATTATAGGATGGGGATATATTCGATGAGGCTTATAGGGAGTGAATCCCGACCAAGCTGATTCGAGAATCACCGCTCAGTTGAGACCTTTTCGAAAATGGTTCGGTTGAACGAGTAATCGTAAAAACTTTTTCCATGGTCGATTGGAGTCTGTGATATTGGGGACCGTAGTACCTTAACACCACCTTGGCCTTATTTAGGACGTAGTGCGGGAGCTATGTGGGAGTAATCCAACAACGGCTGCTACGCGATACTACACTCAAAAGAGGTTCTCTTGAGAATATTATTAACCCCCGAGTCAGTCGGAAGGTTGATAATATCCGAAAGATGGGCTGATGACTTTGGGCACTTTGTAGAACCTTGTTCGGCAGGTACAACTAACCTATAATACACTCCTTTTGGGATGGGTAGACCTTGACTCCACTCACGTTACTTTAACCTAGGACTTTGTGCGTTTTCATGCATTGCATCCATAAAGCATCTCATTGCATTGTATTTCACGGAGTTCAAACATCATTTATGGATATCGTGGGATACCATAAATAAAAAAATAAAATGAAAAAACAAGAAAAATATTTCCTTGGTACCCCACGACATTCGTAAATGTTTGAATTCCATGAAATCTTCATTTGCATTTGCATCATAGCATCATATACTTTCGTGCATTGCATGTGTCTTCCGTTTTCTCATGATCGGTTCTCTCGCCTTCCAGTTTTGTCACCCTGAGTTCTCTGCATCAATACGACCCTTCAAAAGAATGGAAGATCAAAACCAAGAGATCAACCGTGTCAGCCATGAATTCGAAGATCTTCGAGGAAGTGTAGGGCAGATTTTGGAGATGTTACGAGCTCTTAGTGTGAAGGTGGATGCTCAGTCTACTGTTGTTTCTAAGACTAATACCGTTATGGAACCTCAACCAGCTGTTACTGTCGAGAATGTACCTCCTCACGGTCTTCAACCCGGTTTGGTGCCTCCCAGTGCTCGACCAATTCGACGAGCTACCCCTCCGAAGTGCAAAACTCCTAACTCCGACCAAGGTAAAGGACCTACACGTTCAAAGAACCGCAAAAAGGCTACTCCTCAACCTTTACAATATCAGCAGAGTTATGTTCAAGGTTATCTGTTTCTATATGTTCAACAATCCTATGTAGCTACTGTTGCACCTCCTTTCGATCAGCAGTTTCCTGCATGCCAGCCTGTACAGTCAGCTCTGGTATATCAGGCACCAGTTTATCAACAACCTTCCGGTTATTCGCCTATGCAAGTTCCTGTCGATAGTCAACGAGTGCCCAACGCTCCCGTTCACCAGCAATCACAGGATCAGGTTCCTTATCCCTGTAAGAGTCAGTATAAGCCTTGTCCTCCAATCCCGATGACTTTCACTGAGTTATACCCCCATTTGGTACAACAAGGACTGATTACCACCCGTGCTTTGGGTCCTCCACCTAATCCATTACCTGCAAGTTACAACGCTACCGCTCATTGTTTATTTCATGAGGGTGCGCTCGGCCATGGTCTAGAGAATTGCTATGCTCTTAAGAAAGTTGTCAGAGATTTGCTAGAAGCGAAGAAGTTGTCTTTTAGCAATGCTCAGCCAAAGATCGAGAATCCTCTCGGGGTCCCTCACTTGTCGGGTTCGAATTCTGCAAAGCATGCTACTCCTGTGGCAAATCAGCCGAATCCAGTAATTATTCAAAGACCCAGCTCGCTTCATTTCAGTAACCCTCAAGACGATATGACCGGGATCAACAAAGAATCTGGGAAAGTTATTTTGAAGCAACGACTGAAAACTGTTGAAGATGTGACCAGCATAACTGGGGCAAGCCATGACGACTCACAGTGGTCGTAAACCAGTCGTCCTTTTCCATTGAGGCTCCGCCAAAGGAAACTGTTGCTCTTGGATTTCATAAACATTTAGAAGGATTTTTCCGACAGTTCATTTGTTTATTTATATGCATTTCTCTTTGATTAAGCATATTTAGCATGTATGAACTTGTTTATCTTTGATTAATTAATGCAACGCATATGTTTGTCTTGAATAAATCCATTCGTTTCACTCATTCAAAAACGTTTTCATAAATCATAATGCCAACTTTACCCGATCTCTTGTTCTGATAGAGAATTGGGAGGAGGATGACGAACCTAAAACGTCAGATTTCTTGTCGTATGCTTTCAACTAAAACCTGCTGATGATGTAAGGCATTGTTTCAAATTCCAAACACTGGAGATATAAGGATGTTAATCCCTCGTTAACCTCTTTGAGCCTTGAAGTAGGAGTTTTTTTTAAAGAACCCTCATCCTAACCTGGGGCAGGGTAGGTTTCAGTTAAACCGATCGAGCACTTAGACTCTAAAAAGGGGAAGAACAAACCTTCGAGAATTTATCCTTAGCATCTTACGAAGTCCAATACAATGACTACCCCTCAGTTACCTAAGGAGTGGGGCAGTCACGAGCCTTCCAAAAGATTTACACAACTTGTGCATAAAAGAATATTCAAAAAAAATAAGAGCCCACTAAGTCAAAACCTACGAAGGAGACTTAGGCAAAACTGGGGCATCCCGCTGGACTCCAAAGTCAAATCAATAGACGTTGTCCAGGCAAAAGTTAGGGAATAAGAGCAGTAAACCAGTAGTTTTTTTTAGAATCCCAATAAAGAACAAAGTCGTGTTGGATCAAACACAAAAGACAAGTGACTGCCATGTCCAAAGCCTTGATAAGTTCTCGACCATAGCAAATCCGCTTGAGATATGAGCGTTCGTATCCGATTAACTGAATTAGGATTGGAGAACATCACGAAGAAGGGGTGGGTACAAATATAACTTTGAGCCTTTATCCTTTGTTTCTTAAACCGTGAACTAAGCCACAATACAACCTTTAAAAGACCGAATTGAAGTAGGACTTTGGTTGAAAGCATACTCGACAAGATCACGTTTCCTGACTCCTACGAGCTATGCTCAGAAAAATTCATGTTGGCATTATAATTAAAACTTATATCCGGACTAGTGATTTCGGTCACAAGTTATTGCGATATCTTTTTCAAAACAAAAATTCAAGACAAATATATGTGTACATTGACAAGCTCAGGATAGGCATTTCAGGCATGACAACTTTGCTTGATATCTTAGAGATTTACATATGAATATAACCCGTGGAACTTGAAGATCCTGCTGAACAGGGGTAGGCAGTTTCCCAATTCGCTTACCAACACGAGTCTGACGTTCTTAAGAGCTATTTCCCAAAGATTTCGTCGTAACACGATTAATTTGTGCCAGTTACGTCGAGACCTGACAAATCTCTCAAAGAGTTTGAAAACAGTGGGGCAACCTGACTCCGTGTTCTCTATAAAATCCTCTTGAGATGACCATACCTCACAACGCAAGTATCCTGGGGCACCGTGTTTTTTAAAAAGAAACAAATGGCGACCACTATAAGGTCCTTCAAGATCAAAACCATGGGGTTTCACAACTTTTCTTCATGCACCCGAGGGTTTTTACTCACAGCGGCCTTCATTCCCCAGTAAATCTCAGTGTTGCAACAGGCTCCTAAACTATAGCCATCACAGTCCCCAGCGAGACTATAAGCTGACAACTTTTTTTTGGGTAACTCGAAAGTGTCCCTCAGGTTTTCTTCTCCCCATAAGAAGGCGTGATACTGTGCACCCAAGCAGATTACTTTCTCCCTCAGAGAATTCAGAACATTTAAAACCAGATTTGGTTCCACCATTGATCCTTCTCACCCATGATTGACGTATTGGTTGCAGAGAACGCAGGGTATTTCCGTCGAGATGTTCATTTCATCTCTCGTCCCGTCTCTAGTCTGTTTCGTCAGCATACGCAAGGGCATAAGCATCACATGCCTATTTCATTACATATTCATTACATATTCATTACATATTCATTACATATTCATTACATATTCATTACATACTCATCACATACTCATTTCATAACATCCTGCATATTTACATACATAGACATCAACATACATTCATGTTAACATATTCATTAACATACGCGTTAGCATACACAGGTTCATTGTGTCTCTATCATTGGTCGTTACCGCCGAGTAACTGGGTTCGCCCATTCTCTCCAAATAGATTGTCAGCCCTAAGCATAAAATACTTACTTGTTTCCAGTTTCCCCACAGAGCTCGATCCTCGTGGATGACGGTTGCTTCAGCTATCTTTCCTCACCAGGATAAGATATTTACCCTCCGAGATCATTCCCTCGATGGAGTCTTGATTACCAGTTTTCTTTCTAGCTCGATCCTAGATTGAATCTCAGTCTTGTCGGTCGCTGAGCCCAACCGGACGTGCATTTATTTTGCACCATCTAAAGATTTTCACCATACTATGTCAGATACGCGACTGTTCTCGCCAGAGAAGGTTATCACTGTACCCGGACGTGCATTTATTTTGCACTATCTTTCAACTACAATCCTTACAGATACACGCCAGTTCACGCCTGGAAAATCTATCATTACAACACTACAACACTTTACAACCTTACATCTTACAGCATCGGTATGCAACATTTCTCACCTAAGAAACCGATCCTATCTTCGTTATGACTCGCAGCGAATGGCCATCTCCATGGAGCAGTTGGGCTTCCATTTACCTGTCGTCTTGAAGTATGGGGGGTTTTGAACCAAATCGTATTCAGGAGAGCACGATCTTGAAATACGGGGAGGTTTGAGCGGAATCATATTCAGGAGAGCACGATTATGAAATATGAGGAAGTTCAATTAGCCCGTTTCATATTCAGGAGAGCACGATTCTGAAGTATGAAGAATTTCATTTACAAGAAAGAGCCGAATCGTATTCAGGAGAGCACGATTCTGAAATATGAGGAAGTTCAGTTAGCCTTTTCATATTCAGGAGAGCACGATTCTGAAGTATGAAGAATTTCATTTACAACCGAATCATATTCAGGAGAGCACGATTCTGAAGTATGAAGAATTTCATTTACAACCGAATCATATTCAGGAGAGCACGATTCTGAAGTATGAGGAAGTTCAGTTCATCCTTTTCATATTCAGGAGAGCACGATTCTGAAGTATGAAGAATTTCATTTACAACCGAATCATATTCAGGAGAGCACGATTCTGAAGTATGAGGAAGTTCAGTTCATCCTTTTCATATTCAGGAGAGCACGATTCTGAAGTATGAAGAAATTTCAAGAGCCGAATCATATTCAGGAGAGCACGATTCTGAGTTATGAGGAAGTTCAATTAACCCTTTTCATATTCAGGAGAGCACGATTCTGAAGTATGAAGAATTTCATTTACCCGAAAGAGCGGAATCATATTCAGGAGAGCACGATTCTGAAGTATGAGGAAGTTCAGTTAGCCATTTTCATGTTCAGGAGAGCACGATCTTGAAGCATGAAAAAGTTTATTTACCCTTCAGTAAGAGAAGAATCAGAATCGTATTCCAGGCGCCGACCTTAAATGCGAGAAGATTTATTTATCAGATAAGCAGCAGCCTCTTTATTTGAGTGCTTATCCATTTTTGCACATAAGTCCCTTCCAACGATAAGTGACGGTTCTCCCTCGAGAAGCTTATCAGGGCATTTCCCATTAAAGTCCATTTATTTTGGCATACAGCCGGTCTTTACCCTGTATATTTGCTAAGGATTCCCGAAAAGTCCGTTTGATCCTGTCACGAGAGATAGTGTACAGAAGCTTGGATGTTATTCTTTGCTCAATGCTCCAGCATTCTGTAATCGATCTTGCAATCGTACGTGATCCAGTTTTATTTTTGGATTCCCCAGTGGAGGCCGTCTCACAGGTGTCATCTCCATTTGAGAATCTCGTTCCCAAGATGACAATTGGTCGTGTTCGCACCAGTTGACCATCATTTTAGAATCCCCCAGTGTTGTACTGTGTCTCAGCACGTCGTTTTCCCCAGTGTGTTCTTCTCGTAGCGTTTGTGTCGTAGTATTCGTCATCATTTTCGCACTCATTATTCCAGCATACGCATCATATCATATTCATGGCATCATCTGCATTAAGCTGTCCTCGCTCTGTCCAATAGCATTGCATATCGTCGCATTTAAGGGCAAAATTTTCGGTTATCTATATTTAAATCTCTCCACCACGATTCCTCGAGTCTCTGTCACTCAAATCGTCCGGTGTAGCTATTTAAATAGGGGCAACTGTAATACCCCAAATTTTACCCTTATATTTAGTCAGTCATTTCGCATATCATCTCATATGTACATTTGCTAACCACTAACAAGTTATGGAGGTGTTTGTTTCGCAGATTTGGTTCCAGGGGTATTTTGGTCATTTTACGCAAATTCTGCTAATTCCTTGAAAAACGGGTTGTTATTACGTTCTGAGGCATTTATTTGCCACTTGGGTCAAGGTGCCGATGAAGTTGGGTTGAAAAGGAAGTGGATACTGTTAAGGTTATTTTGAGAAGTGATGCGATCAACGAGATTTTAATTTGAATTTGTTTGGATATAATCATATGGCGGGATATCATTTATAAAAGGCAAAGGAGAAGTAAGTTTTAAATATTTTTGAACTTTGTGTTCATAAGTACTTATAAGTTACAACTCAAGAGGGAATTTAAATGGTTCTGCATTATTATTCATGGATACTTTGAATTTACAATTGAGAAAGTAAATATGAATATTTGTTGAATTTCATTTCATAAATATTTATAGTTTACAAATTGATAAGTGAATTTGAACTTGGTTTACAAGAGGTTTCATTTACATTAAGTATCTATCCTAAATCCTAAAAATTCCTAAGTGTCTTCATGATGTCTTTAAGCTTCTCCGAAGAATCTCCAATTCACCTGCACATCAAAACAAAACAAGCAATATAGAAAAATGTTAGAAGTTTTTTTTTGACACTCTCAGAACAGTGTCATCATCGAGTGCCGGGAGTGGCACAACCGAAGCTGCGTCCTACCCCCCGTTACCGATCCGCGCCGTTGGCATCAGATCAGGTAACACCTGTTCTTATCTGTACGGGACATCCGAGAGATAGAAGTAATAAAAGAAGCGGGACTGATTCGTTTTGCCGCGATTGGATTTCCAAACTAATACGAGAATAAGGCAACATAGGCAAGTTTGGACTCAGACCCGGATGCCGGCAGGTCTGAGTCGCTTTGGTTCCGAAATTTCCAACACCTGAAAAGCCACAAACGCATCAATATCAGATTCAGAATTGGGAACTCAAAACCTAAACAATTCATGAGCAATATCAATGCTGAACCATATAGGTGATGTCACGAAAACCAAGCCTAAACAGAACAGACTTTGAATGGCCTCAACAAAGTATCAGGAAAATAGAAGGCAAATCAAAACAGCATCATACGCTGCATCAAAGCCCTCGGCTCAAACATCATTGCACAACAGCATACAAAAATAAGGCAAAAGAGCAGGTCAGTTCACAAAACCATGACAGAAAGCAAGATAGACCAAATGTGCAAGCACATTGGAAAAACAAATTACCAACATATAGGCTCAGTTGAAGAACAACATCACAGCCCCTGTCATCAGACAACAACAGCCAGCAGCATAATCAGTTTGTGAATCCAAACGCCCCAGCCCTGAAACAACGAAAAGAAAGGGATATCAGTTCAAAGAAACCGAGTTTGTGTTCTAAAGAGAACCACACACCAACAACACCAAACTGAATCAAAACTGCCTCAAAAGAATTCATAAACATCACAGGAAGATCAAGCTTCATGTTCGAAAAAGCAGAAACAGGCAGGGACAATCCAACAGAAATGCAAACAGCACCAAAGGGGTTGGCTCATCAGAGCAACAACAGTCTGAATACCAGGCCATCAAAACTGGTTCAAGATCAAAGCAGATAAGCTACAATGCTAGCAGCAGCTCTGAGATCAAACAAGTGCAAAAAGCCAGAAATCGCAACAAATGATAAACCACAAGCGAAGATCATCATAGGCAATCGCAGCGTCATCAAAGAGTATCAGTTGTCACGGCTCAGATGAACATCATCGCCGTATACCTTTCCCGGTGTTTGACGCAACCGAAGCTGAAGTATCAGTCCTGAAAGAAGAAGAGGAAAAGAATCTGAGCTGCATCAAAGAAACGAATCAATCAAAACACGAATCGGTTCGAGATCAAACAGAAATACGAATCCATCAAGGAGTTCTGTGAATCAAAATCAGATATCAATCAATCCAACCTGAAGGCAAACCATATCAGAAAAATAATAGAGAGATTTTGATTTGATATCAATCCCAAAACAGATCAAAACAAATCAGTTCAGATTATTAAACAAATCGAATAGGGTCAGAAGAATCGTATCAGCTGGAAATCAGAAAGACCAATCAAATCCTAAAAGAGGAAACAGGATTCAATCATGTATCAGATGGATCCAAATCGTATCAGGAAACATCCCCAGTGGAACTCAATCTGAAAAAAAACCAAACAAAATCAAATCAAAACAAATCAAACGAATCAAGTACAGATCGGTCAAACAAATTTCAGATATCAAACAAGATCCAATAAAATCCAATCAATGTCAGATAAAATCAGAATCGCATCAAAGATCCCAAATCGAATCATCAAAATCAAATAGCGCAAATCCATCACGGATTAAAGGCCCAAAAAGAGAAGTATAAAGGAACGATCTCACCTCAGAGAGAAGAGGGAAAAAATCGCGTACAAACCCTAACGAGAAAATCGCGAAAGGGAGAACATCAAAGCGACGAAATCGCGTACAAACCCTAACGGCGTGGTTGAGACTCAGAGGGATCATTACCCTCATCATCGCCTCCGTTCACTGACGAACCAACATCAAAAGGGGAAGATCGCCTTCGCCGTTTAAACGGCGGGCAATCAACTCCAAGCCTCAGAGGAAACCCTCATCACCGGCCGTTCACCATAAACGTAAGCTATGAGATATCTCCCTCACAAGATTCGTGTTTAATTTCAGGTTACTGAGGAAAATGAAGAACATCGAGAGAGACGAGGAAGAAGAAAGGCGAGAGAGAGATGGAGAAGAAAGTGAAACGGCGCCTCAAGGACATTAGGGTTCTGGGAACCCTAAATGTCTTCTAAGTTAATCCAACCGGGTTGGGTCCGGAGGTGATGACCGACCCAACCCCTTATGTTTTATTTTTTGTATTTTGTTTTATCTTGTTTTTTTAATTATGTTTTTTATTTGTTTTAAATTGTTTTATATTTGTTTTAAAACCTTTTTTGTGTAGATATTATACTTAAATAAAAATCTTTTTATAATAAAATTAAAAAAACCTCTCTTTTTAAAAATAAAAATTAAAACTTTTTTTTATAAAACTAAAACTTTTGTAAATATAAAAATGAAAAACTCTTTTTTAAATAAAAATAAGAAAAACTTTTCTTAAAATATTAAAAATAAAACCTTTTAAAAGAGTAAAATATTTTAAATTAAATCTTTTTTTGCAAGCTAATATTAAAAATTGTAATAATCTCAAATTTGCATCTTTTTCTTTATTGCTTCGTGATTAATTTGATTGCCGCCTAACTCTGCCCCCTAACGTCGTTCGTTCATTTTGCAGCTTATTACTTATTTCATCTTATCTTCTCACTCAAAGTTCATTATCATATTGTAACTGCTTCTCATATGTAACCCCGCGAATCTAATAATCGCGCTTTAAATTTCTGCCTTTAAATTTCTGTTTGTATGGCTTTAACTTCTGTTTTTATTCCCTGTTTACAATTCAATTATCTCACACCTTCATCAATATTTCTGTCACACTACGCACTGCCGAAGGAATTAGGTCTAGCCTTTGACCGCCGTGTCAATAGTCCTCACCTTCAACCCTTACACCTTTTCAACCCTAAATTTTCATAAATGTCTCGCCGCAGACAAAATTACAATTTTACCCCTAGCATTAGGTCAAAGAGCCGCCGCGCTCATTTTAGGGTTTCCCGCCGCGGAATCCCTAACCTGCATTAACCCTAATTACAACTTAACAATTTACAACGTAGATTTGGAGTTTCTACACTCCGCGTAAGCGTGTCCTTAAGGTGCGTTTATTCCCCTTGAGACCTTGACCACAGTCAAGAAGTCTTTAACCTCCCTTTTGAGGGGAACTACGATTACTCTGATTCCACTCCCGTAAGGATACGTAGGCACAAGATGCGATGTCTTGCCGAGTAAACTTAGAATTAACCCCTAGGTCTTTTTTCTCACTTTTAATCCTTTGTGCATATACCTTAAGCAAATAAATAAAGCAAATAGTAAACATTTGAACAAAAGGTTCCTGTAGAGTACTACAGAAGTTTAGGGTGCTAATACCTTCCCTAAATTTAACCAACCCCCGAACCCTAGATCTTTCCCCGCATTGTGTTTACGATGCAAAAATAGGTTTTCCCTCTTTTGACCTTTTCCTTCGGATAAATCAAAGAGCGGTTGTGAATTGAATTGCGATTCAAACTCATTAATAGTTTGATATCCTATTTCCACAGCAACAGACTTCTTCCAGGATAGCTTGTCCAGGCCATCCTTGGAATGGTACATGAGTTTGGAACCTACCAGTGTGCGCACGTGGAAGGAACTTGCTGAAGCATTCGTGCACCATTATCAGTATAACAGTGACTTGGCTCCGAACCGGGTTCAACTACAAAATTTGTCACAAAGGAACAACGAAGGGTTCAAAGAATACGCCCAGCGGTGGCGTGAATTGGCAGCTAGAGTTCAGCCGCCGATGGTTGAATGGGAGCTTGTTGAAATGTTTGTAGCCACCCTCCCAGGGGTTTATTACGAGAAAGTGGTCAGCAGTATGTCTGGAAGCTTCTCAGATCTCATCATCACCGGCGAGCACGTTGAAAATGGGATCAAACTGGGGAAAATTCAAGGTGATCTATCCTCAGCTGGAGGAGGAAAGAAAACGTATGATGGCAAAAGGCGTGAAGGAGAGACGAGCGCCGTGTCCAATGCTCGAAGGAAGGGTAAAGGCCCTCACCAGCAGGTGGCCAGCATAACTATCCCCGCTGTCCAACAACCCCAGCCACAGCAGCAGCAACAACAACCGAATCAGCAAGGATACAGAAAGTATCAGAACAGGGCACCTCTGTCGAGTCGTCACCTTGAGACACCGCCCATGTCTTATGCTCAGCTGTTACAAACTCTGCTTCAGTTACAGTTAATCCAGAAGAGAACCCTGGCTCCCTTGACAGGGGCACCTCCGCCAGGTTATGATGCGAATGCAACTTGTGAGTTTCACTCAGGGGCACCAGGCCACACGATAGAAAACTGCAAAGCCTTCAAGCACAAGGTGCAGGATATGGTGGACGCTAAGATCATCAATTTCTCAGATAATGTGTCAAATGTCACGAAGAACCCTATGCCGAATCATAGGGGAGGTGGGGTGAATGCCATTATTGAGGACGAGAGCTTGGATTTATTGATTGACGTCAAGGATCTGAAGACACCGCTTAGCTTCGTTAAAGCCAAGCTGATGAAGAGAGGATTCTTTTCGGGCTGTGGAGAACTGTGTATGGGCTGTGCGACTAGTCCTGATGGATGCGAACAGTTGATAGAAGGGATTCAGAGTCTGATGACCGAAGGGATCTTGCAGTTTAGCTGAAGGGCCGAATGTGGATCTGGAGAGGTAATGCTGAAGCAAGATGATGAGGTTGCTACTATCACCATCCCTCGCCGGACGATAACTATTTCTGCACCCAGGCCGCCCACCATTACCATCACCAAGGCTGGGTCGATACCTTTTGAAAGCACCAATGCTGTCCCGTGGCATTATGGGGCAGACGTCTACTGTAACGGATAGAAGTTGGAACTGGACCCATCTGGTTCGTCTGTGGATAACCTAGTGGCCATTGGCGGAATCACGCGAAGCGGGAGAGTATTTTCTCCGCCTGAGATTGTGGCGGACAAAGCGGACAAAACTAAAGTAACCGATAAGGGAAAGAGTAAAGTCGTTGAGGAAACCCCTCGTGGGGTAGAGAAGGACTTACTTGTAAAGGATGCTGAAGAGTTTATGAGGTTGATTAAGAAGAGTGATTACAAGATCGTGGATCACCTCCATCAAACACCCTCGAAAATTTCCATCCTGAATTTGTTGTTGTGTTTGGAGGCACATCGCAACACGCTGCTAAAGGTTTTGAATGCCACGTATGTGCCGCAGGAAATATCGGTCAACCAGTTAGAAGGGGTCGTAGCCCACGTGAATGCTGGAAACGGGTTAGGGTTCACTGACCTGGAGCTGATGCCGAAGGGAAGAAACCACAACAGTGCCCTGCACATCTCGATAGAGTGTAGGGGAACGATTATGTCTCATGTGTTGGTGGACACGGGGTCGTCACTCAATGTTCTTCCGAAGAAAGAATTGATGAAGTTAGATACCCGAGGATTGATTTGCACACCCAGTGATCTGGTTGTGAAGGCGTTCGATGGAACCAAACGTCATGTTTTCGGAGAGGTAACGTTGCCGATCCAAGTCGGGCCAAAAACTTTCGATGCAGTCTTTTACATCATGGACATCATGCCTGCCTACAGTTGTCTCTTAGGCCGGCCATGGATCCATTCTGCTGGCGCCGTGACCTCCACGTTGCACCAGAAACTCAAGTATGTCGTCGGAGGCAGCGTCGTGACTGTTTGTGGCGAGGAAGACATAATGGTGAGCCATTTGTCGTCCTTCAAGTACGTTGAGATGGATGGGGAAATCCACGAAACCCTATGTCAGGCGTTCGAAGCTGTTAAAGTCAAGAACGTGGCTCCTGTAATCACCGAGAAACCAGAGATGACTCTCTCTTCCGTCAAGGAAGCCCGAGCCGTTGTTCAGGCCGGATCTACCCCAGGCTGGGGGCAAATTCTAGAGATACCTATTAGGCAAGACAAATTTGGGTTAGGATACTCTCCGGAGGCTGAAGCCTCATCTTCTCACAATGCGTCGCGAGGTAAAGGGCCGATCCAGTTTACCAGTGGCGGGGTGATATTTGAAAGTGTCAACGCGGTGTCTGAAGACGGCGAAGACAGCGACTGCGACCTAGACTCTTGGATCCAGCCAAGCAAACCAGGCGAGAGCCTCAACAACTGGTCCATCAGGGATGCCATCCAAGTGATAGGCAAAGAGTAATGATTTACTTTATCCAATCATTGTACAACCCTATGTCCTACCCGGGGCATAGTGGTTTTATTGCCAGGGCCTTGTTTGATTATGTACATGCATTTTACCAATAAATCAAAAGGCGTTTTTCTTCGTATTCAAATGTTGTGATCTCTGTTATTCCTGTTTTATATTTTTTTTGAAAAACAATAAAATGGAAATGGGGTTTGTGCTAACCTGCATATCCTTGTTTTAAGTTTAACCATTGTTATTGCAGGATCCACATGACATATGACATCGACCCTGGACCTTCTACGACTCACTTTGGCTTCGATTGCCCGATCTATCAAGCCGAAGAAGGGATTGATGAAGACGAAGACCTTCCTGAAGAGTTGGCCCGCTTGTTGAAACAAGAAGAGAAAGTTATTCTGCCTCATGAAGAGGAGATCGAGATTGTGAATCTGGGTCCTGAAGAACTCGTCAGAAACATCAGGATATGGGCTGCATTGCAGAGTGATGTCAAGCAGAAATTGGTCGAGATGCTGAGAGAGTATAGTGACGTCTTTGCTTGGTCATACGAAGATATGCCCGAACTCGACACTGACATCGTGGTCCATCACTTGCCACTGCGAGAAGATTGTCCTCCCGTTAAGCAGAAGCTTAGGAGGACAAGACCAGATATGGCCGTTAAGATCAAAGAAGAAGTGCAAAAGCAGCTTGATGCTGGCTTTTTAGCGGTCACTACTTACCCTCCGTGGGTCGCCAACATAGTGCCTGTACCGAAGAAGGACGGTAAGGTACGAATGTGCGTCGATTATCGGGATTTGAATAGGGCGAGCCCTAAAGATGATTTCCCGCTGCCTCATATTGATGTGTTGGTCGACAATACAGCCCAGTTCTCCGTGTTTTTGTTCATGGATGGCTTCTCCGGTTACAATCAGATCAAGATGGCACTGGAGGACATGGAGAAAACGACGTTTATCACGCCCTGGGGAACATTTTGCTACAAGGTAATGCCTTTCGATATGAAGAACGCAGGGGCCACTTACCAACGAGTAATGGTAACTTTGTTCCATGACATGATTCATCATGAGATTGAAGTCTATGTTGATGACATGATTGCGAAGTCCCAAACGGAGGAGGGACATCTGGTCAATTTGCTGAAGCTTTTTGAGAGGCTTAGGAAGTTCAGGTTGAGGATGAATCCTAACAAGTGTACTTTCCGAGTACGGTCTGGAAAACTACTGGGGTTTATCGTGAGTGGAAGAGGCATTGAGGTTGATCCTGCAAAGATAAAAGCAATACAAGAAATGCCAGCGCCAAAAACAGAAAAAGAAGTTTGTGGTTTCCTGGGCAGAATAAACTACATTGCAAGGTTTATTTCTCAGCTCATGGCCACGTGTGAACCGATGTTCAAACTACTAAAGAAAGATCAGGCGATTATCTGGAACGAGGATTGCCAGAAGGCATTTGATAAGATAAAACAGTATCTACAGGAACCTCCGATCTTGATACCCCCAGTGGCCGGACGAACTTTAATCATGTACTTGACAGTTCTTGAGAATAGTATGGGGTGTGTTCTCGGTCAGCACGACGAGACGGGCAGAAAGGAGCATGCCATCTACTACTTGAGTAAAAAGTTCACGGATTGTGAATCTCGTTACTCGATGCTGGAGAAAACGTGTTGTGCACTAGCCTGGGCTGCCAAACGTTTACGACAGTACATGCTCAATCACACAACCATGCTAATTTCAAAGATGGATCCGATCAAGTACGTCTTCGAGAAGCAAGCGCTTTCGGGCAGGATTGCCAGATGGCAAATGGTTTTGAAGGAATATGACATTCAGTACGTTTCCCAAAAGGCCATCAAGGGAAGCGTATTGTCTGAATACCTTGCCGAACAGCCGATCGAGGATTATCAGCCGATGAAATTTGAATTCCCTGATGAGGATATCATGTTTCTCAAAGCGAAGGATTACGATGAACCGTTGCCCGACGAGGGTCCAGATAGGAAATCCTAGTGGAAATTGATGTTTGACGGGCCGGTTAATTCTTACGGAAGTGGCATAGGGGCGGTCATCACAACTCCCCATGGATCCCACATCCCGTTCACTGCGAGACTGACGTTTCCAGTCACCAATAACAAAGCGGAGTACGAAGCATGCATCATGGGTCTAGAAGAGGCGATTGATTTGAGAATCAAGAACCTAGATGTATATGGTGACTCGGCACTTGTGATTAACCAGATTAAAGGGGAGTGGGAGACTCGTCAATAAAATTTGGTGCCGTACATGAATTATGCCAGAAGGCTGCTTCCGTTCTTTGATCGAGTGGAACTCCATCATGTGCCCAGGGCCGAGAATCAGATGGCTGATGCCTTAGCCACGTTGGCTTCGATGTATAAAGTCAATTTTTGGAATGAAGCTCCAAGAATTGTCCTTTCTCGTCTTGATAGACCTGCATTCGTCTTCGCAATCGAGGAAGCCTCCGACGGCAAACCATGGTTCCATGATATCCGGACCTTCCTTATGACTAAGGAGTATCCTGCGGGAGCGTCAACCCAGGATAAGAAGACTCTGAGGAGGCTCTCCGAAATTTTTTATCTCAATCCTGATGGAGTTCTGTATAAAAGAAACCACGATCTCGTGCTACTCAGATGTGTAAATGAGAAAGAAGCGAGCCTGCTCATGGAAGAAGTCCATGAAGGCACATTTGGTACGCACGCCGGCGGGCATGCTATGACGAGAAAGATCCTGAGAGCAGGATACTACTGGCTGACGATGGAATCAGATTGCTTTAAATTCGCGAAGAGATGTCATAAATGCCAGATTTATGCTGATAAGATTCACGTGCCGCCGCGCCCGTTAAATGTCATGTCCTCCCCGTGGCCGTTCTCCATGTGGGGCATCGACATGATAGGCAAGATCGAGCCCACTGCTTCTAATGGTCATCGCTTCATTTTAGTAGCCATTGACTACTTCACCAAGTGGGTGGAGGCAGCCTCGTATGCTAACGTGACCAAGCAGGTGGTGGCTAAATTCATAAAGAGGGACATCATCTGTCGATACGGAATTCCCGAGCGAATCATTACTGATAATGGTTCGAATCTGAATAACAAGATGATGAAGGAGCTGTGCCAGAGTTTCAAGATTAAACACCATAACTCATCTCCTTACCGACCGAAGATGAATGGCGTGATTGAAGTGGCCAATAAGAACATTAAGAAGATTGTACAGAAGATGGTTGTGACCTATAAGGATTGGCACGAGATGTTGCCATTTGCACTGCACGGTTATCATACCATGGTACGTACATCAACCGGGGCAACACCTTTCTCCTTAGTGTACGGTATGGAAGTTGTCCTACCGTTAGAAGTGGAGATTCCTTCTTTACGAGTTTTGGTTGACGTGAAACTCGACGAGGCAGAATGGATTAAGAACCGACTAAACCAACTCAGCCTGATGGACGAGAAGAGGTTAGCATCGATTGCATATGGTCGTCTGTACCAGAGCCGAATGAAGAAAGCTTATGATAAGAAGGTGCGTCCTAGAAGCTTTCAGACGGGTGATCTCGTCCTGAAGAAGATTCTTCCTCCACACTCTGATCACCGGGGCAAGTGGACTCCCAATTACAAAGGTCCGTACGTCGTCAGCAAGGTCTTCTCAGGAGGAGCCTTGTTGCAATCCACGGTGGATGGCGAAGATTTTGCATCCCTGGTGAACGCGGACGTAGTTAAAAAATACTTTGCTTAAAAAATGACCCGCTGGAAAGAAAAAGAATATCCAGGCAAAAATGGGGGCATCCCGGCGAACCATAAAAAAGGAAAAAAGGTTTGGGCAAAAATTAGGGATATAAAGAAAAGAATGTACACCCGCAAAGTCGAAAACCTGGAAGGGCGAATTTGGCAAAAAAGGGTATCCCGGTGAATCGAAAACCCGAAAGGGCGATTCAGGCAAAAGTTAGGGATTTGAAATAGCAAATGACTGCATTCCGCGTGTGGACTTTCATTGTTTAGTGGTTTGGAAGACCTGAGGGCCGTTTATCTGAATCAATCTCTTCTGAAGCTGAAGCGTCGAAGAAGTATCGAAGTCGAGTGGGTCATAGAGGGATCAACTCATGGTGTTCGTCTACGCCTCATTGCCGACATTTGTGTATATACTGATGTATATTTATGTTTTATGTTCGCGCAGCTTCCTCATTCCAGGAGCTTGCATCTGTTGTAAAACATTTTTGCCCATTCAGGGGTTTGTTATCAATGAAATGTATACTATTCAGCAATTTTGTTTGTTTGTTTAGCATATATCTGCTTTGTCTGCGAAAAAGAACACCGATGTTTTTGATAAAATGCGCATACATAAACTTACTGGCCTAGGCCACTGATTGTTGAAACAATGAATTACTTGAACATTGTCATGAGATGATAACCTTGATAGGTCCCTTTGAGAAGGGTATCTTGTCTGTTTGTTTGTGTTGTTGCAGGTATAGCATATTCCAGGCAGTACGCCGTGCGTTCCCAAGCAGGATGGTTCCTTCTTCTCCAGCAAGTTCAGTGGCATCTCCCCGTGGAGTTTGAACATGAGATCGTAGGCATTGATATGTCTTCCCTAGCAGAGAAGATTCTCTCCCTAATCAGATGTATCCTGAAGGATCGTTGTCTCCCTAGCTGAGTCATATACTGAAGTATGCAGTCCTCGATAGCGCAGACTGAAGTCTTCAGCGGAATTGAAATTCCCCACAGAGTTGTACTCTCCCCTGTAAGCAGGACAATTCCTTCTTCCCCAGCCGAGTCTGGAGTTCCCCAAGAGAGTCGAGTCCTTGGAAGCCGTTGAGGCCATGATTGGTTTTCCCCAGTAGAGTGTTGAATAGATGAGGCTGTTTTTCCCCATCGGAGTCGTTATCTCCCAAAAAGCTTTGCCGCGAAGGCCGTGCAGTCTATTTCTACAACTGACATCGTTTTCCTCAGCAGTTGTGGTTCGTATACCTAGATGAGTAGATCCAGGTTCCCGTAGAACCTCGTCCCCGCAGTAGTCGACTGAAGTTCGTTTCCCCAGGCGGAGTCCAATTGAGATTGGCGTGACTCCTTCTCCTCGGCAAGATGATTCTTTCTTTCACCGGAGTGGTTCTCCTTCCCCTTGACAGGAGGCTTGTCCCTTCAGCATTTATTTTGCTGATAGGGTCGTAGCATTTTGCATGATTGCATAGCATTTACCCTAAAAACGTGTAGCATTTCCACCGTGTGGAGCATTGCGCCATTGTCAAACATATGCATATGAAGCATGAGCTAGGTCGTTACCGTTCTTGTTTTGCAGGTGTTCCCCGATAGGGTGTTTGCTCAGGATGATTCCTGAAATCTCAGAAGAGTTGTTTGGCCCAAGATGATTCTTGAATTCCCCCAGCAAATTCGTTTGCCCAAGATGATTCTTGAATTCTCCAGCGAAGTGGGATGCTTAAGATGATTCTTAAAAGTCCCCGGTGAAGTCGCCAGAGTTGGTTGCTCAAGTTGATGCTTAGAGTCCCCGACAGAGTGTTTGCTCAGGATGATTCCTGAAATCTCCAGCAGAGTTGTTGGTTCAGGATGATTCTTGAAGTCCCCACGGAGTTATTTGTTCAAGATGATTCTTGATTTCCTCAGCTGAGTTTATTTGTCCAGAATGATTTATGAATCCCTGAAGCAGAGTTACTTGATAGTTCTCCAGAATCCCCAGCGGAGATATGTCATCCCCAGCAGATTTCTGAACAGCAAAGTTGAAACTTCCCTTGAAGACTTGATGATTGAAGTCTAGCAGCGGTGCCAAAACCCCGGACTTGCTGATGAAGTCTAATTGCGAGGTTAAAGCAATTCTCTCAGCTGACGTAGAGTGCCTGACGGCAAAAGATGTATATCCTTATTAGTCCGTGATTGATTAAGGAATCCATTTGAAGACTTACTGATGAAGTCTGGCTGACGCCCGAGATGTTCATTGAATGCCCAACGGCATAGGTAACTTGATTGTGAAAAAGCTCCTAATGACTTGATGAGTCCCGAGGAATTCTTCTGCAGCAGTGTCGCAGAATGCCTGACGGAAATCTCAGCTATGTATCACCGGTTACCGTGTGACCAATTCCCCAGCAGAGTTGCCGTGCAACTGTCATGCTCGGTTTTTGAAGATGTTCCTACCAATCCATGTATTGTTTACCTGTGCGGTCGGCAGATTGCCAGTTACCGTGAAACCAGTGATCCCTCGATGATTTGAGGACACCATGATATCAAATAAATCAGAGAATCATCCTGACGGAGGTTCAGATCAGTACTTCTCCAGCTAGTTGCCGTGCAACTATTATTTCAGTTTCCGAAGATTTGTCCCCATCAGAGTACCGTGTACTTGTGCAGTTGGCAAATTTCCGAGTTTGTTGGTATTCAACCGTCTTTTACCTTGATTGTTTGAGAGTCGTTCGCTTCTCACCCAGTCAGGTCCAAGCCGTTTGAATAGGGGTAGCTGTTGCACCCCAAAATTTGCCCAACATTTCTTTACCTAGCTTATGTTTCATTTCATTCACATTAGCATTATCATTTGCATTTCATTGACATGTATGCAGGAGATCAAGAGGTATGATCACCAATCAAGGGTTACACAAGACTATGAAGCTAGCTAAGAAGGTTATTCAAGTGTTCAAGGTTTGATATCCTTGTCAGAGAAGTTAAAAGATCCTCAGAGAGAGTGGTTGAAGCCAAGAGGGTGTGTCTCCTAACTTGAGAGTTTTGGGAAGTCATCAGATGATTCTGAAGCCATGAATATGGACTTGAGGTATTGAGAGAGCTCATGAGAAGTGTTGAAGATCACTTTGAGGCCTAGACAGGTCATTGTGCAAGAGTAAGAAGCCTCAGCCATGATTGGTGCAATTAGGGTTTGACGGGGTCAACCCTAAGTCAACTGATGATTTGGAGAAGGTTGAGACCTAATCCAAGAGCCATGTGATCATGGATTGATGCATTGAGATGTTTTAAGTATGATTCCAAGGTCAACTCATCATGTTTGAAGAGTTTGAGAAGTTTCAAGCTAGGGTTTCCAAGGCTTGACAGTGTAAAATCCCCTAGTTTGACCCCTATCTTCAAGGCAATTTAGCTCAAGATGTGATTGTAATCTCATCTTACCCCCAACATGATTGTTGTAGAGCATGGTCTTAGCTTTAATTTGAGTGCTATAAGTCCTTGATAGGATTTGTAGAATTCAAGTTATGGTTTTGACAAGTTACAAGTCATCTGAGGCATGTGAATTTGGAGCTTGAAAGTTACCCAACTTGCATGACACTTTTGCCCTAGAAGGATGATTCCTATGAACTTTTGTTCAACATGAATGTTGTTCCTTATTCTCTTATCTTTCTAGAACTCAAGTTATGGCTTGGACAAGTCAAGGGTGTTGCACCCCAAAATTTGACCAACATCTATTTACCTATCAAGTGTTTGAAAGTTGATACCTTCACCAGAAAGTTCAAGAGATCCTCAGAGGAATTGGTTGAAACCAAAGTTGTGTGCTTCATAGCTTGAGAGTTGTGGGAGCCCCTCAGATGATTCTGAGACTTTGAGAATGAACTTGAAGCTTTGAGAAAGCCTATGAGATGTCTTGAAAGCCATCATGAAGCCCAGAGAAGTCATTGTGCAAGAATTCAGAAGATTCAACCATGAATGGTAGAATTAGGGTTTTGACTGGGTCAACCCTAGGATAACTGAAGATTTTGAGAAGGTTGAGACCTAATCCAAGGGCCATGAGATCATGGAATGATGCATAGAGATGTTGTAAGGATGATTCCTAGACCAACTCATCAGGATTGAGGAGTTTGAGAAGTTTCAAGTTAGGGTTTCCAAGGATTGTCAGTGAAAAAACCCTAATTTGATCCCTATCTTCCAGGCAGTTTTAGCTCAAGATGTGATTGATATCTCATCTTCCCCACAACATGAAGGTTGTAGAGCTTGTTATTAGCTTTAATTTGAGTGGTAGAAGTCCTTGATAGGAGTTGCAGAGCTTAAGTTATGGTTTTGACAAATTACAGGTCAGCTGAGGTGTGTGAATCTGGGTCCTTGAAAGTCACCCAACTTGCAGACAACTTTTGCCCTAGTAGGATGATTCCTATGATCTCTTGGTCAACATTAATGTTGAAGGGCATCTTCTTAGCTTTCTAGAGAGTACTAGAAGTCCTTGATAGGATTTGTAGAACTCAACTTATGGTTTGAACAAGACAGGGGTATTTTGGTCATTTTGCAGTTATAGGTCATTTTAAGCAAAGGCCATATCTTCTATTTCCAAGCCTCAAATGAAAAAACTCAAAACATGAAAGTTGTTCAAAATGGGATTTTAAGTCTAGAAAAGTGGTCATGAGTTATTGAAAAAGCTTGTAGCAAGGATTTACAAGATTGGGTAAAAATGACCTAAAAATGGCTTATAAGTTGAAAAAGTTGAAATTTAATTTTGGTTTAGGAGATGTACAAATCCAAAATGGGTCATCCAATATGTCATTTTGACTCCAAACAATGTTTTAAAAACAATGGTTCAAGTAGAATTTTTATTTGAGGCTCAAAAATGAAGGTTGCTTTGGAAAATTGTTACTTGCATAATAAGGCAACTTGATAAAGCTTCACCAAAGGCAAGGAAATGCATGTTTTTCACTCATTCTTTCTCAATATCTCTTGTAAGGAGATTTTAAAGTCAATTTGGCAAGCCTAAGGCATGAGATAATGGATATCCAATGTATCATTTCATGAGAAGTTCTAAAACTTTCTAACACTTTCCACAAGTTTCTAGATGGATCTAGATTATTCTTTTGATTGTTATAAGAAGGGTGAATCACAATGTGGCCAGGGTTGGTGATCATTGTTGGTGAGTGGTGAGATTAGAGTGTGAAAAAGTGAGATTCTTCCATTTGCAATTTCACATCAAACTCTCTTTCTCTTCCATCTTCATTCATTTCTCCTCCACAAACACACTACTCTGATCTTTAGGAGCAATTGCATACCAAATTGAAGGAAGATCCATGGAAGTTTGAAGCTGTTTTGAGGAATTTGCAAGAAGAGCATATTGAGATCAAACACAAGATTCAAGCCTTGTTCATCCATTTTGTTGCATACAGAATTCATATCTGCCATTGGAGATCAATCAGGGAAGCTTGCAGGCACTGAATTGTGGTGAAACCATATCCACCATTAAAGTTTGACAGGTTGGTGATTTCAATTGTATCACCTTATTTATGTGCATTCCATCATAGTTCTAGGTTTAGACTGGTTAAGCTAGGGTAGAGGACCATTTTCTGAGAATTAGAGGAAGATTCATGAGGTTTCGAGGCAGGGTACCATTTCTTGCAGAATTGATAGCAAGCTGTTTTGTGTGCATTATTGGATATGACATGGTGTAGAATGGTTAGGGTAGCGTGTAGAACAAGATTATATCAATGGATTTGAGTTGCATCAAGATTGATAGCAGAGGAAAGAATTGAAACCCTAATGTTGGAGCTCTCTGTTAGGATGATTCAAGAGGTTTCAGGGAAGGCTATTGGTATCATGGTGTTCTTGGGGATTAATAGAACATTTTTGCCGTTGGAAGTTTGTGGTTTCATTGGGTAATCAGTGAGAACGAGCTTGAAGAAGATCCTTGCATGGATTAGGGTTTTCTGAAAACCCTAGGGTTGTTTGGAGACGATGAAGCGCCACCGTTGGATGATCCCAGAGTATTGACCATTTCATCTGATCGCACGGCCATAATTTGATTTCAGAAATGGAGGGAGACTGAAGCGCGTCAAAACGCTGCGTACCACTTATCCAAACGCACCGTTTTGATTGAGTAATAAACCTGGGCCTCAGCAAATGTTTCTATCCACACCTCCCACATGTCTGGCCCAATCATATATGAACTGTGGCGCGTTGCTTTTGACACCCCCTCCCCTTTATTTCTTATATTCTTTATTTTTATTTCTTTTAATTTTCTAGCATATTCAAAAAATCATATAAAATCTAAAAATCAATATTTTTCATTCCTTCTTTTTTTTCACATAATCATGGTTTTGTCTAGAAAATTACTAAAAATAAAAATTCCATTTTATTTTTAGTTTAATATTTTTTAGCATATTTTCTTGTAAATAGTCTTTTTAATATGTTTTAGTTGACACTTGATTTTGTACAATTTGTTTTAGGACTTCCCCTTAGGATTTTTGAGCCATTCTTTTTGGCATAGTTAGGTATTGAACCCTAGTTTCATGTAGGATTTATTTCTTGATTTGTAGATTAAAATTTGATGTAGTTTGATTGTTAGACATTTAGGTGTTCTAATTAGGGTTTTAGGTTGTATAGGTAGACTTGAACAATTTTGTTTTGGGATTTATAGGCCAAATTAGTGTATGGGGAATATATTGGTTAAGGGTAAGTATGTATAGAATCCCCTAGAATTTTACTAGAATATTGTATGGTGTTTTAGTATTTTTCATTGATTTTTGAATGTATGGTTAGTATGTGTGTTGCTTAAAGGCATAGTTTGTATTGTTGTGTTTGTTTTTCTTCTCCTTTGAGTGTGTGAGCTTTGAAGATTGAGTTGAAGACCTTGTGGATAATCATGGAAGCTTTGAAGACCTTGCAGAGGAGTTTAGTTAGCTTTTGTTGTTTTGTTTATAGGATCATAAGTGCATAGACAGAGCCCTAGATAGGATACTTCCATTCAATAAACAAGGAGGGTTTTGTTCACCTCCTTCCTTCTCTATGACATAAAGTCCCTTAAGGGTATTCACCTCTCTCCTTTGGAGGGATTAGTGACCTTGCCCTATAAGGTAGAACTCTGAGAGAGCCTTTCCCTTTGATGTTAAGTCCTCAATGGCATCCTTTGGAAGTCAGTGAGCACTGTAACATCCTCACCTCATCTTGTTGACTGAATCTTGTTTGCTGGAGCATTTGAGCCCTTGAAGATAGAAGATGAAGCTTTGAAGAGGATGATTCCTTGAAGATTGTTGAAGTCTGAAGACTTTGTGAAGATCAAGTTGATGCCTGAAGATCCCTGAAGATAGTGAAGCCTGAAGGGGGAGCTGACCAAAGGAGCTGAAGCTCAAGGGAGAAGATGAGTTGATACTCATGTTGTAGGGTTGATACCTGGAAAGCAAGTGATCTCTGAAGTCTGAAGACTGGGTTGCTGCTGGAGGAGCTGAAGCTTTCTTCTGTTTTCTTTGATGTATTGTGTGTTTTGTCTGATTTGTCTGCTGCATTAGACTAAGTTCATCTAGAATAGGTTCAGTCCCAGAGCATGAGTGCATCTGCTTGTAATGTTACTGTGTGGCTTTGCTTGCGGGTATTCGGTAGAGCCCAGCTCCCTTGCCCATGTGTTTACTTTGCTTGATAGCATGATTTCATTTCTTTTATCTGTATGATTACAGTTTACCGTTTAGTGCTTGATAGCACGCTGTTTATTTTCAGTATGATTACTGTTATTTCATAACTGGCTTGAGGTCGAGACGAGCTTGTGGAGGCTGAAGCCCTACACACATTTCCTCCCTCACTTGCATTGCATGCATTTTACTGTTAAAGCTGATGCTTTGTCTATTTCGGTGTATCATTGACATGATCCCTTAGGACTCTCAAATCCTTTGATAAGGATTTGATGATAGACTTTTTAGGTTGAAACCTATGCATGACAACATCTAGGAGTTCCCTATTCAAACCTCAACCATAGGATGAATCCATGGCATGACAACAGTAGGACCTGATAGTCTCCCTCCTAGTTGGGCCTGTTCTCTTCTCATCTCAAAACAGTTTAAGATACAGTAATCATGAATGATTTCTTTCGTACGTTACGAGCCTTAAGCTATCTGAGAAAGGATTGTGGGAGAGTTTCTTTTCCATAGTCTGGATGTTTAGTGTGGTACCCTTTGGGTGACATGCGACGCATTCACTCTCAGGTCATAGTCTTTAGTGCGGTTGAAATCGCAAACACAATAAAAAATACTTCTTTCGTAAAAACAGGAAATAAACCGTAGTTTCCCGAACTACGTGAGCTCTGATCTCTCATGCCTGTTGGGAGTACGTAGGCATAGGACGCGACGTCCTAGCGAGCAAACTTTCCCCCATAACCCTTCGTAGGCCGAACTACGTTGACTATGATTTCTCATTCTCTGATGAGAATACGTAGGCATAAAGTGCGACGCTTTGCCGAGTCATTTTTCTTTTCTTTTTTAGCCAGCCTTGATAGGTAGATAGATTATAACCAACCCGTCCAAGTAAACAAGCAAGCGAGGATCCCGTCGAGTACGACGGACGTGAGGGGTGCTAATACCTTCCCGTTGCGTAACCGACTCCCGAACCCAGACAATGGTTGCGATGACCTTGTCTTACCCTTATTCGTCAGGTTTTTCCGATCGTTTCCTTTCCCGCTCTGAGGGATAAATAACGAAAGGTGGCGACTCTTCTGTCATGCCGGCACCTTATTTTCGCGCAAGCGAAAAAGGGTATTTTGGACCTTTGGTGATTATAGGTCCTTTGTGATCATAGGCCATTTTCACCAACTTAGACATCTCAAATGAAATTTTGTGCAACTTGAAAGTTGCTCGAAATGGGGTTTTAACCTTGACCATGCATCAAGGAGACATTGAAATGGCTCAAGGAGAGACTTGGTTCAAGAAATTTTGAAAGGAAGAATTAAAAGGATTTAATGGTCAAAAATTCAAATAATTCATTTGGTGACCAGATGAGACAAACTTATAGGTCATTTTGATCAGAAATGACATTTTAAAGACAATGGCAATAACACTTTTCTCATTTGAGGTCAAAATCCTGGAGTTGCATTTTGTTACTTAAGACTTAAGCTACATATGCCAAACTACACATAAGATCAAATACATGGTTCCACACCATTCAAACACACTCAGAATCTCATGTGGAGAGAAATTGAACAAGGTTGAAGGGCAAGTGCAAGCTGTTAGCAGAACTATCATACATGTAGCATATCATGATATTTCCATGACATGAGATATTGAAATTCTCCATGGATGGACCCAGAAGCTTCTAGATCATTCATTCATGTCCTATATATAATTCTGAAGTGGTTCATAACAGAGGTTGGTGAAAATTGAGAGGAAATAGAGAGATTGCATTTTGAATTTGCTCATTGCAAATCAAAATCTGTTATAGCCATTGAAGCCATTTCAATCCAAGTTCTTGATTCCAATAGCTTGCTTTAGGGTTAGAGATTGATTCCAGATCAAATTCAAGGAAAAACTATGGAAGAATCGTGAGTTGGCAATTGGAGTTTGAAGCTTGCAACTCAGAATTGAATTCAAGGATCCACGAAGTTTCAGCTCATTTCTTTGCGTACAGAAGGTTTATTGGATGCTAGTGAAGGAATCTGGAAGCTCTTGAAGGTTAATTTGGAGGTTTTGTCACTCTGTTCATCAAGAATTTGCAGGTATGTACTTTTCATCGTGCAACTTAATTTAAGTAGAATCTTTAGGTTTTGTTAGGTTAGATGCAATGTAGATTAGTGTAGGAAGCTTTCTGGTAGCAATTGGCTAGGTTTAGAGACAATTTTGTAGATGACACAAATTCTGTTCATACGATTATCTTGGTGGTTCTTGAGAGTTAATCATAGTGTGATAGTGGAATCAACTCTGTGGAGAATGGTGATGATGTTAGACACCATAATTTTAAGAATGGTGATGTTTGATTTTTGAGTATTTTCTGAGATTTTAATTGTGTTTGAGAGTAGAGAGTGATTCATTGTGTTTGATTAGCATGGTTAGATTTAGTGGAAAAAATGGAGTGGATTAGTGTATTCAAGTGAGAGTTTTGATGGAGTTTTGAAGGAATACGATTTGGAGAAGATGAGTTCTTGGTTCTGAACTTCCATGGTTTCTTTCCCTCCAAACAGTTTGAATGAAGAAGACGACTAGATAGCCGTTAGATGTTGAGAAAGACTTTGACCTGGGGAGGATCCAAAGGCCACGACTTGTTTTAATTTTGTGAAGGATTCTGAGTTGCGTGAAGCGTTGCGTTTCATTAATAGTGTTTGGGTGGGCTTAGTGCAACTTTGATACTTACACCCCTGTTTGAGGCCCACTTGAGTTTTACACTGAATTTTGTTGCTATTCGTACCAAGGTTTTAACCATTTTCCTGGGATTTTCTATTTGTTTTCTGAATAATGTTTGGGCCTTATGCACACTTTCTTGTCCACACCCCCTTTCTGGCCCAACCTTTGAAATGAACTAGAAATATTTGCTATTTACCACGCAGGTTTCACCAATTTCTTTTATTTTCATTTATTTTCTTCATTTTACATAGTTTAGTAAATAATTCATAAAAAATCGAAAAATAACTCAATTAATTCCATTATTTTTTCCATTGATTCATGATTGAATCTAGTTTTTTTAGATAAAAAATATTAATATTTCATGCATTTTTGATTTTATTAGCATTTGTTGAATTTTAATTGATGTTAAAATAACCATGGTTGATACTTTGTCTTGTTGAATTTGGTTTGATCATTTGATAATGATTCTTGCCTTGATTTTTTGTGTGTGTCTAGAATAGATATGCATGTTCCCCCTAGATTTTTCTCACATTTTTGTGATGAATGTAAGTGGTAGTTTTAGGTTGAAACTTTAGGAGCTCCATTTTTAGGGTTTATGGTTAATGCCTTATGATTTAGGTTTTATATCTAGAACTTGGTGGATGATTCAACCTCTGAATTTTGTATGGTAGATTCATGATTGAATTAGGGTACCTTAGGAATTTTTGTAGGAATTTATAATGTGGTTTACTATTTTAGTTTGATTATAGTTTAGGTGCTAACTTTAGATGATTCTAATGCACTAATTTGACTAGATTAACCCCTTAGGTTCCCTTAGAGTAAGCTTGTGTTGTTTTTTACCCTTGGTTGAGCATGAAGGCTTGTTGAAGATGTTGTGGAATGCTTGAAGAAGCTTGGATGTGAAGATTTCCCTTCTTTTGGTGTAGTGTTGATTAGGTGTTAAGATTAGGGTTTGTAGGCAGAGCTTCTAGATAGATTCTCTTCCTTCATAAACATGGAAAATGTTAATCACTTCCATTATTCCCTATGATGTAAGGTCCCCTTGTAAAGTCCTCATCCCTCCTTTGGTAGGATGTGTGGCTCTTTGCAAATTGGTGGAACCTTTGAGGGTCCCTTTCTCTGATGATAGGAGGCTTAGTGGTGACCTTTGGTCTTCACTCTGCTACCAATCATCCAAACTTTGCTCTTGATAGATGAATCTTTCTCCCTTGCTATAGGATGGAATTCCTTGCTAGAAGATTGAAGATGCTAGAAGTTGCTACTTATCTGTGTTTGAAGACTACCTGTGGAGCTGAAGCTTGAAGAAGAAGAGGAACAAGTTGATACTTGCAATTGGGATTGAAGCCTGAAGGTGGAGTTTACTTTGGAGCTGAGGCTTGAAGAAGAAAGGATAAGTTGATACTTATGCTTGATGTATTGAAAGCTTGAAGAAGCAAGTTTATGCTTGCAAGTGAAGATGAAAGCCCTGAAGAGCTGTTGACGTTGAGGAAGCTGTTGATTTGCTTTCTTGATTGCCTGTTTTCTTTCTGTGCAACTGTATTGATGTGACTTGTTTGATTTGCTTGATGCATTAGAATAAGATCATATCTAGATTGTTTTAAGCTAGGAGCATGATTGCATTAGAGGTTGAGTTGCTCCCCCTGCTTGTACTTTTACTGTATGGCTTTGCTTGCGGGTATTCGGTAGAGCCCAGCTCCCTTGCCTATGTGGTTTGTAATTTGCTTGAGGGCATTTTATTTCTTCTGTATGACTGTAGTTATTATATTTTGCTTGATAGCTTGTTGTTTCCTCTGTATGATTACAGTTATTCATATCTGGCTTGAGGTGGAGAGGAGCTTGTGGAGGCTGCTGCCCCACACACATTTCCTCCCTCACTTGCATTGCATGCATTTTACAGTCGTTTACTGTTTACTGTTTAAGCTGATGCTTTATATGTTTCTGTTTATCATTGACATGATCCCTTAGGAATCTCACTTCCTTTGATAAGGAAGTGATTATAGAACTTTAGGTTGAAACCTATGCATGATAACTTCTAGGAGTTCCCTGTTTCAAACCTCAACCATAGGATGAATCCTTGGCATGACAACATTAGGACTTGATAGTCTCCCATTAGTTGTCCCTCTCTCTTCTCATCTCAAAACAAATTAAAAATACAGTAATTAAGGTTAGCTGACATCGTACGTTACGAGCCTTAAGCCACTTGAGAAAGAGTTGTTGGAGAGTTTCTTTTCAACAACTTGGATGTTTAGCATGGCACCCTTTGGGTGACATGCGACGCATTCACTCTCAGGTCATAGTCTCTAGTGCGATATTGGTTGCAAACATCCATAAAAACAGTTCTTCCATAAAAGACAGAAAACAAACTTCAAACCTTTTTGCCTCGTGGGCCCGTAATTCAAAGGAAAGTTTTCTGAAGAAAAGAGTGTCGTTGACTCCCAGTTCTACCGCAAACGGTAACGCCTAAGTCTCCAAGGGTCGAGCTGCGTACATCCAACTGCTGGAACTGTTTGTTAACCCTACTCGATAAAACAGGTGAATCTGAATCCTCGTAATCCGTGTTATCCCGAACTACGTAAGCTCTGATCTCTCATACCTGTTGAGAGTACGTAGGCACAATACTGATGTATTGGCGAGCCACCTTCCCCGTACCCCGTAGTTAGGCCGAACTACGTTGACTCTGATTTCTCATTCTCTGATGAGAATACATAGGCATAAAGCGCGACGCTTTGCCGAGTCATTTTCTTTTCTTTTTTAAGCCAGCCTTGATAGGTAGATAGATAAAACCAAATCGTCAGATAAACACAACAAGCATGGATCCCATCGAGTACGATGGACGTGAGGGGTGCTAATACCTTCCCCTTGCGTAACCGACTCCCGAACCCAGACAATGGTTGCGATGACCTTGTCTTATACCTTTTCGTCAGGTTTTTCCAATCGTTTCCTTTCCTGTTCTGAGGGATAAATAACGAAAGGTGGCGACTCTTCTGTTTTGCCGGCACCTTATTTTCGCGGAAGCGACAATGTCATGAAAGAGTGTTGTCATAGCTCTCTGATATGTTGCCCCGACATTCTTCAAACCAAAGGGCATCACTTTGTAGCAGAACGTTCCCCACGGGGTAATAAAAGTTGTTTTCTCCATATCCTCCGGCGCCATCTTTATCTGATTATAGCCCAAAAAGCCGTCCATGAAGGAAAACACGGAGAATTGAGCGGTGTTGTCGACTAGCACATCAATATGAGGAAGCGGAAAGTCGTCTTTTGGGCTCGCCTTATTCAAATATCGATAGTCCATGCACATCCGCACCTTACCATCTTTCTTTGGTACAGGTACTATATTGGCGACCCATGAGGGATAAGTTGTGGCAGCCAGAAAACCAGCATCCCACTGTTTCTGAACTTCCTCTTTAATTTTCACAGCCATATTTGGTCGAGTTCTTCTGAGTTTTTGCTTAACCGGCGGACATTCCTCGCGCAATGGCAGATGGTGAACCACCATATCAGTATCCAAACCAGGCATGTCTTCGTAGGACCAAGCAAAGATATCACTGTACTCCCGAAGCATCTCGATCAAACTTCGTTTGATATCACCTTGCAATGCAGCCCCTATCCGAATATTCCTGACAACCTCTTCAGACCCCACGTTGATAATTTCAATTTCCTCTTGATGAGGCAGAATGATTCTCTCTTCTTGTTTCAAAAGTCGAGTTAGCTCTTCTGATAAGTCATTATCCTCAACAATCTCTTCCTCTGCTTGAAATATCGGGTGCTCGAAGTCGAAGCGAGTCATAGGAAGTTCGTGATCGATGTCGTCTGAAATATGAATCCTGCAATGAGAATGGTTAAATGTTTCAAATAATGCAAACAAAGCACATAACCACGTTACCATTTTATTGTTAAAGCAAAAACAGGAAAAACAAGGATCACAAAATTTGCATGAGAAAAATGCCTTTATTAATGATTAAACAAAGTACACACATAAGTAGGTAGCCCTAAAAAACAGAATCACTATGCCCCGGGTAGGACACAGGATTATACAATAATTGAGAAAACAAATCATTATTGTTTTGTAGTCACTGGGACAAGTTCCTGGATAGACCAGTTGCACAGATTCTGTCCTGGCACACCAGGCTTGATCCACGCGTCCATATCGCAGTCAATATCTCCGTCTTCAACATCGGAAACAACATTGGTTGTTTCATAACAGACCCCACCTAGAGTAATCACCACTGGTCCTTTGAACTTTGGCACGCCTGATGCGGAAGGTGACGATATCGGGCGATACCCCAACCTAAACTTGTCCATCTTGACAGGAATTTCCAAGACTTGGCCCCATCTTTTGGTTTCTCCAGCCTGAACCACTGCCTGAGCGTCTTTGTACGAAGACATGGCCACCTCTGGCCCTTCGCTAGGAACATGAGACTTGTCCTTGATCTGCAGCCCCTCGAAGGCTTGGCATGACGTCTCATGGATTTCCCTATCCACTTCGACGTACTTAAATGACGAAAGATGACTAACTAGAATGTCCTCCTCTCCGCAAATAGTAACAACACTGTCACCGACCATGTATTTAAGCTTCTGATGCAGCGTGGACGTCACAGCCCCTGCAGAATGTATCCATGGTCGCCCCAGTAAACAGTTGTAAGCTGGATGTATATCTATGATGTAGAACACAGTGTCAAGCACTTCCGGCACGACCTGGAGTGGCAACGTTATGGACCCAAACACCGACCTCCTGGTCCCATCAAAAGCCATCACGACCAAATCACTTGGCGTGCATATGATTCCTCGAACATCTAGCTTCATCATAGCCTTCTTCGGCAACACATTCAAAGATGATCCGGTGTCTACAAGAACATGCGACATAACAGTGCCCCGACATTCTACTGAAATGTGCAAAGCCATATTATGGTCCCGACCTCTAGGCGTCAAATCAAAATCAGTAAATCCCAGGCTGTGTCTGGCATTCACATGCGCCAGTACCCCCTCAAGCTGATTAACAGTTACTTCCTGAGGTACAAAAGATGTGTCCAAGATTTTTAACAAGGCATTCTGATGGGCCTCGGAACAAAGCAACAATGATAGTATTGAAATTTTGGAGGGCGTCTGCTGCAAGTGCTCCACAATCTTATAGTCACTTTTGCGAATCAACCTCATAAACTCTTCTACATCCTTGATCGATGTTTCTTTCTCTTTTGACTGGGAAGGTCCTCCTTCCTTCACTTTGGCTTTGCCTCTAGCGATCGTTTCAGCCTCAATTTCAGGTGAAGTGAAGATTCTACCACTTCGGGTCATGCCTCCGGCTCCAACAAGACTACCCACTGCCACTGCTGGTTGGCTATCCACATTAATCTTTTCCTCGTTGCAAAAAGCTTCCAACCCATAATTCCATGGAATGGCTTTAGTACTCTCATAAGGAACGGGTCCTGCTTTCATTATCGTGATAGTTGGCCGCTTGGCGGGTGCCGATATCGTAATAATCTTTCGTGGAATTGTAATTGTTGCGACCTCACCCTGCTTTTCACATGTTACCTCACCAGGTTTCTCAACAGCAGTGCGGTCAAACTGCAAAGTTCCCTCATCAATCATGGCCTGAATACCTCTCTTCATATCAATACAGCCCTCTGGTCGGGTCCAACAATCCAAACAGTACTCATCACATCCGGGGAAGACCCCTCCTTTCAACAATCTGCTTTTAACATAGCTTAAAGGCGTCTTCAGATCATTTACGTTCATGACCAAATCCAAATCTTCCTCTATCAGAATAACATTCGCTCCATGATTCGGCATTGGTTTCTGTACAATGTTGGGACCATCCTTACTGAAGTTAATGACTTTACTATCATTCAAATCTTGGACTTTGTGCTTAAAAGCATGACAACTCTCAATATCATGTCTGGGTACCCCGAATGAAATTCACACTGCTTACTAGTATCATACCCGTAAGGAAGTGCTCCCGTGGGTGGGTCCAACATTCTCTTCTCAACCAGATTCAAACTTAACAGCGTTTGAAGCAGTTCTGCGTACGTTGACGGAGGTGTATCAAATACCCTCTTCGGCTTCCCATTCTGGATCCTTCTCTGAGCAGGATTCTGCCTTTGTTGTTGTTGCTGCTGTTGTTGTGGTTGTTGTCGTTGTTGTGGTATAGGGATCGTCACACTAGCAACCTGTTGTTGAATATACTGATTCCTACCCCTACCTCGTCCTCGACCACCATACACTGCGTTGGCGTCTCCTTGTCTCTTACCACCAAAGACCTTTTTTGCACCTCCAGCTGAGGTCGATTCACCGGCTTGAATCTTACCAATTTTGATGCCATTTTCAATCCGTTCTCCCATGCGTATCATGTCAGAGAAACTACCCATCGAGCAATTGAGCAATTTATCATAGTACATCCCAGAGAATATTCCAACAAAAATATCAATTAACTCCCTTTCAACCATAGGTGGGTGGACTCTTGCAGCCAGATCCCGCCAACGCTGGGCATACTCCTTGAAACTTTCCCCATTCTTCTGTGAAAGACTTTGAAGCTGGACCCTATTTGGTGCAAGGTCACTATTGTATTGGTAGTGTCTGAAGAAAGCATCAGCCAATTCTTTTCATCTTCCGATCTGTGCAGGCTCTAGTTCCATATACCATTCCAGCGATGGTCCCGATAAACTATCTTGAAAAAAATGCATAAGCATCTTCTCATCATCAGAGTAAGAAGACATCCTCCGGTAATATGAACGCACATGAACCCGTGGGCATGTATCCCCTTTATATTTATCGAAAGTGGGAGCTTTGAACTTCAATGGCACCCTCAGCCCAGGAACCAGCCCCATGGTAGCCATGTCCAAACCTGCAGAATTTTGATTGGCTATACCTCTTATCTGCTCTTCCAGCATTTTAATCCTCCGATCATTATGAGAGGGACCCTCAAAGCCCATGCCTTGCCCAGAAAAGGCATCTTCTTGACGATCTCTATTCCAGTACGGACCCTCATTACCATATCCGTCGTAAGCAGGACTACGACCATGACCATGACCACTTTGGAAGAACCTGGGATCATACCTCAGATTGCCAAGCTCTTGATTAGCAGCCACTGTCCCAAAGCCAGTATTGAAAGGACCCATCCCAGCACCATTGGTATTCACATTGCCAAACCCATCATTGTCGTAGCCATTACCTTGATTGTTATCACCAAACCCTCCGTTGCCGAAGCCCTGATTATTGAAGCCATCATTGCCATCCCGATTACCAAAGCCAAGACCCTGATTGTTGTCACCGAAACCAGTATTGATACCAACATTCCTGTTGGTTTCCACGTTCCCATTAACATTATCAGCATTCCTGTTACCAGTGTTGCCGTTACCGTTGCCAGTACCATTCTCACCAGCATTTGGTATCACTTCCTCCCTGCGAGGAGTATCAACATGAACAGAGTTGTATTTAGTATTACCAGCCGCTCGTGCTAGCAGCGGTTGCACCAGAGTTTGAAGACGTTCCTAGCCCTTGGCCACAGCTTCCATAATCTGCATGAATTGGGCCAACCTATCCCGGATCTCCTGCATCTCAGACTGTACTTGATCCATGATCTTCTTACTGTTGCTTCTTGTAGCGTTCCGGTGAATTCTCTGTTCGTCAATCTTGAAACAACCTGTAAGATGCAGGAGATAAGATTCGAGCTCAAAAAGTACCTGCCATGCAATATGAATATGCAAATGCACACGTGTAAATATGCAACAGGTTAATTCCCCCCCCCCCTCCCCCCCCGATTCTAGTTTCGGAGAAGAAGCCATAACGACAATGGAGTCTCAAGTAAGCAAGTGCAGGATCAGAAACCTCATACATAAACAAATGCCAAGAGGCAAAGTACAAAGATACAACTGAATACAACTGAAAAGACCTCGGCCAACAAGCCTGGCGATGGTCAAGAGAAAAGCAAAGATAAATCAAGACGGATGGCATGCTTGGACATCTTCCAATAGCCTCAAAGTCTCCGGATGACCTGGTCTGGAGATTAGTTCCTGTATCAGTAATGCGTGTCGTTCAACAATGGATCTTAGCTTTTCGACATCCTTTACACAGGCTCCCTTGCCAAAACACTCATCAAGCGTGCATCTCTTGAAGCCAGCCTTCAGTTCACAACCCCTAGTTTCTTTGACCGTGCTGCTCACTCTAGACTCAGCGTCACGTCTAAGAGATGCCTCCTCAGCAATCTTCGCATCCTTAGCGCTGAGCTGTTTCTCTAACTGGGAAAACTGAAGCTTCAACTCATATTCACGCTCCTTCCGGCTAGTAAGCATGGCATTCCACAAAAATTCCCATTTGGAAAGTCGAGAATATGCCTTGTTCAGAAGCTCTTTCTAAGTAGCAAGCACACTACTAACACCATTCAGGGCTACTCCCACCTTCTCTCTCCTGCTGGTTTCTTCAGTCAAATCTGAACCCAACCTATTAATCATCTCAGTCTGCTTCTTCAAAGTGAAGGTTGCCTCATTATCACGGTGAAAATCGGATACCAAACTATTGCTAGTTTGAATCTTTAATTCATTTTGTAACCGAACTTTGATTTGTCCAAAGGAAGGGATAAAGATCGAAATTCCCACAATGCAATGCAAATGCAAGCTAGAGAGTTTATAGGTTCGGGGGTCGGTTAAACTTAGGGAAGGTACTAGCATCCTAAATTTTTGTAGTACTCTACAGGAACCTCTTGTTTTATGTTGTTTATTGCTAAGTGTTTATCTGCTTAAAGGATTAGAGACCCTAGTGGTTTCTATCTAAGTATACTCGATAAGATATCGCATCCTATGCCTACATATCCTTACGGGAGTGGAATCAGAGTATCTGTAGTTCCCCTAAAGGGTTGGAGGAGTTCTTTGACTGTGGCCAAAGTTCCTACGGGTTTAGGGTAGTTGGTTGATTGATTTTAGGAGAGACAGATGAGTTATCATTTTAAGAGAAGTTTAACCGTCACGGGTTTGTAAGAATTGTTTGATGGTGTGGAGATTATACCTCGCTTAAGATGATTAACATCTATTTCTCTATCGTGTTTGAAAAGTTGTATTGTTGATTGTTTTGTGTTTTGTTTCTATGTTGTAAAGATAAAGACAAAGGTCCTTCCTATGGGTAGGATCTATCTTAAAAGATCAACTTGAATGAGATCAAGGATCATGGGGGAGTATGATGCAAATGATGAGCACTACACACAACGTTGAATTATGTGTAGGTTTTTCCTTTGGACGGATGCGATGCAATAATATAAATTGCGATAATGTAAATTGCAATAAATAAATTGCGAAAATGTAAAGCCATACACACGCATGAAAGCGCTAAGGTGTAGGTGCATGTGTCGTGAAGTGAGTGTGCACGATTAGGTTGTATTTTACGCTGTTGATTATTTTTTAGTTTGAATTATAAGGAAATGTTGATTAATTTATGTGAATTGATTTTATTATAAAAGTTTTATTAATTGACGAAGTTGATTTTAGGAAAAAGTTATTTATTTGTTTTAAGAAAAGTGTTGAATTAGATTATGAAAAATAATTTTAATGATATTGGATTTGCTTAAGTTGGATAGAAATAGTTCTAATAAATAAATTATTTATTAAATAAATTAGTTATTAAGAAAGCAGTTTTATTATTAAATAAATAGTATATTATAAACAATTGGTTTTATTATAAAATAGGTTTTAATATTGTAAAATAAAGGTTGTCATTAGTAGATAGAAAAATGAATAAAAAGCATTTCATCATATTATTTAAGGGATTAGTAGAATATAAAAGGGATTAAGTAAATTATGAAAGGTTATCATTTAAATTAATTGGTTTTAAAAAGGTTGATTAAAAGAGTTTAATTATAGTTATGTAAATTAACGGTTGATTAAAGGTTTAGGGGGGGGGGGGGGGGGGTTAGTGATTAATTGTGATTAGGGCGTGAAAAATGTGTGTGTCATGATACGTGTGTGTGCTTCATACATACAATTACAGGCTAATAAACAAAACATAATAACAACGAAAGGAGAAACCCAAAATCCCGGCAATCCCCCAAGGAAACCTAAGTCACGAACAGCCTCTCCTCGCCCCCGGTCTCGCCTCTCTCATCTCTCTTTCGAGTTCCATCTCATCTCCTTCATTTCTTTGCTTTAAACCTGAAATGCAACCAGAAAAACATCAATATTTCAAAAGCATGAGTAAGAACAGGGTTTTACCGAAGATTGGTGACGGTAGCGGATCCTGGGTGGCGGGATTGGAAGCTTCGGCGATGGAATCCGCGGCGACTGGTGATGGCTCCTTCAACGGAGAAGATAAGTTCTCTTTTTCCTTCAATCTCTTGCAATTTCGAAAGTAGGGTTTTTTGTGATGATTTTTTCTAGGGTTTCGAACTTGTGGTTGTTTGTGGATCCTTTCGTCGTACTAGAGTTTTTGTGTGGTTTCCTTGGTTTCGTCCCCTTTTTTGTGATTTCTTCTCTTTCGTCTTCATTATATAGGCTCCAACTGAGGTCCCTTGTATTGAAATCTGATTAAAACCATATTGAATGCTGATTTTGATTTTCCTCTTTGGTTGTAGACAACATTTGAAATCTTTCCCCTTTCGTATGATTATGGTAATGAGCCGTTTAATTGATACTTCCATCTTTGATTTAATTTCGAGATTGGATTTGATTAGATTCCCGAATATTCTATCTTTTATTTCTCCCGAATATTCACTTTTATCGGTTACTCTTCAACTGCTAATTTGCATTTGGAATTTGGCAGGTGTTATAAGTGATTTGTTTTGGGCCAAGGGAGATTGATGGTCCAGAGTAATATTTGATTCTTTTGGCACATGATACTCTTTTTCATGGGCTTCAGTCAATGTGTTTGCAATGGCTTCCCATCTCGCTCTGGTGAATGCTCGTGTGAAGATGCTGGTGATGAACTAGTAGCTGTTGTAGTTTTGTATTGTCGTGGCCTTACTGGCTTGCCTATCGTGATTGTCTGCTGAATTATCTGTTATGGCTGCTTGTTGAGTTGCCTGTTATGCTGATGTTCTTTCTTCTCTTCTTTCAGGCATAAAAGTTTAAGTCCGGAGGTTGCCGGTCTTGGGCCGTTGGCGAGAAGGGTATAGCGATGATGACGACCTATAAGTCTGAGCTTGTGGCTGTGTTGTTGGTACCATGGTTTGTGTTGGAGAAAATTCTGTGGATAGTTGTCCCGTTCGTCTAGGTTCGAATTTATCAATGCCTGGTAAGGAGTTGATGGTGGCTTCGGTCATAGTCCTCCCGGCCGCTTGAGTCTTATGCCCGATGATGAGTTCGTTTGAGGGTTATACTTTATCTTGATTTCTCACTCTTGGACCTTGCATTGCCGTTGCTTAGTGCTGGAACTGGCATTATATTATTGTTGTGAATGCTCGTTTTGGTTTTGCGTGACATGACCTTTTCCAAAAGCTTGCCGTCTTTGGTCCCGTAAATCACTGCGATGCTTATTGTTGCTGCTCTTTTCTGCTGTTTGCTATTTGTTTACAGATGATGAAGTGTTGATGCTTGTGTTTGATATACTCGTTGCTTGTAACTGGTATGGTTGCACTGCTGTTGTTGGTAGCAGTCTGAAGCTTGCTTCTCATGGCTTGTTGCGAACTTGTGCTGAGATACCTGGTTCTGTTATTGTTTTCAACTTCTCTGGGGCAAAATCTTGAGCTGTTAGAAACACTGAGTTTCCTCTTCCTCTTTCAGGCTGTTACTGATTAGTTCAGAATCTGCTGGTCTTTGCTTTGGCGTCGAGAAAAGTGTAACGGTAATGATGACATGGTGGTCTGAACCTTGAGCCAAGATTGTCGTTGCTTTTGAAATCTTTCGAACTCATGTCGAGAGCTGTTCTGAAAAATGGTCGCCTCGTTTGTCTATGATTGATTCCTTCGGTGTTCGGTAAAGAGTTGACGATGACCTTGATTAATGTCCTCTTGGCCGCCCAACTTTTAGCCCGATGATGGATTTAAGCTGAGGGCTAAATTTGTCTTGACTTTCCCATTCTTGGACTCTGTTATTGCTGCATGGTACTGATATTGTTTTCATTATATTGTTGATACTCTGAAATTTTTGTATACATAGCAAGAAAACCACACTCTAGTGGTTTAATTATTCAAACAGTAGAAAATGATTTCTCTAACTGCGTCTCTCAATTTAATTGCTTTGCTTTTGGCAACTTCTATGCTTATCTGGTGCACTTTTAGCAGGGTGTTCGTTGACTGAACAAGGCTTGTCAGTTCTACTCGAGCCAAGTCTATAGTATCGTTGGCAGTGTTTGATCCATCACATTCAGAGATAATATCTCGTATGCCTATGGCGGAGCAACACCAGTAATCAGAATGCCAGTTTCCTTCAACTGCAGCACATCCATAACAGGCCGGAGATGTAGGACAGGGTATGCGACATAACAATGGCTCATTGCCATTGTTTAATTGTGGTTTTGCCGGTTACTTTGAACATGCTGCCTCTACTTTGTGTTCTAATTGATTTGTTATTGTTTGCCGCAGGTGTACACATGAAGCAGGTTGATATGCGGGGCCTTCAAGATTGGCGTGACATGCTCAAAGTGCGAAATAGGAGTGGCGCAAAGAGACATTGGATGGCTTAAGATTAGAACTTAAGGATTTGTGGTAGCTGTTAACTTTGTAATTCTCCGATGTTGTAATTGTTGTGGTTCACCTATAACTCTGAATGTTCTCGGATTTGTAAAGGGTTTAGCACATATAAACTTCAATTTTGTAAACCTTGGGTCTTAAATCTTGAAATGTTATTTGGATTAGAAATTGAATTATAACTTTATCCTGAAAAAGAGGGAGAGTTGCTCCTGCAACTTTGAGATTTCTCCTGTATAGTTCCGATTCTCTTACAAACCACCACTCTATTATGTAGCCTAAATCATGACTTGTACTTCTCGTTGATTTGTAATGCCTTATGTCGAAAGAACTTGTATGTGATTGTAGCCAAATAATAAAAGACCCCGAGCTGACAATATTACCGTTAATTATTCCTTCAGTCTTTACTTGGAGGTTACTCGTAAAAGGACCATACGTCTTGATTGTCGCCTTGAGGACTCTTAGAGTCCTACTCTGCAAACTCCTTAATAGAATATATTTGAAAAAAAGGAAGTTAACTCGAAACAGAATTAGACCCGTGTAGTAACATCCTCAGTTGTCGTCCTCAGTCACATCCTTGGGGTTCTCTGTTTGTAAGGATCTATACTTTGACACCACTGCATCTGCACGAGCTGGTTAGCCGCGAAACATAAATATTAAATAAAGTCAAATAACACTAAAAACGTGTAAAGAGGTGGGATCTTAAGGTCAAAAATTAGGGTGTGACACTCATTCTTCTCATGCCGAAGCTGGAAAATCTCTTTCTCTAGCTCTTCATTTGCTCTCTGCAACTCTTCCTTTTCAGCCAGCAGCTTGTTATACTTCTCAATCTCTACTGAAGTAGGTTCCTCAATCACCGGAAGACACAAAGGCTCTACAGAAGGATATGGCATCAAAGAAGTCCTAACTCTCTCATGGATCCAGAGCCGATAAGGATTATAAGCTCGACCGTCACTCTTGCCAAGCAATGTCTTTCCTCTTCTGTGAATATTACCCCAAGCATGTCTCAATCTGACCAAAACATCTCCATCTAGTAAACCTGTGAGATACAGAGATTCTTGTATCTCGTCTTCAACCGGAGAGTCCCTCAAAGCATAGCCAAACTGTCTCACAAGAAGAGAAGGGTTATAGTTAATACAACCTTTCCGTCCAACCAAAGGAACATTCGGGAAGCCACTGCAACTATATATAATATTCACTCCGAGCAGGGTCCGATCAAACCAAACAATGTTCTCAGCACACAATCCCATCAATCGGGAAGACTAATCTAAAGTACCAGCAGTATCAACAAAAGGTCCCTTCTTATGAAGATGTCCCTGAAACCACCTGTATAGAAGAGGTACACAGCAAGACACATTCTTTCCCCGATGCTTCTCATTCTTATAGTGAATAGAATGATAAACGTCACCCAAGAGAGTAGGCACCGGATTCTTCTAGGCAAGAATAAAGAAAGCATCTGAGTCAACAAAATCAGGCAGGTTAGGGAACAATACAATTCCATAAATGCAAACAGCCAGAATAGCATTGAAGACAATCCAACATCCATCCTTCGCACACTGCATAGCCTTCTCAACCAAGCAAGAAAGATGAAAACCATAAGCTCCATTCAACTTGACCAAACCTCCGGGGAACTTAGAAGCATCTAAACTGACAATCTCAGCAAGCTTAGCCAACTCAGGCTCAGTATCCTCGTGAACAAAAGGCATCTGATCTAACACAGGAACTCTTAGCATATCAGAATATTCCTCCAAAGTAGGAGCTAGAATAAAATCAGGGAACAAGAAGCATCTCAACTGAGGCTCGTAAAACTGCATCAAGGTATACAGTCCAGTCGTCTCAAACACAGAAGGTCTGCACAACAAACTGAGCAGCTTCCCATAAGACCCTCTAAACTCATCCCTCACTCTCTGATCTGCTAGAGCAACCAACTGCAATAAGGAACTGATATCTGGAGAAGGCAACCTCTAAGCAACTGTTCTCTTTATGTACTCCATGTCCGGCAACAAGAACACTAGAATCTGAGGGGAAAAAGCACACCTGCAAAATAAATACACGTTAATGAAATGCAATCATGAAAATGCAGATGCATATGCAAACAGGGGATCAAGTGCAATGATGAAGAACTGTGATGTGTTGTACTGCCACTTGAGAACCATCAGATCTTGCTTCAAACTGATTGCTTCAAACTGAAAACTCGATTTCACTTGCTCCTCTTGAAAACTCAACTGCAACTTCAGCTTTCTGGCACGAAAATGGTTCCAAACTTGCTCTTGAATTACTCCAATGAATATATAGAACCTTTCCATGGGCTTTTGAATTCAATTTGAGGCCCAATCCAACCAAATGCAATTTCTGTTTTTGCTCTTGAAGTTGCACATGACAGTCACGAATTGGCCATGGAAATTGCTCTAGAATCTTCCCTTTCAACTGTAAAATGCCTTGTGAATGAAATTGAAACAGTAGAATGGCCTGAATTTCATTATTGAAGTGTTTGGTTATGTAACTTGCATTTGAAGCAACCATATGATAACTTGTAAAACTTGACCTAAGCTCAAAAATCTGGTAATGCCAAAGTGTCTAAAATGAACTTTACAATCAAAATGATCACTTATTTGACATGCTTTGGTCATTTATCCAATTATTTGAATTTTCCCCCTTTTAATCCTTTGAAAATCTTCCTTATTCAAACCATTTCAAACCAAGTCTTGCTATGAGCCCTATCAATCCATCATGACCAATTGGCTAGCCTAAAAACCACATTTTGAACAACTTTCATGTTGAACAAAAATCCATTTGACAAGTGCAAGTTGGAGATTTTGACTTATGATTGAAAATGACCTATAATCTCATTTTCCTAAAATACCCCTGACTTGTAAACCTCGTAACTTGAGTTCTACAAATAAGATGGAAGACTTATAGTACAATTTAGAAAGCTAAGATCATTAGGAACAACGTCCATGTTGCCCAAAAGTTCAGGTGAAACCTCCTTCTAGGTTAAAAATAGCTTTGAAGTCAGATGATTTTCACAGACAAATTTCAGAGGCATCTGAGGACTTGTAACTTGTCTGGGTCATAGCTTGAGTTCTATAAATCCCCTTGAGGACTTCTAGTACTCAAAATAAAGGTATTGAGATGCTATACAAGTTTCATGTTGGCCAAAGATCCATTTGAAACTTGTATCTTGACTTATATGGTCTTGAAGTTAGGCATTAAACAGGGAATTTTGCACTGAAACCCTAATTTAGCAACTTCCCACACTCTTGATTTTTCTTGACTTGATCTTGGCAAAACACCACAAGTGTCTCATCATATCATTTCATGAACTCCATGACCTAAAAGTAGGCTTTGATATTCTTCAATTGCCTAGTTGACTTAGGATTAACCCAGATGAAACCCTAATTGCTTGCACCTCAACTGTGGCTCTTGCATTTGACACAATGACTTGATTAAACTCTCCCATGGCCCTCTAGGAATTCTATGAGCTCCATACACATCCTCTTCTCACATTCAACACTTCACAACCCCCTGATGGTCTTCAGTTGATCCTCAAGTTAGGAGAAGATTCACACTCAAACATCTAAACCCTTAGGTACTCAAATCACCTTCTGATGACTTTGACAACTTCTCAATCTTGAATGAGACCTCTTGCTAGGCTTCTCTTGATAAGAATCACACTTGATACCCTAATATATGAATTATACCATGATATGAAAATAATACAACTATGCAAATGATAATAAAATGAAACATAAACCAGGTAAGAAAAGGTTGGGCAAATTTTGGGGTACAACAATAAGCGATAATCTTCTCTAGGGAAGTGGACCTTCCATTCTCTCACAGCCCCCACTGTTGTGAAGATGTCCCCAGTATAAGAAGCAAAAAGTGAGGCGTGCTCCATTGGTCAGGACACATACCAAAAACGGGCACCTCCCCAGCATCAGGAGGCGTGGAAACATCGTCGGTTTTAGTTTCTTCCGAGGAGCTCTCCTCGGACAAGTCTCTCAAGATCTCTTCTTCGGCTCCGTGCGATATCTCCTTTACCTGAAAATTAGAGGATAAAAGTGAATTTGATGACAAAATCAAATCCACCCTTCCACCGCTATTCAAGTGAAAGGGCACACGAAGGCCTGAGGACTACGTCCTCGTCCTAAGACCTACTCAGATGGCACAGTCAACTACTTCCTCGTTCTCGTCCATGTCGCTACAGCATTAGGATTAGCTAAAAGCCTAAAGTCTCTAAGTCCTAAGCTCCTAAAGCTCCGGTGAAGCCAGCAGTAGTAGAAAGTGGCCAAACCACCGTATGCCACCAACAGCCATCGGAAAACAGCCTTAAACTACCCTGTTACGACCCTAACTACATGCAATCTAAGAAGTAGAAATCAATGAAACATACAACAAGCAAGGAATTCTTGTACTTATATGGTCGAAGATGAGTTTTCTGGTTTTGAACGGCTCTAGCCGGTGCTAGTAGGGTGTTTGGACGGAGCTTGACGGCGGCGAACAGCAGATAGCAGAGACAGAGAAAGAAGGTAAAGAGAGAAGCGAAAAGTACAAATGAGCAGCTTCTCACTCTATTTATAGGCAGTTCCTGGAACGTGCACGTACGGATAGGGGTATCATCATGACCCTAGCCTAACTATCATTGTGCATTAAATATAGCACACGGCTCGAGGCACACGTGACACTTCACCTCTTCAGATCCCATCAATCGTTGGTATCCCCGTACATCGAGCTCCTCGACAAGCAGCATAACAGATACACGGGCACAAATTCCCCCGGGCACAAGATCACTGTCCAATCTCTGCGGCTAGCGACGACCTTGCCCAGAATGCGAACTATCCTTAAGTCATCACTCCCGTGCTCATAACAACGACTTAGGGGGCTACTGTTCTGGACTGGCCCAATGGCTAGGCATTGCCCAATCCACTTCTGCTCCTATAACGACCCAATTGCCTAAGTCCAACCAATTGGGGGAGCATTTACCTTACTGCCCCTCCAACAAGGGAGATTGACCAGTTTACCCCTAGACCAACACTTATCCTCGTCGGTACTTGCTCGTCACGCACGGTCCCACCATCCAGAAACAGCCAAGATGCTTGTGTCCATAACTGTGCCTCTGCCCATAGCAACGGCTAGTTATGGGCACCTCTGCTCATTCCAACGGCTAGTTCTGACAGTTACCTATTCTTCAGGAAACGGTTATCTCGCCTCGAAAATAGGGACCAATGGCCAATCGCTAGGGGCACTATAAAAATTCTCTCATTTGAGAGGGTCACGTGTCCAATATTCACCCAGATACACACATATTTTGTACTTGCCTTCTTTCTCCCGATCCTTACTTTAGCATCGGAGTATCTTGTAGGTACACCCCCTCATCCTCTCTCACACCAAGCATCACAGGCGATTGTCTCTGGCCCACTTCAGGTTCTGATCAGCTGTCAAGATCAGATATTCTACCATAAACATGTGATTTAGGTAACTATCTGTAGTTGTCTTTGTAATGAATTTTTTTGTATGATTATATAATTTTATTTGAGTTTATTTCTTTCTCTAGTCTATTTAATTAATATAACTGATCTGGATTACAACTAAGACCTAGCAGCAATTTATACATCTGATTGGTAAAATTATGAGATTGTAATGATAATTCGAATTGCAGTATGAATAATCTCGCCCATAGTTCTAGTTTTACATGCTATAAAACCTTTGTCATTTGCAATTGGAGATTCCTAGTATATAGGGGGTTGCTTCATACTAAGCGAGTTTCCTTGTGATTTCATACTCATAGTATATGGGGGTTGCGAGGTTATAACTAAGTGTTTGGTAAAATATTATTTTTATTTACGTGCTAGAAAACCTTCGTAAGTTGCAATTAGAGACTCCCAACATATTGGGGGTTGCTTCAAGATAAGCGAGTCTCGTTGCGATTGGATACTCACAATATATTTGTAAAAGTTCATAACTAATATATAGTCATTATAGGTTTAGCTATGGGATTTCTCATATATAGGGTAGATGTTTCGAAAAGGGAACTTAATATATGCACATATGTTACCGTTGCACACTCACTATGTTGAATTTGTAACTATAATTACCTTGTCCTTGTATAAGACTAATAGAATCATTGAGGATACAATAGTTTAAGTTTCCACAAATATTGTGGCTACATTTTCATTTCAACAGATGGAGATGCAACAAAATTGTAAAACATGATACTTTTAATTCCCCTAATATAAATAACGTAGTAGGAAATAATTGAGAAATAAATAAAGATATGTAGAAGACAAGTTGGATGAAACTAATAACCAGATATATTTTGACCGGGGAATTTCTCAAAGATAATGATGGATTTTATTAGCAAGTGTACTAATTCAGTCAAAGTAATAAAATAATCCAACTCCACACGGTTGTGAATTTAAACAAGGTGATAATCGTGTGGTTTAAAATAAATTAAAAAAAGAGTATTTCAAATATGATTGGTATGAAAATAAGTGCAAGAATAAATTATGAGTAAAGTTTCAATAAAAAAAGTGATTAAATCATTATTCGAATTCCCTAATTAGATCTATTGATGAATGGGTATCACATGAATAACAATTACGCTATAATTATATGGTAAATTAACAAGACCAATGCACCCAATTCCTTGGTGTGTAGCTCACTAATTTAGACATTAATTCCCTAATTCCTTAGGCAAATTCAAAGTAAAACTAGATGTTTCTTACTGCACTAATTTTACAACCATAACTTATACTTACCTATTCCTAGTTAATTATTAAGTTGAATAATTTTTCTAATTTAAATCGGTAGACTTACGATCGATAATCTCTACTTATCTAAAATCACTTTGTGCGCTCATCAACACACAAAGAGCAGTACGAACAAGAACACTTGAATAATAATTATAACATAAAAGTATTTGGACAATCTCAAACATTTATATGATCCAACATAGTATAATTATGTTCATCTCTAAAGCCCTAATAAAAATTAGCTTAGCTACTCATAGTTAAACAAACAATTACCATGAGTTGATAAGAAGAAATCATTAAAAACAATGGAAAATAAGCTCGCCAATGCTCTCCAAAATCACAATTAAATACTTTTTGCCGTCACTTTCTCACCTAGAAATAGTAACCCCTCCTAAAGTACTAAAAATCTCCTTTTAAAGCTGAATTTTGGTGTCGAGAAAAAGATGCATTGTGACCATGTTGGTTACTATCACGAACGTGATATTACTGCGTCGTGCCCATGATGATACCATTGCGGTCACAAGAATTCCAGGGGCGAAATTAAGTCCTCTTTTCTTCCCTAATTATTCCACATATTTGCTTGGATTTTTCTCATTATTCCAATTATTATGTCAAAAATACTCGCAAATGTTACATAATAAAAAAGTGTCATCACAACCCCAAGCTTAATTTTTTGCTTGTCCTCAAGAAACTTGTCTGTAAACTAAAAAATTCATCTAAATCAAAATGCTTACCATTACCAATGAACATCACCATTCTATTTTTATAATGAACATGTATGTTTCAGGCTTCAACCCAAATAATTATAAAAAGTTCTTCCAACATCAAAAATACTCAACATGTCTCTCATCTCACCTTAGTTCACTCGAATTTATTGGGTATTCCCACAACCAACGTGTCGCTACCGCGAAAATAAGGTGCCGGAAAAACAGAAGAGTCACCACCTTTCGTTATTTATCCCTCAGAGCGGGAAAGGAAACAATCGGAAAAACCTGACGAAAGGGTATAAGACAAGGTCATCGCAACCAATGTCTGGGTTCGGGAGTCGGTTACGCAAGGGGAAGGTATTAGTACCCCTCACGTCCGTTGTACTCGACGGGATCCACGCTTGTTGTGTTTATCTGACGGGTTGGTTTTATCTATCTACCTATCAAGGATGGCTTAAAAAGAAAAGAAAATGACTCGGCAAAGCGTCGCACTTTATGCCTACGTATTCTCATCAGAGAATGAGAAATCAGAGTCAACGTAGTTCTCCTAACTACGGGTTACGGGGAAGGTGGCTCGCCAATACATCAGTATTGTGCCTACGTGTAAAGAGGCGGGATCTTAAGGTCAAAAATTAGGGTGTGACAGATGCCCCTATTTAAGTTACTTCTATCCGGAGATATGGAGATTGAAATTTCCGTCTCGACGAGATAGGAGGGACTTAAATATAAATATTGCACGAATTTATGGCCTTAAGAGCCACCGAATGCAAATGGTATGAAAATGATATGAAAATGCCAGACACTAGAGTTCTGCGAGGAGATGAGGTCACAGGGGATGAACTGGACACGACATGCTAGACAAAAGAGCGACAAACACAACAAGGCGGGACCCTACGAGGACAGGGACAATCACCAATGGGAAATCTCCAGACGCGTAATAGTAACTCCTACACCAAAGATGCGGTGATTTTGACGATTTGTGATCGAAGGATACTTTTACTACCAAAGTGATGGTCAGTAGTAACTCAAATGGATCTTTTTGATTGGGGCTCAATGTATTCTTTTCTTTTCTTTTTTTCTTTTTTTCTTTTTTTTTGTATATTATTTTATTATTTTGTAATCCAACTGAAAATAGTAAAATGTATGAACCTCCCCGAGCGTCACGGTAGGGGAACCATGAGCTGGTCTCAGTCTCTGATGTAGAACTTCCCCTTGCATCATGGTATGGGAACCATGAGCTGGTCTCAGTCTCCTACTGTAGAACTTCCCCTTGCATCATGGTATGGGAACCATGAGCTCGTCTCAGTCTCTGATGTAGAACTTCCCCGAGCGTCATAGTCTGGATGCTATGAGCTGGTCTCAGTCTCTTTCCGAAATGATGAAAACTCGTGAGAGCATCTTCACAGGGGGTTGTAAATTTTGTAGATTGTAGATGTCGTTGTAGACTGTAAACGTAGTTTGTTGTAGAACCCTGTAGATGCAGTTCGTTGTAGAACCCTGTAGATGTAGTTCATTGTAGAACCCTGTAGATGTAATTGTAGTTGATGTAATCTGTAATGTACTCTGTTGTTGTAGATGTAATTTGTAATTGTAAATTGTAGATGTAGTTGTAAGGCTTCACCAGGGAAAGATGTGAGCCGATTGAATTGTAATGTATGTCTTCTAAAATAAAGAGAGACTAATACGGTAAACTTCCTCGACTTCTCCGGGGAGATGTCACTTTGTAATTGTAGAATATTCTGTAAGCTCTCAAATAAAGAGAGATGTCTTGTAATGTCTTCGGTAAGCTTCTTTGATGAATTTGTGAGGCGATGCCTTTTGATGATTTGATGATGTCAAAGGGCCCACTGAGGGTGAATGATCTGTCTTGTGAAAACTGTCGTTTGTCGTTTTGAATAGGATCCTGATCAAAACGAGTTGCTCAAATAAAGAGATAAATGTTCGAGAAAATCCTGTGATGCTACTGTTGAAGAAGCCTGTATCTTTATGAATATTCTGCCTGGGGAATAGGGTGCAAAATAAATGCATCCATGCTTAAAAGTTGGAGATGTCCATGATGCGATTGCCAAAGACCGAAGTTCAATTCATGAAATAACTAAAGAGAAACTATCAAGCAAGCCTCAACCATTGAGGTATGAACTCAAATGGGATTGTACTAAGATAACCATCTCCCATGAGGGTTGAACTTCATGGGGAAAATGAAACATTGCTCTTTCTGCCTAAGGTAACAACTCTATTTGGAAGGAGAAGACGCACCCAACCACCTAGGGGTAACTATAGCCAAAGCGACGGAACAAAACAAATACGAAGAATGCGAAAAATGCCCATGCCATGCTGTCTACTTATATGCTATGCGTATGCCGACGGATTGAGAGAAATGAAATAAACGCCTCAAACGAAAGGGTATTCAAGAAAAATCTCCATAGATCCTTTATCGTCTGCGAAAAGGGTCTTCGAACAGAAGCAACCTTCGTGTCTGGATAAAATGAATCCTCTTGCCCTGGGGAAGCATATCATATTGTTATCTTTCTTCGGACGAGATAAATGTCCATGGTCATCCTCTTGTTATTCATATGTCAAGTAGAGCATAAAGTTTTGAAAAAGTTTAAGTCAATCTGGCTTTTGCTATCAATAAAACAGATTTGTGATCAATGAAAACTTTTTATTGAATGGTGGTTAGCAGAAAAGCGTGACCCCGATTTCACAGTGTTGGAAAACAATATCGATTACATAAAGGGAATAATGACTTGCTTCTCTTAAACAAAATATTTCTTAACAGCATCCGTGTTAACAGGGCGAGTGATCTCTTCTCCGTCCATTGTTGCTAACATCAAAGCGCCTCCTGTCAAAACCTTTTTTACTACATATGGTCCATCATAATTCGGGGCCCATTTTCCCCTGACGTCGGTGAGGAAAGACTGAATCTTCTTAAGCACGAGGTCACCTTCTTTGAATGCGCGGGGTCGAACCTTCTTGTCAAATGCCTTCTTCATCTTCCGCTGATACAACTGCCCATGGCACAGCGCGGCCATCCTCTTTTCTTCAATTAAGTTCAACTGATCATATCTGTTTTGACACCATTCAGCTTCTGATAACTTTGCCTCCACCAAAATCCTCATAGAAGGAATCTCAACTTCTATCGGGAGTACTGCTTCCATACCGTAGACAAGTGAAAATGGAGTTGCCCCAGTCGATGTGCGTACCATCGTATGATATCCATGCAAGGCGAATGGGAGCATTTCGTGCCAATCTTTATAAGTAACAACCATCTTCTGAATGATCTTCTTGATATTTTTGTTGGCGGCTTCAACAACCCCATTCATCTTTGGTCTGTAAGGGGAAGAGTTATGATGCTCAATCTTGAATTCTTCACACAACTCTTTCATCATCTTGTTATTCAAATTGGAACCGTTGTCTGTAATGATTCTGCCTGACACACCATATCGGCAAATGAGCTGATTCTTGATAAATTTGACAACCACATGCCGAGTTACATTAGCATAGGAAACCGCCTCGACCCACTTGGTAAAATAATCAATGGCTACTAAGATGACTCGGTGTCCATTAGACGCTTTCGGCTCTATCATTCCAATCATATCAATTCCCTACATAGAGAATGGCCATGGTGATGAGATAACATTCAACATAGTCGGAGGCACGTGAATCTTATCTGCGTAAATCTGACACTTGTGACACTTTCTAGCAAACTTGTAACAATTTGATTCCATTGTGATCCAATGATAACCAGCCCTTAAAAGCTTTTTAGCCATGGCATGTCCGTTGGCATGCATGCCAAAAGATCCTTTGTGAATTTCCGTCATTAACATATCTGCTTCTTGCTTGTCGACACATCTCAGCAAGACCATGTCAAAATTCCGCTTGTACAACACATTGTTACTCAGAAGAAAATTTACAGCCAACCTTCTCAATGTTTTCTTGTCTTTGTTGGAAGCTCCCAAAGGATATTCCTGAGTTCTAAGAAACACTTCGATGTCATGATACCAGGGTTTGCCATCTTAAACTTCTTCGACAGCAAAGATGTAGGCAGGTCTATCAAGACGTTTTACTTCAATTCGAGGACACTCGTTCCAAAAGTTTACCAAAATCATTGAGGCCAAAGTTGCCAACGCGTCTGCCATTCTGTTCTCATCACGAGGGATATGATGAAACTCCACCCTATCAAAGAACGGTAACAGTCTTCTAGCGTAATCTCTGTATGGGACCAAATTATCATGTCGAGTTATCCACTCTCCAGTAATTTGGTTGATTACCACCGCAGAATCACCAAACACATCTAAATTCTTAACTCTCAAATCGATTGTTTCTTCAAGACCCATAATGCATGCCTCGTACTCAGCTTCATTATTAGTACACTGGAATGTTAATCTGGATGTGAACGGGAAGTGAGTCCCTTGAGGAGTCACAATAACAGCACCTATCCCTTTTCCATGAGCGTTGACAGCTCCATCAAAAACTAAACCCCATTGAGAACCTGGCTCTGGCCCTTCACCATGTACGGGTTCTTCACAATCTTTCATCTTTAAAAACATAACATCTTCATCAGGAAAGTCATCGTTTGAGGGTTGATAATCCAAAATGGGTTGGTGAGCCAGATGATCAGCCAAAACACTTCCTTTAACAGCCTTTTGAGTGTGGTAATCGATATCATATTCAGACAACAACATCTGCCATCTAGCAATTCTCCCAGTCAAAACGGGCTTCTCGAAAATATACTTGATAGGATCCATCTTTGAGACTAACCAAGTAGTGTGATTCAACATATACTGGCGCAAACGCTTGGCGGCCCACGCTAGAGCGCAACAAGTCTTCTCTAACATAGTGTACCTTGTTTCACAATCAGTAAATTTTTTGCTCAAATAATAAGTGACATGATCTTGCTTTCCTGTTTTGTCTCGCTGACCGAGTACACAACCCATTGAATCTTCTAAAACGGTCAAATACATAATCAAAGGTAGTCCTTCAACTGGCGGTATCAGGATAGGTGGTTCAAGCAAATACTCTTTGATACTATCAAAAGCCTTTTGACAGTCCTCAGTCCAAACGTACCCTAGTTCTTTCCTCAGAAGCTTAAAAATAGGTTTGCATGTAGTAGTCATGTTAGATATAAACCTGGAAATGTAGTTTAAACGTCCCAAGAATCCTCTGACTTGTTTCTCGGTGGCGGGAGCTGGCATTTCCCGGATAGCTTTCACTTTGTCAGGGTCCACTTCAATTCCTCTTTGACTAACAATAAAACCCAACAGTTTCCCTGATCGTACTCCAAATGTGCACTTGTTGGGGTTCAAACGAAGCTTGTATTCCCTCAAACGACCAAACAGCTTAGCCAGGTGCTTAACATGATCATCTTCGGTCTTCGACTTAGCTATCATATCATCAACATACACCTCGATCTCCTTGTGCATCATATCATGGAACAAAGTAGTCATAGCTCTCTGATATGTTGCCCCTGCATTCTTTAATCCAAACGACATAACTTTGTAACAAAAGGTGCCCCAGGGCGTTATGAATGACGTCTTCTCTCTGTCCTCAGGAGCCATTCTAATCTGGTTGTAACCTGAAAAACCATCCATGAAGGAGAAAACCTCATATCTTGCAGTACTGTCCACCAAGATGTCAATGTGAGGTAATGGAAAGTCATCTTTCGGACTGGCTTTATTCAAATCCCTGTAGTCTACACACATGTGAACCTTACCATCCTTCTTCGGAACGGGTACAATCATGGTTGTCAAACTCGCGGGTAGACTCGTAAACTCGTACGAGTTTACGAGTCTAGGAAACATAAACGAGTAGACTCATGCATAGAATCTTTTTTTGATAGACTCGAGTAAACTCGGGTAGACTCGCACAAACTCGTTTAGAATCGCGAGTCTATAACTAGTTTACGAGTCAATAAGTTTTTTTTTTTGAATTTTTTTTTAAAAACAAAAAAGTCCTAAATTACCCAAAAGATTTTATTTTATTTAAAAAACATCCTTATTTTTTTTCTTGTACGATAACTAGAAAGTCTCCCTCTTAGTCTCTTGTTTCAACAAAGCTTCTTCCTCCCTTCATCAACAACGTGAGTTTATTTTGTCTCTTGCTTTGTTCGTGTTCATGGACGTAAGTTAATCCTTTATTTTGTAAGTATTTTCTTATATGATTCAATTTGATGCTTCTCATGTATGATATCTTGTGTAAAAGCGATGTACCATTGTCCAATCAGGTCTAATGATCCCAATGCACATGTATCAATTTGCATGTGACAAAATAGTTTACAAAGTTTATGATTTATGGCAGAAAATAGTTTAGGAAGAATATGTTATCTACTGAAGAGTGAGATTTCTATGGAGATATGACTCTAGAATTAAGGAAGTTTATAATTTGTGTTTTAAGCTTAACTTATAGCTCTTCTAGTTGTGAACATAATTGGAATTCCTTTGAAATAAAAATGAATTATTATTTGTTTGTTTATAGACTTGATTTTAATATTTTTAGAAACATTGAGTTGAATTATTATTTACTTTTTAGGTTCATAAAAAGAGAAGAAATAAGTTGCATCAAAAAGAGGTGAATAATTTGGTTTATGTCCTGTAGAATTTAAAGTCGAAAAATAAAAATAAAAATAAAATCAAATAGTAGTGTTATTTCATTTGTGTCATATACGAGGCATTTATAAGTTTAAGAATACAGGAGTGTGTCATATATGTGTAAATTATAGGTTTTTGAATATCATTTTTAATTTTCCATAGACTCGTACGAGTTTACGAGTCGAGTTTGCGAGTCGAGTCTATAAACCCTAAACGAGTCTGAGTAGACTCGCGAGTTTGATAACCTTGGGTACAATGTTAGCTAACCATAGTGGATACTCGGCGGTGACAAGGAAACCTGCATCAATCTGTTTTTGTACCTCTTCCTTAATCTTTAAAGCCATGTCAGGTCGAGTCCTTCTGAGCTTCTGTTTTACTGGCGGGCATTCATGCTTTAACGGTAAATGATGTTTGACTATAGCTGTGTCAAATCCGGGCATGTCTTGATATGACCAAGCAAATACATCGACAAACTCTCCAAGTAAATCAATCAGTTGTTTCTTCATGTCGGGTTTAAGCAGAGCTCCAATTTTCACTTCTCTACGGATTTCTTCTGATCCCAAGTTGATTACTTCCACCGGCTCTTGATGAGGTTGGATAGCTTTTTCTTCTTTCTCAAGCAGTCTGGAAATTTCTTTTGGGATATCATCTTCTTTGTCCTCGGCTTCGTACACAGGAAACTCGAAATTTGGAGAAGGTAGTGGATCATTATTCCCAGGATGTATTTTATGTAGCAATCTGCGCAAGTGACGTGATTTTCAATAAGTTTTTTTCGTAAAGTGGAAAGTGTGTGTACGCGAGATGCTACTTATTATTTTCCAAAATCGTGAATAAGTATTAAACACAAATGTAAATGAAAGTAGTTTATTGATGATATCAAAACCAAAGAGACGCGCCCAACAAAGTCACCTTTGCCTTGGGCAGAGCAAAGGGAATTATTGGAAATAAGCCCTAACAGATGCAGTTTCGCCTTGGGCAGAGCGAAAAATTTTAAAACAAATGCTTTACTTAGATATATGAATGGCAGTAGGGGCTTCAACCGCACTCCAGTTCTTGACTACAACGCCTGGGGTCACAAAGTCTGGGATGCCCTCATCTGGATCTTCCTCGGTGACGGTATAAACTCCAAAGGTATAGTCAAATTCATCCGAAACATAGCATGGATCTTCCATATAGGGCTTGTAGTCTTCGTAAGGAATGGAGGACCTTGTAGAACCATCTGATATGTAGCCCTCAAGTTCGTCCTCTGACACAACATTGATATGAGGATGATGGACGGTTCCTCTACTACGGAACACTTCATTGATTAGCGGAAACCCTTGATTCTTGGTGTTTTGTTGAGCGGAACTGCTGGTGAAACCGAGACCCTCCTTGTTTTTATTCCCTAGCAAAGATAACACCTTTCCCCACATGATTTGGTGACCACTGTTCACTACTCGCTGTGCGTCTTTGAATGATGACATGGATGCTTGAGACTTCTGGGCACCCTCACCTACAATGGACAAGGCTTAGAATTGCGTGCCAATTTCTTCCTCAGCCTCGACATATGAGAATGATGACAAGTGACTTACCACCAAAGCTCTTTCTCCACAAACTGTAACTATTTTCCCCTCAAAAACATATTTCAACTTTTGATGCAGGGTAGAAGTAACGGCTCCAGCTTCATGTATCCATGGCCTCCCTAGCAAACAGCTATAAGCGGCACGAATGTCCATGACCTGAAACGGGATCATAAAAGTCTATAATCCGATAGTCATGGGCAAATCTACCTCACCAATTACCGTTTTCCTTGACCCATCGAAAGCTTTGACAATAACGCGGCTTGGCCTCATCGGCGGTCCTTGGTATGACAGCTTAGATAAAGTATTTCTAGGCATTACATTTAGAGACGATCCAGTATCAACCAGCACACTGGACAGAGAGTCGTTTCCACAGTTCACAGAAATGTGTAGAGCCATGTTATGTTTCCTTCCTTCTTCTAGGAGATCGTCCTCATTAAAACCTAGATTATCACTCAAAGTAAGACTACCAATGATGTTATCAAATTGTTCCATAGTCACATCCTGCTCGACATAGGCTTGTTCCAAAATCTTCTGAAGCGCTTCTCTATGAGCCTCAGAACTCATCAGCAATTGTAGCACAGAAATCTTCGACGGGGTTTGCAGAAGCTGATCTGCAACCTTATATTCACTTCTTTTAATTACTTTCAAACATTCATCGGAGTTGGATGAATTAGACCCAACAGATTTCCCCACAGTTGGGTCTTTTGAGCTTGATGGTTCGAACAAAACTTCTTTTTCTTTCGGTGGCACAGTCGGGTAGACTCGACCGCTTCTTATCACCCTAATAACATCTGCAATATTAACTACTGAGGGTACAGTGGGCAAAGGCACTTCTTTCCCATTCTCCAACATAGTAGCATTGTACCTGTATGGGATAGCCTTACTAGAAGTGTAAGGGACAGGCCCGTGCACGTTGATTACTAAAGGGGTAACAGCTGGTTTCTTACTATTATAAATGATCTCTATACGTTCCACTTCCTTAAAGTGGGGTACTATGACACAAACTTCTTCAGCCTCTTCACTTGAAACTTCTTGATTATCACTTCCCACATAATCTTCGATCATATTGATAGAGGGCGACCCATGCGGTGGTAATGGATTTTTCTGTACATTAGGGTCGGAATCCTTAAAAGACAAGATTCCATTTTTAATGAGCCTCTGGACATCCATCTTCAAACCGAAACAACTCTCAATATCATGTTCTGGAGCGCCCTGATGGTAAGGACAACACTTGTCATCTCTATAAGAATGGGGAAGATTTGTGGGAGCTGGGGGTGGGGCTCTCGTCTGAATGTGACCCTTTTTAATCAAAGCGGGGAATAGATCAGCATATGTCATTGGGATCGGATCAAAATTTATTTTTCTATACACACGACCTTGATTGCTGGATGGCCGATTCTGCTGAGGGTACTGTGGACTTTGCTGAAGTTGGGGTTGTTGAGCAACGGGAGACTGAGGTTGCTGATAGGGTTGCGGAGACTGTAGCTGATAAGCCGGAGCATTAAACACTGGCGATACCGCTGCAACTTGATGTGGGGGCATGTACCTCTTTCTGAATTATCCCTTTTGAATGGCATTTACACCTTGCTCCCTTTTCTTCACAAAACCGCTCCCATACCTCTTAGGAGCACTCTCTTCTTTGGTCAGTCTTCCTTCACGAACACCTTCTTCCAAGCGCATCCCCATATTGACCATTTTAGTAAAGTCACTGGGTGCACTGGCTACCATCTTTTTATAAAAGAAAGGACTCAGAGTCTTCAGAAAAATCTTGGTCATCTCTTTTTCTTCTAATGGTGGTGTGACTTGCGCGGCCAACTCGCGCCAACGCTGAGCATATTCTTTGAAATTCTCCTTATCTTTTTGTGCCATTGCTCTCAACTGATCTTGGTCGGGCGCCATGTCCACATTGTACTTATACTGTTTGACAAAAGCTCCTCCCAGATCATTAAAAGTTCGAATCTTCGTATTATCCAGCCCCATATACCACTTGAATGCAGCGCCTGTCAGACTGTCTTAAAAGTAGTGAATAAGTAATTGGTCATTATCTGTTTGGGCAGACATTTTCCTGGCGTACATAATGAGATGACTCTGAGGGCAAGTATTCCCCTTGTACTTTTCAAAATCAGGGACCTTAAACTTCGGTGGGACTTTAACATTTGGAACCAAGCACAGCTCAGAAGCACTCTTACCGAACAGATCTTTCCCACGAAGAGCTCTCAACTCCTTTTGTATTTCAGAAAACCGGTCTTGAAATCCGTCTATCTTCTCTTCTAAACCCACAGTTTCGGTTGGCGACCCATGTAAAATTGGTTCATCCAGAATATACGGGACAGCGTTCACGTGCGGAGACACGGTAGTCATCACAGTAGAAATTACAGGAGCAGCTTGAACAGTGGTCACAACAGGGATCTCAGACACAGGCGGACGGTAACCGGCCGAAAAGAAATTAGGGGACAATCCCCACGGGAAGCCCTGAGGCATACTGTAGGATACTTTAGCAACAGAAGACACCACTGGGATCGGTGTTGGCGTTACTTCGGATATGACAGTCCTCGGGACTTCTTGATTGTTGATCGAGATTTGACTAGACAAAGCTTCCACTAGACCATTCAACTTCTCCAAACTTTCTTTCATACTTGCAACTTCATCACGGAGCACTCTGTTCTCTTGCTCTAGTTGATCCATCTTCTGGCGTTGGCTAGCTCGAGTGTTGTATCGGTGATTCAGCTTGTTCTGCAGAGATGAAGCAAGAGTGAGACCCTGGAATGCAAATGATGCTATGCTTATGCAAAATGCAAATGAGTATGAGACTTTCAAGAAACTCAAATTATTTCGGTATTGTAACCTTGGAGAAAAAACTTATTTTATTTTGAGGATCGAAGCATTACAGAACGGAGTACTCTTTTAAGAGTTTATTAAATTGAATCAAAAGCAAAAGAGAAACTCGGAGATCTACTCCTTATGCTCCTTCTGTGTACGAAGTTCTCTTTCTAGCTGGCTGATGCGTTCCTGTAGCTCGGCATTCTTTCTGATGAGTCGGTCGACACATTCTTTCCAAACCACAGTATCTGGGGGAAGATCGTCACTGGTAACAGCTCTTGAAGAGGTGTGAGAGGAAAATAAATCCTCTCGCGCCTTTCTTTTCCTTGCAAGTTCTACTTCTGGCAGCCTCTGGGACTTCTCTTTCTCTACCTTGAATGTGAAAATTTTGTTCCTCCAAGCGGCCTTTAGTTTTCGAGCCTCATCCAAGGCGGTCTTCAACTGGTCTACTTCACTCACGTCGAACCAATCTGGATCGTGAAAAGCCAATACCATAGGTTAGTGGAAAATGAACGGCATCTTGAGGTCGAGAGCTCTTTTCCCGCACCCAATGTAGGTATTCTTCATAGACAGCGCAATTGGGGTATCCTAAAGCAGCTTTTCCTTCTTTATTGATGTATCTCCATGCATAGATTATGACGGTCTTCAGGTATGGGTCTTCTCCTTCCTTGAGAAAGATTCCTTCTAACAGAGTCTGGTCAGGTACTTCAATCATGGGATGCCCAAATTGGAGACGGGCCAGAGCGGGATTGTAACTTATGCATCCTTCTCTCGCAATGAGCGGTATGTTAGTAAATCCTCCGATGCTATGGATCATACATATACCTCCATAAGTAGGGTCATACCACACAATGTCAGAGTGAGTAAGGGCCATAACTATCTCAGACCAACAAGGTGACTCCTCCTCTTTCCAAATAGACGGGTGCTGAGTTAGGCGAGCAATGAACCATGAATACAACAGAGCGGTACAACAAACGACGTGTCCTCCTCCTTCAGCATTCTTCGAGTGGATTGAAAAGTATGTGTTAGCGAGCAAGGTGGGAACTGGATTCTTGAGTATTAATAGTTTGATCGCATCCATATCAACGAAATCATCGATCTTTGGGAACCAGAAAATCCCATAGACCAACAGGGCAAAGGTGGCTTCCATGATAAGGACTTCCTTTCTTTCAGCATGGTAGCGAACTTTTTCAATCAAAAAGTCAGCAGGGAATCCAAGGACTCCTTCCTTGGTGATTAGGTGCGCTTGCACATCTGCCAAACTGAGATGGGTAGCATTGGCAATTTCTTGATGACTGGGTGTGTCTTCCTGGCCGGTAAATATGGGACGGGCCGTTACAGGCATCCTTAGGAAATCAGAATACTCTTCCAGTGTCGGCATCAATTGGTAATCCGAGAAAGTGAAGCAGTGGTACAACGGATCATAAAATTGAACAAGGGTCTCCAATAGCCCTCCTTTCATCTTGAGTTCGAGAAAACGGAAGACTTCTCCATATTCTGCTGCGAAGGCGTAACGGTTCTCGATGAGGTCTGCTAGTTCTCTCAAGCTTTCAATGTTAGGGCTCTGGAAAGTGTACTCCAATACTTCTCTTTTGAAATCCATGGTTACAATACCTGAGAAATAAAATTGAGTTTCTTGAGTAAAGAAAGAATGCAATGCAAGATGAGTAGGACTTCATGGGATCCTAACTATTTATAAACATTGTAGTAAAAGAAAACGTTTTTTTATTAATTTCGAGACGGAATATAAATAATTGCTTTTAAAAGTCCCAAATAAAAGCTAAATAAAAGCTAATAAAGACACTAAAGAAGTTTCGAATTCTGCTGCTTGAGTTGTTCTTCTAGTTGCGTCTTCTCACGGATAAGGTTGTCCACAATCAATTTCCAAATAGAGCATTGCGGGTCAGAGAAAAATAAATCCTCCATGACCTTCCTCTTCTTGCAGGGGAGTAACTCTTCATCCTTTAACTGTAGCTGCTTCTGGAGTTCCTCTTTCTCTTTCTGGAGTTTGTCGATCTCTGCAACAGACACTTGGTACTTGTTCTTCCACGACTCTAACTCTTGTCACAACTTCTTCATAGCAACCTCTGACTTCTCAGTTTCGGACATAAAGACATAAGTGGGCTCCCTTCTTGGAGGTAAAGGGTCTTGACGAGAATAAGGCATCCTTAGCTTGATTTCCCTATCTCTTACCCACTGGAGATACGGTTCTAGAGACACACAATTAGGCTTTCCCAGACTTTTCTTCCCCTTCTTGTATACATTACGCCATGCATCCAAAATCCTTCCTCGAAGCTCTACATCATTGTTAAAGAAAATACTCTCTACATGGGCACTCTTAGGAGGTTCCTTCAATGGGTATCCCAACTGTCGACGGGCCAAAACGGGATTGTAGTTGATTCCTCCATCGAAACTGAGCAATGGTACATTAGCAAAGTTACCACAACTATCAATGATTAACATCCCATCATACACCTGGTTGTACCAATCAATGTCAGAATGGGTCAATTCCATAACCCTCGGAGACCAAAGCTCTTTGCCAATGTTTGTAAAAGAGCTAGTATTTGGCAAGTGTGAAATAAACCACTTGTAAAGTAAGGGTACACAACAAGTAATCATCCCTCCACCATGAAGGTTTCGGAGATGTATAGAGTGATATGTATTACCCAACAGAGTTGGCACTGGTTTTTTTTTCATAAAGATCTTGAATGCTTTGAGATCGATGAAACCTTCAAAACTCAGAAATAAAAACAACCCATAAACAAACAAAACAAAAATTGCCTCAAACGGAGCCTTATTAGAATAATCAGCATAGAATGAAGCCTTCTCGACTAGGAAACCTGTCTTTAAACCAAGAATTTCGTCCTTAGTAACTAGGTTGGCTTTGATGTCAGATACCTTCAAACGGAGGGCTTTAGCAATATCTTTCTCATCAGGGTCCTTTTCCAAGAAGGGAAAAGGAGATTCTTCTAGGACAGGTAGACCAACCAAAAAGGAATACTCTTCCAACGTTGGTAACAACTGAAAATCCAGAAAGGTGAAACAATGGTAAAGAGGATCATAAAACTGTAGTAGAGTGGCAAGAAGTCCTTCATTCACTGAGCGGCCCAACAAACATATCAGCTTCCCATATTTGTTCTTGAATTCTTCTTGATCCTTGATAAAGCCCCACAACTTCTTTAGGTCATACAATTTGGGACTTTTAAAAGTATATTTCACAGTACGTCTTTCGTTTGAAGCCATAGTGACCTACAATGTTCATAAATGAAAGTGAATCCCATGAAGTCCAATGCAGAATGATGTTATATGAATGCAGCAAACACAAGTATTCACATAAGGACACAAAGATAAACAACCAAAAGGCACCCTAGGTTTGCAACGAGCATGGAGCATAAGGTATACCCATTCCCAAAGGACGTGAACTAAAGGTTTGATTTGTACCTGTAGGACAAGGTTCTAAAGGGACTCAAAATCATCAGCCCATCTTTCGGATATTATCAATTTCCCAATTACTCAAGGATTAATAATATTCTCAAGAGAACTTCTTTTGAGTGTAGCTTCGCGTAGCACTATTTCAGAAGTACTCCCTCATAGTCTCGCACTACATCCTAATAAAGGCCAAAGTTGGGTTTAAGGTAACTACAGTTCTCAATATCATGGGCTCCAAGGTCGAAAATAGCAAGTGTCTTCACGATTACTCGTTCAACAGTACTATCTCGAGAGGGCCTCAATTGAGTGGGATTCTCGATTTAACTTAGTCGGGATTCAACTCCCTATAAGCCTCCTCGACTATATCACCATCCTATCTTAATTTCTCTCAAGTTCGGGTGTAGAACTTTATCTCACAACTCAAAGACAATAATCCCAAAAGAAATACAAGAGAAAGCATATAAACAATTAATCAAGTAGGCAGATATATAAAGCAGTAAACAAATAAAAAGATAGGGGAACCCACTAGAGATGTCCCCAGTGAAGTCGCCGTTTCTGTCGCGGTGAAAATCGGATACCAAACTATTGATTAGTTTGAATCTTTAATTAATTTTGCAACCGAACTTTAATTTTTCCAAAGGAAGGGATAAAGATCGAAATTCCCACAATGCAATGCAAATGCAAGCTAGAGAGTTTATAGGTTCGGGGGTCGGTTAAACTTAGGGAAGGTACTAGCATCCTAAGTTTTTGTAGTACTCTACAGGAACCTCTTGTTTTATGTTGTTTATTGCTAAGTGTTTATCTGCTTAAAGGATTAGAGACCCTAGTGGTTTCTATCTAAGTATACTCGATAAGATATCGCATCCTATGCCTACATATCCTTACGGGAGTGGAATCAGAGTATCTGTAGTTCCCCTAAAGGGTTGGAGGAGTTCTTTGACTGTGGCCAAAGTTCCTACGGGTTTAGGGTAGTTGGTTGATTGATTTTAGGAGAGACAAATGAGTCATCATTTTAAGAGAAGTTTAACCGTCACGGGTTTGTAAGAATTGTTTGATGGTGTGGAGATCATACCTCGCTTAAGATGATTAACATCTATTTCTCTATCGTGTTTGAAAAGTTGTATTGTTGATTGTTTTGTGTTTTGTTTCTATGTTGTAAAGATAAAGACAAAGGTCCTTCTTATGGGTAGGATCTATCTTAAAAGATCAACTTGAATGAGATCAAGGATCATGGGGGAGTATGATGTAAATGATGAGCACTACACACAACGTTGAATTATGTGTAGGTTTTTCCTTTGGACAGATGCGATGCAATAATATAAATTGCAATAATGTAAATTGCAATAAATAAATTGCGGAAATGTAAAGCCATACACACGCATGAAAGCGCTAAGGTGTAGGTGCATGTGTCGTGAAGTGAGTGTGCACGATTAGGTTGTATTTTACGCTGTTGATTATTTTTTAGTTTGAATTATAAGGAAATGTTGATTAATTTATGTGAATTGATTTTATTATAAAAGTTTTATTAATTGACGAAGTTGATTTTAGGAAAAAAGTTATTTATTTGTTTTAAGAAAAGTGTTGAATTAGATTATGAAAAATAATTTTAATGATATTGGATTGCTTAAGTTGGATAGAAATAGTTCTAATAAATAAATTATTTATTAAATAAATTAGTTATTAAGAAAGCAGTTTTATTATTAAATAAATAGTAGATTATAAACAATGGGTTTTATTATAAAATAGGTTTTAATATTGTAAAAAAAAGGTTGTCATTATTAGATAGAAAAATGAATAAAAAGCATTTCATCATATTATTTAAGGGATTAGTAGAATATAAAAGGGATTAAGTAAATTATGAAAGGTTATCATTTAAATTAATTGGTTTTAAAAAGGTTGATTAAAAGAGTTTAATTATAGTTATGTAAATTAACGGTTGATTAAAGGTTTGGGGGGGGGGGTTTAGTGATTAATTGTGATTAGGGTGTGAAAAATGTATGTGTCGTGATACGTGTGTGTGCTTCATACATACAATTACAGGCTAATAAACAAAACATAATAACAACGAAAGGAGAAACCCTAAATCCCGGCAATCCCCCAAGGAAACCTAAGTCACGAACAACCTTTCCTCGCCCCCGGTCTCGCCTCTCTCATCTCTCTTTCGAGTTCCATCTCATCTCCTTCGTTTCTTTGCTTTAAACCTGAAATGCAACCAGAAAAACATCAATATTTCAAAAGCATGAGTAAGAACGGGGTTTTACCGAAGATTGGTGACGGTAGCGGATCCTGGGTGGCGGGATTGGAAGCTTCGGCGGTGGAATCCGCGGCGGCTGGTGATGGCTCCTTCAACGGAGAAGATAAGTTCTCTTTTTCCTTCAATCTCTTGCGATTTCGAAAGTAGGGTTTTTTTGTGATGATTTTTTCTAGGGTTTCGAACTTGTGGCTGTTTGTGGATCCTTTCGTCGTACTAGAGTTTTTGCGTGGTTTCCTTGGTTTCGTCCCCTTTTTTGTGATTTCTTCTCTTTCGTCTTCATTATATAGGCTTCAACTGAGGTCCCTTGTATTGAAATCTGATTAAAACCATATTGAATGCTGATTCTGATTTTCCTCTTTGGTTGTAGACAACATTTGAAATCTTTCCCCTTTCGTATGATTGTGGTAATGAGCCGTTTAATTGATACTTCCATCTTTGATTTAATTTCGAGATTGGATTTGATTAGATTCCCGAATATTCTATCTTTTATTTCTCCCGAATATTCACTTTTATCGGTTACTTTTCAACTGCTAATTTGCATTTGGAATTTGGCAGGTGTTGTAAGTGATTTGTTTTGGGCCAAGGGAGATTGACGGTCCATAGTAATAGTTTGATTCTTTTGGCACATGATACGCTTTGTCACGGGCTTCAGTCAATGTGTTTACAATGGCTTCCCATCTCGCTCTGGTGAATGCTCGTGTGAAGATGCTGGTGATGAACTAGTAGTTGTTGTAGTTTCGTATTGCCGTGGCCTTACTGGCTTGCCTATCGTGATTGTCTACTGAAATATCTGTTATGGCTGCTTGTTGAGTTGCCTGTTATGCTGACGTTCTTTCTTCTCTTCTTTCAGGCATAAAATTTTAAGTCCGGAGGTTGCCGGTCTTGGGCCGTTGGCGAGAAGGGTATAACGATGATGACGACCTATAAGTCTGAGCTTGTGGCTGTGTTGTTGGTACCATGGTTTGTGTTGGAGAAAATTCTGTGGATAGTTGTCCCGTTCGTCTAGGTTCGAATTTATCAATGCCCGGTAAGGAGTTGATGGTGGCTTCGGTCATAGTCCTCCCGGCCGCTTGAGTCTTATGCCCGATGATGAGTTTGTTTGAGGGTTATACTTTATCTTGATTTCTCACTCTTGGACCTTGCATTGCCGTTGCTTAGTGCTGGAACTGGCATTATATTATTGTTGTGAATGCTCGTTTTGGTTTTGCGTGACATGACCTTTTCCAAAAGCTTGCCGTCTTTGGTCCCGTAAATCACTGCGATGCTTATTGTTGCTGCTCTTTTCTGCTGTTTGCTATTTGTTTACAAATGATGAAGTGTTGATGCTTGTGTTTGATATACTCGTTGCTTGTAACTGGTATGGTTGCACTGCTGTTGTTGGTAGCAGTCTGAAGCTTGCTTCTCATGGCTTGTTGCGAACTTGTGCTGAGATACCTGGTTCTGTTATTGTTTTCAACTTCTCTGGGGCAAAATCCTGAGCTGTTAGAAACACTGACTTTCCTCTTCCTCTTTCAGGCTGTTACTGATTAGTTCAGAATCCGCTGGTCTTTGCTTTGGCATCGAGAAAAGTGTAACGGTAATGATGACATGGTGGTCTGAACTATGAGCCAGGATTGTCGTTGCTTTTGAAATCTTTCGAACTCATGTCAAGAGCTGTTCTGAAAAATGGTCGCCTCGTTTGTCTATGATTGATTCCTTCGGTGTTCGGTAAAGAGTTGAAGATGACCATGATTAATGTCCTCTTGGCCGCCCGACTTTTAGCCCGATGATGGATTTAAGATGAGGGCTAAATTTGTCTTGACTTTCCCATTCTTGGACTCTGTTATTGCTGCATGGTACTGATATTGTTTTCATTATATTGTTGATACTCTGAAATTGTTGTATACATAGCAAGAAAACCACACTCTAGTGGTTTAATTATTCAAACAGTAGAAAATGATTTCTCTAACTGCGTCTCTCAATTTAATTGCTTTGCTTTTGGCAACTTTTATGCTCATCTGGTGCATTTTTAGCAGGGTGTTCGTTGACTGAACAAGGCTTGTCAGTTCTACTCGAGCCAAGTCCATAGTATCGTTGGCAGTGTTTGATCCATCACATTCAGAGATAATATCTCGTATGCCTATGGCGGAGCAACACCAGTAATCAGAATTCCAGTTTCCTTCAACTGCAGCACATCCATAACAGGCCGGAGATGTAGAACAGGGTATACGACATAACAATGACTCATTGCCATTGTTTAATTGCGGTTTTGCCGGTTACTTTGAACTTGCTGCCTCTGCTTTGTGTTCTAATTGATTTGTTATTGTTTGTCGCAGGTGTACACATGAAGCAGGTTGATATGCAGGGCCTTCAAGATTGGCGTGACATGCTCAAAGTGCGAAATAGGAGTGGCGCAAAGAGACATTGGATGGCTTAGGATTAGAACTTAAGGATTTGTGGTAGCTGTTAACTTTGTAATTCTCCGATGTTGTAATTGTTGTGGTTCACCTATAACTCTGAATGTTCTCGGATTTGTAAAGGGTTTAGCACATATAAACTTCAATTTTGTAAACCTTGGGTCTTAAATCTTGAAATGTTATTTGGATTAGAAATTGAATTATAACTGTATCCTGAAAAAGAGGGAGAGTTGCTCCTGCAACTTTGAGATTTCTCCTGTATAGTTCCGATTCTCTTACAAACCACCACTCTATTATGTAGCCTAAATCATGACTTGTACTTCTCGTTGATTTGTAATGCCTTATGTCGAAAGAACTTGTATGTGATTGTAGCCAAATAATAAAAGACCCCGAGCTGACAATATTACCGTTAATTATTCCTTCAGTCTTTACTTGGAGGTTACTCGTAAAAGGACCATACGTCTTGATTGTCGCCTTGAGGACTCTTAGAGTCCTACTCTGCAAACTCCTTAATAGAATATATTTGAAAAAAAGGAAGTTAACTCGAAACAGAATTAGACCCGTGTAGTAACATCCTCAGTTGTCGTCCTCAGTCACATCCTTGGGGTTCTCTGTTTGTAAGGATCTATACTTTGACACCACTGCATCTGCACGAGCTGGTTAGCCGCGAAACATAAATATTAAATAAAGTCAAATAACACTAAAAACGTGTAAAGAGGTGGGATCTTAAGGTCAAAAATTAGGGTGTGACACTCATTCTTCTCATGCCGAAGCTGGAAAATCTCTTTCTCTAGCTCTTCATTTGCTCTCTGCAACTCTTCCTTTTCAGCCAGCAGCTTGTTATACTTCTCAATCTCTACTGAAGTAGGTTCCTCAATCACCGGAAGACACAAAGGCTCTACAGCAGGATATGGCATCAAAGAAGTCCTAACTCTCTCATGGATCCAGAGCCGATAAGGATTATAAGCTCGACCGTCACTCTTGCCAAGCAATGTCTTTCCTCTTCTGTGAATATTACCCCAAGCATGTCTCAATCTGACCAAAACATCTCCATCTAGTAAACTTGTGAGATATAGAGATTCCTGTATCTCGTCTTCAACTGGAGAGTCCCTCAAAGCATAGCCAAACTGTCTCACAAGAAGAGAAGGGTTATAGTTAATACAACCTTTCCGTCCAACCAAAGGAACATTCGGGAAGCCACTGCAACTATATATAATATTCACTCCGAGCAGGTTCTGATCAAACCAAACAATGTTCTCAGCACACAATCCCATCAATCGGGAAGACTAATCTAAAGTACCAGCAGTATCAACAAAAGGTCCCTTCTTAGGAAGATGTCCCTGAAACCACCTGTATAGAAGAGGTACACAGCAAGACACATTCTTTCCCCGACGCTTCTCATTCTTATAGTGAATAGAATGATAAATGTCACCCAAGAGAGTAGGCACCGGATTCTTCGAGGCAAGAATAAAGAAAGCATCTGAGTCAACAAAATCAGGCAGGTTAGGGAACAATACAATTCCATAAATGCAAACAGCCAGAATAGCATTGAAGACAATCCAACATCCATCCTTCGCACACTGCATAGCCTTCTCAACCAAGCAAGAAAGATGAAAACCATAAGCTCCATTCAACTTGACTAAACCTCCGGGGAACTTAGAAGCATCTAAACTGACAATCTCATCAAGCTTAGCCAACTCAGGCTCAGTATCCTCGTGAACAAAAGGCATCTGATCTAACACAAGAACTCCTAGCATATCAGAATATTCCCCCAAAGTAGGAGCTAGAATAAAATCAGGGAACAAGAAGCATCTCAACTGAGGCTCGTAAAACTGCATCAAGGTATACAGTCCAGTCGTCTCAAACACATAAGGTATGCACAACAAACTGAGCAGCTTCCCATAAGACCCTCTAAACTTAGCCCTCACTCTCTGATCTGCTAGAGCAACCAACTGCAATAAAGAACTGATATCTGGAGAAGGCAACCTCTAAGCAACTGTTCTCTTCATGCACTCCATGTCCGGCAACAAGAACACTAGAATCTCAGGGGAAAAAGCACACCTGCAACATAAATACACGTTAATGAAATGCAAACATGAAAATACAGATGCATATGCAAACAAGGGATCAAGTGCAATGATGAAGAACTGTGATGTGCTGTACTGCCACTTGAGAACCATCAGATCTTGCTTCAAACTGATTGCTTCAAACTGAAAACTCGATTTCACTTGCTCCTCTTGAAAACTCAACTGCAACTTCAGCTTTCTGGCACGAAAATGGTTCCAAACTTGCTCTTGAATTACTCCAATGAATATATAGAACCTTTCCATGGGCTTTTGAATTCAATTTGAGGCCCAATCCAGCCAAATGCAATTTCTGTTTTTGCTCTTGAAGTTGCACATGACAGTCACGAATTGGCCATGGAAATTGCTCTAGAATCTTCCCTTTCAACTGTAAAATGCCTTGTGAATGAAATTGAAACAGTAGAATGGCCTGAATTTCATTATTGAAGTGTTTGGTTATGTAACTTGCATTTGAAGCAACCATATGATAACTTGTAAAACTTGACCTAAGCTCAAAAATCTGGTAATGCCAAAGTGTCTAAAATGAACTTTACAATCAAAATGATCACTTATTTGACATGCTTTGGTCATTTATCCAATTATTTGAATTTTCCCCCTTTTAATCCTTTGAAAATCTTCCTTATTCAAACCATTTCAAACCAAGTCTTGCTATGAGCCCTATCAATCCATCATGACCTATTGGCTAGACTAAAAACCACATTTTGAACAACTTTCATGTTGAACAAAAATCCATTTGACAAGTGCAAGTTGGAGATTTTGACCTATGATTGAAAATGACCTATAATCTCACTTTCCTAAAATACACCTGACTTGTAAACCTCGTAACTTGAGTTCTACAAATAAGATGGAAGACTTATAGTACAATTTAGAAAGCTAAGATCATTAGGAACAACGTCCATGTTTGCCAAAAGTTTAGGTGAAACCTCCTTCTAAGTTAAAAATAGCTTTGAAGTCAGATGATTTTCACAGACAAATTTCAGAGGCATCTGAGGACTTGTAACTTGTCTGGGTCATAACTTGAGTTCTATAAATCCCCTTGAGGACTTATAGTACTCAAACTAAAGGTATTGAGATGCTGTACAAGTTTCATGTTGGCCAAAGATCCATTTGAAACTTGTATCTTGACTTATATGGTCTTGAAGTTAGGCATTAAACAGGGAATTTTGCACTGAAACCCTAATTTAGCAACTTCCCACACTCTTGATTTTTCTTGACTTGATCTTGGCACAACACCACAAGTGTCTAATCATATCATTTCATGAACTCCATGACCTAAAAGTAGGCTTTGATATTCTTCAATTGCCTAGTTGACTTAGGATTAACCCAGATGAAACCCTAATTGCTTGCACCTCAACTGTGGCTCTTGCATTTGACACAATGACTTGATTAAACTCTCCCATGGCCCTCTAGGAATTCTATGAGCTCCATTCACATCCTCTTCTCACATTCAACACTTCACAACCCCCTGATGGTCTTCAGTTGATCCTCAAGTTAGGAGAAGATTCACACTCAAACATCTAAACCCTTAGGTACTCAAATCACCTTCTGATGACTTTGACAACTTCTCAATCTTGAATGAGACCTCTTGCGAGGCTTCTCTTGATAAGAATCACACTTGATCCCCTACTATATGAATTATACCATGATATGAAAATAATATAACTATGCAAATGATAATAAAATGAAACATAAACCAGGTAAGAAAAGGTTGGGCAAATTTTGGGGTACAACAATAAGCGATAATCTTCTCTAGGGAAGTGGACCTTCCATTCTCTCACAGCCCCCACTGTTGTGAAGATGTCCCCAGTATAAGAAGCAAAAAGTGAGGCGTGCTCCATTGGTTAGGACACATACCAAAAACGGGCACCTCCCCAGCATCAGGAGGCGTGGAAACATCGTCGGTTTTAGTTTCTTCCGAGGAGCTCTCCTCGGACAAGTCTCTCAAGATCTCTTCTTCGGCTCCGTGTGATATCTCTTTTACCTGAAAATTACAGGATAAAAGTGAATTTGATGACAAAATCAAATCCACCCTTCCACCGCTATTCAAGTGAAAGGGCACACGAAGGCCTGAGGACTACGTCCTCGTCCTAAGACCTACTCAGATGGCACAGTCAACTACTTCCTCGTTCTCGTCCATGTCGCTACAGCATTAGGATTAGCTAAAAGCCTAAAGTCTCTAAGTCCTAAGCTCCTAAAGCTCCGGTGAAGCTAGCAGTAGTAGAAAGTGGCCAAACCACCGTATGCCACCAACAGCCATCGGAAAACAGCCTTAAACTACCCTGTTACGACCCTAACTACATGCAATCTAAGAAGTAGAAATCAATGAAACATACAACAAGCAAGGAATTCTTGTACTTATATGGTCGAAGATGAGTTTTCTGGTTTTGAACGGCTCTAGCCGGTGCTAGTAGGGTGTTTGGACGGAGTTTGACGGCGGCGAACAGCAGAAAGCAGAGACAGAGAAAGAAGGTAAAGAGAGAAGCGAAAAGTACAAATGAGCAGCTTCTCACTCTATTTATAGGCAGTTCCTGGAACGTGCACGTACGGATAAGGGTATCATCATGACCCTAGCCTAACTATCATTGTGCATTAAATACAGCACACGGCTCGAGGCACACGTGACACTTCACCTCTTCATATCCCATCAATCATTGGTATCCCCGTACATCGAGCTCCTCGACAAGCAGCGTAACAGATACACGGGCACAAATTCCCCCGGGCACAAGATCACGGTCCAATATCTGCGGCTAGCGACGACCTTGCCCAGAATGCGAACTATCCTTAAGTCATCACTCCCATGCTCATAGCAACAACTTAGGGGGCTACTGTTCTGGACTGGCCCAATGGCTAGGCATTGCCCAATCCACTTCTGCTCCTATAACGACCCAATTGCCTAAGTCCAACCAATTGGGGGAGCATTTACCTTACTGCCCCTCCAACAGGGGAGATTGACCAGTTTACCCCTAGACCAGCACTTCTCCTCGTCGGTACTTGCTCGTCACGCACGGTCCCACCATCCAGAAACAACCAGGATGCTTGTGTCCATAACTGTGCCTCTGCCCATAGCAACGGCTAGTTATGGGCACCTCTGCTCATTCCAACGGCTAGTTCTGGCAGTTACCTATTCTTCAGGAAACGGTTATCTCGCCTCGAAAATAGGGACCAATGGCCAAGCGCTAGGGGCACTATAAAAATTCTCTCATTTGAGAGGGTCATGTGTCCAATATTCACCCAGATACACACATATTTTGTACTTGCCTTCTTTCTCCCGATCCTTACTTTAGCATCGGAGTGTCTTGTAGGTACACCCCCTCATCCTCTCTCACACCAAGCATCACAGGCGATTGTCTCTGGCCCACTTCAGGTTCTGATCAGCCATCAAGATCAGATATTCTACCATAAACATGTGATTTAGGAAACTATCTGTAGTTATCTTTGTAATGAATTTTTTTGTATGATTATATAATTTTATTTGAGTTTATTTCTTTCTCTAGTCTATTTAATTAATATAATTGATCTAGATTACAACTAAGACCTAGCAGCAATTTATACATCTGATTGGTAAAATTATGAGATTGTAATGATAATTCGAATTGCGGTATGAATAATCTCGCCCATAGTTCTAGGTTTACATGCTATAAAACCTTTGTCATTTCCAATTGGAGATTCCTAGTATATAGGGGGTTGCTTCATACTAAGAGAGTTTCCTTATGATTTCATACTCATAGTATATGGGGGTTGCGAGGTTATAACTAAGTGTTTGGTAAAATATTTTTTTTATTTACGTGCTAGAAAACCTTCGTAAGTTGCAATTAGAGACTCCCAACATATTGGGGGTTGCTTCAAGATAAGCGAGTCTCCTTGCGATTGGATACTCACAATATATTTGTAAAAGTTCATAACTAATATATAGTCATTATAGGTTTAGCTATGGGATTTCTCATATATAGGGTAGATGTTTCGAAAAGGGAACTTAATATATGCACATATGTTACCGTTGTACACTCACTATGTTGAATTTGTAACTATAATTACCTTTTCCTTGTACAAGACTAATAGAATCATTGAGGATACAATATTTTAAGTTTCCACAAATATTGTGGCTACATTTTCATTTCAACAGATGGAGATGCAACAAAATTGTAAAACATGATACTTTTAATTCCCCTAATATAAATAACGTAGTAGGAAATAATTGAGAAATAAATAAAGATATGTAGAAGACAAGTTGGATGAAACTAATAACCAGATATATTTTGACCGGGGAATTTCTCAAAGATAATGATGGATTTTATTAGCAAGTGTACTAATTCAGTCAAAGTAATAAAATAATCCAACTCCACACGGTTGTGAATTTAAACAAGGTGATAATCGTGTGGTTTAAAATAAATTAAAAAAAGAGTATTTCAAATATGATTGGTATGAAAATAAGTGCAAGAATAAATTATGAGTAACGTTTCAATAAAAAAAGTGATTAAATCATTATTCGAATTCCCTAATTAGATCTATTGATGAATGGGTATCACATGAATAACAATTACGCTATAATTATATGGTAAATTAACAAGACCAATGCACCCAATTCCTTGGTGTGTAGCTCACTAATTTAGACATTAATTCCCTAATTCCTTAGGCAAATTCAAAGTAAAACTAGATGTTTCTTACTGCACTAATTTTACAACCATAACTTATACTTACCTATTCCTAGTTAATTACTAAGTTGAATAATTTTTCTAATTTAAATCGGTAGACTTACGATCGATAATCTCTACTTATCTAAAATCACTTTGTGCGCTCATCAACATACAAAGAGCAGTACGAACAAGAACACTTGAATAATAATTATAACATAAAAGTATTTGGACAATCTAAAACATTTATATGATCCAACATAGTATAATTATGTTCATCTCTAAATCCCTAATAAAAAATAGCTTAGCTACTCATAGTTAAAAAAACAATTACCATGAGTTGATAAGAAGAAATCATTAAAAACAATGGAAAATAAGCTCGCCAATGCTCTCCAAAATCACAATTAAATACTTTTTGCCGTCACTTTCTCACCTAGAAATAGTAACCCCTCCTAAAGTACTAAAAATCTCCTTTTAAAGCTGAATTTTGGTGTCGAGAAAAAGATGCATTGTGACCATGTTGGTTACTATCACGAACGTGATATTACTGCGTCGTGCCCATGATGATACCATTGCGGTCACGAGAATTCTAGGGGCGAAATTAAGTCCTCTTTTCTTCCCTAATTCTTCCACATATTTGCTTGGATTTTTCTCATTATTCCAATTATTATGTCAAAAATACTCGCAAATGTTACATAATAAAAAAGTGTCATCACAACCCCAAGCTTAATTTTTTGCTTGTCCTCAAGAAACTTGTCTGTAAACTAAAAAATTCATCTAAATCAAAATGCTTACCATTACCAATGAACATCACCATTCTATTTTTATAATGAACATGTATGTTTCAGGCTTCAACCCAAATAATTATAAAAAGTTCTTCCAACATCAAAAATACTCAACATGTCTCTCATCTCACCTTAGTTCACTCGAATTGATTGGGTATTCCCACAACCAACGTGTCGCTACCGCAAAAATAAGGTGCCGACAAAACAGAAGAGTCGCCACCTTTTGTTATTTATCCCTCAGAGCGGGAAACGAAACGATCGGAAAAACCTGACGAAAGGGTATAAGACAAGGTCATCGCAACCAATGTCTGTGTTCGGGAGTCGGTTACGCAAGGGGAAGGTATTAGTACCCCTCACGTCCGTTGTACTCGACGGGATCCACGCTTGTTGTGTTTATCTGACGGGTTAGTTTTATCTATCTACCTATCAAGGATGGCTTAAAAAGAAAAGAAAATGACTCGGCAAAGCGTCGCACTTTATGCCTACGTATTCTCATCAGAGAATGAGAAATCAGAGTCAACGTAGTTCGCCTAACTACGGGTTACGGGGAAGGTGGCTCGCCAATACATCAGTATTGTGCCTACGTACTCTCAACAGGTATGAGAGATCAGAGCTTACGTAGTTCGGGATAATACGGATTACGGGAATTCAGATTCATCTGTTTTATCGAGTAGGGTTAACCAACAGTTCCAGCAGTTGGATGTACGCAACTCGACCTTTGGAGACTTAAGCGTTACCGTTTGCGGTAGAACCGGGAGTTAACGACACTCTTTTCTTCAGAAAAGCTTCCTTTGAATTATGGGCCCACGGGGCAAAAAGGTTTGGAGTTCGTTTTCTGTCTTTTACGGAAGAATTGTCTTTGATGGTTGTTTGCAACCAACATCGCACTAGAGACTATGACCTAAGAGTAAATGCGCCGCATGTCACCCAAAGGGTGCCATACTAAACATCCAGACTGTTGAAAAGAAACTCTCCAACAATCCTTTCTCAGATAGCTTAAGGCTCGTAACATACGACGTCAGTTAACCTTTATTACTGTGTTTTGATTTGTTTTGAGATGAGAAGAGAGCAGGCTCAACTAAAGGGAGACTATCAAGTCCTAATGTTGTCATGCCAGGGATTCATCCTATGGTTGAAGTTTGAAACAGGGAATTCCTAGAAGTTGTCATGCATAGGTTTCAACCTAAAGTTCTAATCATTACTTCCTTATCAAAGGAAGTGAGATTCCTAGGGGATCATGTCAATGGTATACAAAAACAGATAAAGCATCATCTTAAACAGATAAACAGTAAACAGTAAAGATGCACATGCAATGCAGCAATACAAGCAGAGGGAGACTCACTCAACCTCTAGCCAGATATGAATAACTATAATCATACAGAAGAAATAACATGCTGTCAAGCAAAATATGAGTAACTGTAATCATACAGAGGAAAGACATGCTATCAAGCAAAATAATGAGCAACTGCAATCATATAGAAGAAATAACATGCTATCAAGCAAAATATGAGTAACTGTAATCATACAAAGGAAAGACATGCTATCAAGCAAAATAATGAGCAACTACAATCATACAGAAGAAATAACATGCTATCAAGAAAACACAAACCACATAGGCAAGGGAGCTGGGCTCTACCGAATACCCGCAAGCAAAGCCATACAGTAAAAATACGAGCAGAGGGAGTAACTCAACCTCTAGTGAAGTCATGCTCCTAGTCCAATTCAATCTAGATATGAACTTACTCTAATGTATCAAGCAAATCAAACAAGTCACATCAATACAGTTGCACAGCAAGCAAACAGACAGAAAAGAAAGCAGATCAACAACTTCCACAGCTTCACAGCAAAGCTCTTCTGACAGCAGTTCAGTCCTCATTCTTCAACTACCCTTCAAGGCTATCATCTTCAATAGCAAGTATCAACTTGCTTCTCCAAGCTTCCAACATATCAAAAGTATCAACTTATTCTTTCTTCTTCAAGCTTCAGCTCTTCAATCAATTACACCTTCAGGCTTCACTCCTAACTGCAAGTATCAACTTGTTCTTTCAGGGACTCAGGGTATCAACATAAGTATCAACTTATCCTTTATTCCTCAAGCCTCAGCTTTTCCTTCAATCTCAATTTGATCTTCTTCACAAGTGTCAACTTGTTCTTCTGGACCTTCAAGCTTCAGCTCTCCCCTCCTTACAAGTATCAACTTTCTCTTCTTCATCTACATGCCTCAGCCTCAAAAGGGTAATCTTCAAACACAAAGAAGTATCAACTTCATCCTTCAATCTTCTTCAAGCAAGGAACTCCATCTTCTAGCAAGGGAGAAAGACTCATCTATCAAGAGCAAAGTTTGGATGATTGGTAGCAGAGTGCAGACCAAAGGTCACCACTAAGCATCCTATCATCAGAGAAAGGGACCCTCAAAGGTTCTACCAACTTGTGAAGAGCCACACGTCCTACCAAAGGAGGGATGAGGCCTTTACAAGGGGACCTTACATCATAGGGAAGAATGGAAGTGATCAACATCTTCCATGTTTATGAAGGAAGAGAAGCTATCTAGGAGCTCTGCCTACAAAACCCTAATCTTAACACCTAAGCAAAACTACACTAAAAGAAGGGAAGATCCTCACATCCAAGCCTCTTCAAGCAATCCAATGCATCTTCAACTTGTCTTCAGCATCATCCAAGAACAAGCAAAGCAAAACCCTAATCTAAGGGAACTAAAGAAGTCAATCTAGTTGGATTAGTGCATTAGAATCATCTAAAGTTAGTATCTAAACTAAAATCAAACTAAAATAGAAAACTACATGATAAATTCCTACAAAAATTCCTAAGCGAACCTAATTCAATCATGAATCTACCCTACAAAAATCAGAGGTTAAATCATCCACCTAGTTACAAGAATAAAATCTAAATCACAAGGTATTAACCATAAACCCTAAAAATGGAGCACCTAAAGTTTCAACCTAGAACTACCACCTACACTCATCACAAAAATGTGAGAAAAATCTATGTGGAGCATGCATATCTATTCTAACTACTCACAAAAAATCAAGGCCAAAATCATCATCACATGATCAAACCAAACTCAACAAAATCAAGCATCAAACATGATTATTTTAATATCAATTAAAATGTAAAAAATCCCATAAAATCAGAAAATGCATGAAATAATAATATTTTTTATCTAAAAAATACTATATTTAATCATGAATCCATAGCAAAAAGAATGGGATTAATTGAGTCATTTTTCCATTTTTTATGAATTAATCAATAACCATGTATAAAATGAGAAAATAAAGAAAATCAAAAGAAAATAAACGTGCGCGTGGTGCGGATAGCAAGAGAATCCAGTTCATTTCCCAGACTGGGCCACAAAGGGGGTGTGGTTATCAATTCTGACGTAAGCCCAAAACCACAACTTAAATGAAACGCAGCGTTGCAATGTGATTCAGAGTCCTTCACAAATTGAAACCAATCCATGGTCGTTGGATCATGCCTTCAGTCAAAGTCCAACCAAGATCTAATGGCTATCAAGTCATCTTCCCCAATTTGAATCCCTGAAACTCAAGTCACCTGCGCGCCATAGTCACCGCCGGTGACTTTCTCCGGTCATTATCTCACAACCCTAACTCTCTCCACAGGCCTCCATTCCAAGAGGTCTCTACATGAATCTTACCCCAATTTTCCTCACGAATCCATTCATGCCCTTAATTCACTCTGAAACCTCAAGATTCATAAGAACGCAATCTCAACCGAAAATGGTAACAACCCTAATTGGTCACTAACTCTCAAATTAATGATCCATAAACCTTCCTACATCAATCCAGAATGCATCTAACATCCTAATTCCTCTGAATTCTACCTAATTTAAGCTGGAGATTGAAAGTTACTAACCTGAGAATTTCGTGTGCACAGAGGTAGTAAACCTTCAAATCAAGCTCTCAAATGCTCCAGACTCCTTCAATGAATCAATTCAAAGCTTCTCTATGCAATGAAATGGATGGAAATGCTCTGGATTCTTGGGACCAACTCTGAGTTGCAGGTGAAGAAATCTGAGATCAAGAACACTACTCAGCCACGAATTTGCCTTGATTATGATCTGGAATCACTCACTAGCATCCATGGAAGTGATTGCAATCAAGAAAATGGAAGGAAAGTGAAGAAAATGGTGTAACAGAATTCAGTTGCAAGCAAGAAATTTTCACACTCAATCTCTATTCTCTCCTTCAATTATCACCAACCTTCAATCTGAACCACCTCTATTCAATATATAGGCCATGTATGGATGATCTAGAAAGCTCTAGATCCTTCTAATGAGCAATTCAATTTCTCATGTCATGGAATTTCTCTCTTGATGGTATGCACACATCAGTCCTGCTAGCAGCTTGTATTCACCCTCATTCTCCTCCAATTTCTCTCCTAATGGTATTTTGGATGTGTTTGGATTGAAAGAAGCCTTGGTCATGCCTTGAATTTTGGTTTGGCAATTGTTACTTAAGATGTAAGTAACCACTTTTCAAAGCAAGTCCACAAATTAAACCTCAAGTCAAAATTGTGGCAATGTCAATGATCTTAAAATGTGTTTTAGAATCAAAATGACATATTACATGCCTTGGTTTGGACATGTAGATCAAAAATACCAATTTCCAACTTTGGTTCATTTGAAAATCATCCTTATTTTAAGCCATTTTTGCAACTTTGAGCTACAAGCAATTCCAACCTCTCATGACCTCTTGGTTAGCCTTAAAACATCATTTTGAACAAGTTTTATGTTGAAAATTTTCCCATTTGAAGCTTGGAAATAGGAGTTATGGCCTTATGGTTGAAATGACCTATAATCTCCAAATGACCAAAATACCCTTGACTTGTTAAAGCCATAACCTGAGTTCTACAAATCCTATCAAGGACTTCTAGTACTCTATAGAAATCTAAGAGGATAAGGAACAACATTCATGTTGACCAAACGTTCATAGGAATCATCCTTCTAGGGCAAAAGTTTCATGCAAGTTGGACAACTTTCAAGCTCCAAATTCACATACCTCAGATGACCTGTAACTTGTCAAAGTCATAACTTGAGTTCTACAAATCCTATAAAGGACTTCTAGCACTCAAACTAAAGCTAAGATCCTGCCCTACAACATTCATGTTGGGGGTAAGATGAGATGACAATCACATCTTGAGCTAAACTGCCTTGAAGATAGGGGTCAAACTAGGGGATTTTACACTGTCAAGCCTTAGAAACCCTAGCTTGAAACTTCTCAAACTCTTCAATCATGATGAGTTGACCTTGGAATCATCCTTATAACATCTCAATGCATCAATACATGATCACATGGCCTTTGAATTAGGTCTCAACTTCCTCCAAGTCCTCATTTGACTTAGGGTTGACCCAGTCAAACCCTAGCTGCACCACTCATGGCTGAGCCTTCTCAATCTTGCACAATGACTTGTCTAGGCCTCAAAGTGACCTTCAACACTTCTCCTGAGCTCTCTCAAGACCTCAAGTCTATCCTCATGGCCTCAGAATCATCTGATGGTCTTCCCCATAACTCTCAAGTTAGGAGACCCACATACTTGGTTTCAACCACTCTTTCTGAGGATCTTTTAACTTCTCTGACAAGGATATCAACCCTTGAACACTTGAATAACCTTCTTAGCTAGCTTCAAAGTCTTGTGTAGCCCTTGATTGGTAATCATACCTCTTGATCTCCTGCATACATGTCAATGAAATGCAAATGATAATGCTAATGTGAATGAAATGAAACATAAGCTAGGTAAAGAAAAGTTGGTCAAATTTTGGGGTGCAACACAACGTACAAAAGCTTTATACCATAAGTTTGCAAAATATCTAAATTCAATCAAAGTCATATTTAAACATACACTTTTGAGGTCTTTCAAGGTTGTAATGAGACTTATGTCAGAGTTATATATTTTTAGTAAAGTGGGCTTAAACTTGTGGAGTCAGGTACCTAGTTTTCCTTAAATTACCATATTCTTTTTGTTGTGAATCGGATGACTTGAAACAAAATATAAATGATTTCTCTATGATCAAGAAACACACAAGGGTTAGGATTAACAAATATAACAAGATAAAACAACAAGGAACAACAAGGATTGGTTATAAACCGTTATTCTTTCCTTTCTCTTAGAACAAGATTACAAGTATACAAGAATAATAAAATAACCTCTCTCACTTGAAATTAGGATTTTATCTTCCTATTTTTCCTTATGTCAAGATTGAGAAACTAGCATCCTATTTATAAGAAAAAAATAGCACAGTAACCTAATGGGCTTTTTACCAATTACCCATTACAAGCTAACTTAGGGTACAAGTTAACTTAAACAATTGGGCTTACAAGCAAGGCCCAATTCAACATGCTAACAACCCTAGAAATATTGACTAATGCATGTTAGAACAAACTTCGACTGCAACACGCATTACTCCGACAGCAGCATGCGAACATACTTCGACCTCATGCTTAATTCCTGTCGAACCAGAAGCTACCCTTAGACCATACTAGAGTTCGATCCAACATCTCACAAATCTCCACCATGGATCTAACTCTATAACATCAAGAAACTAGCTTTCTTTATGCAGCTTTATCAACTGCATACAGTGGAAAAAACATGCAACTGGGCAATGTCTTAGTGATCATATCAACAGCATTATGATTTGTCGAAACCTTCAGCACTTAGACTTCTACAGACTCGATTACCCCTCTGACAAAATGCAGCCTCACATCAATGTGCTTGGTTCGCTCATGATAGGCTGAATTCTTTGACAGATGTATTGCACTTTGACTATCACATTTAACAGTGATAACTCAACCTTGAAGTTTTAGCTCCTTTGCAAAACCTTCAAGCCACAATGCTTCCTTCACAACTTTAATTAGGGCATTATGTTCCACTTCAGTAGTTGATAAGGTAACAGACTTCTGAAGTGTATCTTTCCAGCTGATTATTGTTCCAAACATAGTGAACACATATCTAGAAATAGAATTTATGGAATCCATACAATCTGCACAATCAGAGTCAACATATCCTTCAATTGATGCTTTACTATCTTCACCCAAGGATCCACCGTAAATTAGGACTCTATCCAGAGATCCATTTATGTACCTTAAAATCCACTTCAATACTTCCCAGTGAGCCTTTCCAGGATTCTCCATGTACCCGCTTACAAGACTTAGTGCATGTGCTATGTCAGGTCTAGTACAGACCATAGCATACATCAAATAACCTACTATGTTAGCATACGGAATGTTATTCATATAAGTTCTTTCAACATCAGTTCTGGGACACTGATCTATACTCAGCTTGAATCGATGGTTTGTCGAAGTCACAATAGCTTTGAATTCGACATACCAAACTTTTCGAGAACCTTTCGTAGGCATGCCTCTTGAGATAAGCATAATTTCGACTAATTTCTATCTCTTCGGATGTCAATCCCAAGAATCCTGGACGCAACTCCTAGATCCTTCATGCCAAACACCTTATTAGGTTCAGCCTTCACCCTCATTACATCTTCGACATTGTTGCTTGCTATTAGAATATCATCTACATAGAGCAACAAAACAACAAATGAATTACCTGGTCGAAATCTAAAGTAAACACAGTGGTCGAACTGACTTCTGATGAAACTTATGCATGTCATAAACTTGTCGAATATCATATTCCACTGTCGAGGAAATTTTTTTAGTCCATATAAGGATCTATTCAGCTTGCACACATAATATTCCTTCCGTTTTTTGACAGACCCTTCAGGTTGCCTCATCAGGATTGTTTCGTCTAAATCACCATACAAGAACACAGTCTTCACATCCATCTATTCTAGTTCAAGGTCGAATTGTGCCACTGTGGTAAGCAACATTTGAATGGATATGTGCTTCACAATAGGAGAGAGCACATCATTGAATTTGACACCTTCTTTCTGAGTGAACCCCCTAGCAACCAATCTTGCCTTGTATCTCTTCGACGCCACTCCTTTGATTCCTTCCTTAACTTTGAAAATCGATTTACAGCTGACTAACCTAGATCCAGTAGGTTTCTTGATCAGTTCCTAGGTGTTGTTATCATGAAGAGATTCCATCTTATCATCCATGGCCTTCAGCCATTCAGTCTTCTTTCGACTCTTCATGAATTCCTCATAGTCTCTAGGTTCTTCATCTAGAACCTCACTTACAGAGATTAAGTCATAAGCTATAAGATCTTCATACACAAGTCTTTGAGGTGGCTTGATGACTCTCCTCGACCTGTCTCATGCTAGCAGGTAGTCATTATCAGCCTCCTCATCTTCGACAACATCTTCTACATCTTCTTCGACTTCATCTGGGGTACGCAATTCAACACCAACATGTTCCACCTCAACAGGAATCTCTCCCTATTCCAACTCTTCGCCAGCATCATCAGTTTTCTTGAAAGCCATCCCTGCTTCATTGAAAACTACATCTTAACTGGTGACACACCTCCTGTGACCTGGCTCTAGGAGCCATAGCCTATAAGCTTTGACTCCTTAAGGGTATCCTATGAACATGCATTTTAGAGCTCTAGGTTCAACCTTGTCTTGCCCAATATGAGCATAGGCCATACAGCCAAATACTCAGTCTGTCGAGACTAGGTGAATGTTCCGACCAAACTTCTTCAGGTGTCTTCATTCCCAAGGCAGTCGAGGGACATCTATTTATCAAGTAAGCTGCTGTCGAAACAGCCTCCACCCAAAACACCTTCTTCAATCCAAAACTAACCAACATGCATCTAACCCTTTCAAGGATTGTTCGATTGAATCTCTCAGCTAAGCCATTTTATTGAGGAGTACCTGCTACAGTCTTATGCCTTGCAATCCTAGAATCAACACAGTAACTTTCGAACGCTTCGTTGCAGAATTCAAGGGCATTATCGATTCTCAACCTCTTAACCTTTCTGCTAGTTTAAGTTTCGACCAGAATCTTCCTCTACTGAAATTCTCAAAAGTTCCATCCTTCGACTTCTGGATGAATACCCATAGCTTTCTAGAATAGTCATCAATGATGGATAGAAAATACCTTGCACCTGAGTGTGAAGGATTCCTTGTAGGCCCCCAAAGATCAGCATGAATGTAATCTAGGGATCCATGTGTTCTTTGCTTGCCTTTGTTAAACTTCGCCCTAAAGGATTTACCAAATACACAAGATTCACAAAACTTAAACTTTTCGACTTTGTCACCTCCTAGCAGCTTCTGCTTCCCCAATTCGACTAGGCTTCTTTCGCTGACATGGCCTAATCTCATGTGCCATAATTCTGTCTTCGACACAGGTTTCGTGGATGCAACACTTGTCGAACCACTTACAACCTCAGCCTCAAAGGTATACAAGCCTTGTTTCTTCACCCCTCTTAAGACTTCCTTCGACCCCCTTCATGACTCTTGGGATATGTTGCAGTGAGAATCGTGATATCAAGCTATTGTATTAACTTGAATCTTTAATTCTTTGAATTCACAACTGGACTTTAATTTATCCAAAGGAAAGGTCTAAAGAGAGAAAGAACCTTTTGCGCGATGTAACAACAACGCTAAGAGATTCGGGGATCGGGGGTTGGTTATGCATAGGTAGGTATTTCACGTCCTAAACATATGTAGTACTCTACAAGAACCTTTTGTTTGTTTGTATGCTAAGTTTGTTAAATGTTTGCGATGGATTGGGATAGGTTAAAAGGTGTAGGTTGTAACACCCCACTTTCCCAAATTAAATAAAATATGAATATTAAAATAATAATCAGAGTTTTCACCAAAAAGTGGGATATCACATCTCCAAATTTTATAAAAATACTTGATTCATTCTTTTCAAAATAATATAGCGGAATTTGTTTCATAAAGTAAAATACATCAAATTCATGATACGACACAGGAAAAAGAAATAAGTTCAACATAGACACAACAAAACACCCAAGTCCCGTGCTACGTATCAGAGCATCCTAGACTCGACTGGCACACCACCATCCAAGCTATCTAAGTACCTGGGTTATCTGTACTTCCGAAGAAGCACAGACACAACAACAGCAAAGGGGTGAGAAATCATGATCAAAATATAATGGTAATGTAATACATGTAAATAAGGCAGTAAAACACACCAACACATCAACTATTCACCCCAACAACACCATATAACGAACCTACTATTCAAATTACAATATAACATATTATAATGCAATTATGCAACACAACACCATGCATGCGGTACCGATTCATTGGTTCATTCAATCGAACCTGGATAGATCACTTACGCTCCTCCTGAGACATGATCTATCCCTCACCATTCTCCACAAAGGAGTACGGATGAATCACTTACGCTCCTCCTGAGACATGATTCATCCCACCAAAACACCATAATATGCACACACCAATGCATAACTATCATAATTAGGCACTCAAAGTGCACACGATCCTCCTGATCATATCATCATACATCAATGCATATATGTACAGATATAACATACACCAACACCGTATAGATCAATCAGATAGTAAACAACTTCATACTATAACACCAGATATAACCACATCCCAACACTCGGGAACGCACGATCCTACTGATCACTACATATATATACATTAACTAATTGTTCACCAACAATATCAAGGAAAACGAGTACCATCACCAAGTAAACAAGTTCATACTTTATCATTAAGATATAAACACGTCCCACCACTCGGGAATACACGATCCTACTGATCACTACACCATGCTCCGCATGATTCATACACCAACTAATTATCCATTTAAATAATTAGTAACGGAAATCACATACTATCACCGAGTACTCACTCTATAACACTCAATCATCTCCCCTATAATCAACAAAGTCCAAGGGCACTACACTCTTAGCGCACACAGCATCACAGCATAGAAAAACCACATTCTGCTACGCTCGCTACACCCTCGCTAGGCGAGCTCCCAGCGAATGCTCGCTACCTGTTCGCTTAGCGAACCTCCTCACGAATGACAGCAGTGGCTACTGTAATGATTCGCTATCCAACTCGCCACAGCGAATACCCAGCGAATACTCGCTACCTGTTCGCTTAGCGAACCTCCTCGCGAAGGCAAATAGAACCTACTGGACTCACTCGCTACCTCACTCGCTAGGCGAGCACCTAGCGAACGCTCGCTGCCTTCTCGCTAAGCGAAGTGCTAGCGAGTTGCCTGCGACTTCTCAAGTTCTCACAGTTCAGAATTCTCACTCTTCTCCGATTCAAGCCTATTCTATAACATCCACTTCCTATATTATCCGTATTACGACCAATGCATATTAGGCTTATCAATCTTCCTATAATTCTACTCCAGATCAACATTACGGCACACTACCGGCACTTTAGAGTTACTCTGAACCTTACTCAAACCAAACCAACACCAACAGTCAATCAACAATGGCAACATCAAACATCCGTACATCATCATATACATACTATTCCAAAGTCATCACTTAAACAATCTATCGACACATCAAAAATGTCACACAGAACTTCCCTAAAACCGTAAACCCAACCTATACGCCAAATTAACCAAAAACAACAATTCACCAACCATCAACATATTTCAATCCATCAACATCAACATAACTCAACAATCAATAGCATGTCAATATAAAACTTCATCAACGATACATTCCTACGGGGTTAAGGAATCCCCACTACCCTATACATGTATATACCATTCCCAATCAAGTTTCTCCCCCCTTACCTTGTTAATCGGTTGATCGATGAAATTCTTCCTGGATTTGGTCTCTTGGCCTCCTCTTTTCTTTCCGTTCTTCGTTCCCTTTTTCCTTCGTTCTTCTCACTTCTCTCTTTCTATCGCTCTTTCTCTCTTCCCTCTTTCTATCGTGTTATTTTCTCTAATACTTCCCCCACCCCTTCATATTCTATTTTCCTTTTTATTTCCTATCCCAATAATAATAATAACTAATAAAAATAACATCATCATAATAATAATAATAATAATAATAATAATAATAATAATAATAATAATAATAATAATAATAATAATAATAATAATAATAATAATATCACACCAATTTCCCACGATCTATGGTAATCCCTTTTCTCTCTATTCCAACTTTTCTAATATCTCCTTGCTACCCCTTCATATTTCCTTCCTCATGGTTTCTATCATGACTTTTCATATTTCCATTCTAACTTCCCAATAACCCTTCCACCTCTTATTTTACTTATTCCAACCACTAATATTCCCAATAATAATTCTAATATAATAATTATAATAATCATTATAATAATAATAATAATATAATATAATACTATTATAATATTATAGTAATATTCAACATAATAATAATAATAGTAATACACCCAACAATAAGTATAATTATAATAATAATAATATTATCACACCTATAATAATAATAATATTAATAAGAATAATATAATAATAATAATAATAAATATAATAAATATAATAATAATAAATATAATAAATATAATAATAATAAATATAATAAATATAATAATAATAGTAATACCGCCACCAATATTATTATTATTCATTATATTATCATATTCACACCAAAGCACCACCAATATTACCATTAGTTATTATATTATTATATCTACACCAATTCACCACCAATAATTCTCCCATATCAGGGACACCCACCAATAATAATATTCATACTAATGATAACAATCATAATAATAATAATAATAATAATAATAATAATAATAATAATAATAATAATAATAATAATAATAATAATAATAATAATAATAATAATAATACCACCAATATTACTATTATCTATTATATTATTATCTCCACACCACCAATGATCCTTACATATCAAGGGTACTCACCAATCATATACCAACACACCCCACCTAAGGGACACCAACATAAAATATTTAAAATAATAATAAAATGACTAAATAATTAAAATGAGTGTTACAACTCTCCCCCACTTTAATTATTTTCGTCCTCGAAAATTACCTGATGGAAACCAATCCGGATACGCTTCCTGCATCCTTCATTCCAATTTCCAGGTCACACTGCCTTCTGCAGCACCTCTCCAAGCCACTTTCACCAAAGATGTCTCCTCCCCTCGGAGTTGACTTCCGTTTGTCAAAACGAACCAGCAATGCTTCAACACTCAAATTATTTTTCACTAGTACATCATCCACCTGATTCAATGTACTTTCTCAACCAGACACATGGAACACGTCATGCCAATTCACGACGGCAACGGAAAAACAGTCTAACATGTTACTCCTCCCATGCCTCCGATGCGCCACTCTGATACAAACCACAGAACATGGTGCGAACTTCTAAGACTTCGAAGTTCGACCATCATCAGTCACTGGCGTGACTCTCAAAACACATTTTTTTTGGATCCTCTTGATCTTCTCAGCCATCTCAAACATAATTTTCAGGTCTGAGCACAACACTCTCACTCGACCCATTCCAACACAGTAGATTCCTATACTCCCTACCTCACCAAGCCACATATAGTGTCATTCCGACACTAGGATGGTAACCGTTATTATAGGTAACTCAATCAACGATAATTAATCATCCCACGCTCCACCTTGATCCGACACCTAAGCTCTCACCAATTCTCTACAGACTCAATAGTCCTCTCTGACTGACCATCAGTTTGCGGATGGTAGGTCGAACTCAGCTTCAACTTAGTACCCGAAGCTTCCTGTAAGCCCCTCCAAAATCTCAATATAAACCTCAAATTTCCATCTGACACAATATTCGTCAGTATCTCATCCAACTTCACCACTTTCTCAATATGCATCTCGTATATCCTCAACACGGAATAGTTAATCCACTCCTAACAATTCAAATTAAAATTATGTCTTTACAAATTCTTTGGAAATCTCAACACCAATTTCGTGAAAATACTACCTGATTTCCACTCTGGAATATTTAACGACTGCATCAGACTCAACAGTCTCTGATGTTCACTCTTCGAATTCCTACAATTCTAACCAGCATATTCCACCTCAACTACTCCTCCCCTTATCCATGGTCTCCAAAACAATCTACTCAAATTCGGTTACTTCTTCATAGCACCGGGATGGATACTCCATCTACCTCAATGTATTTCTTCACGAGTACTTCTACTCCCCTCAACAACATCTGGTACACATACCCTATCATAACACATCATGGTACTATTTCCACAAACCCGACCATCCACTCTTCGACTCTAATTTATCAATTTCAACTAATTCACTACTCAACCCAGGTTTCTGACTTTCTCGATTCTGCTCAAGGATATCACTAGTCAGATCTTAATAATAAAAGCTTAACTCCATAAGAAGTCTCCTTACTCACAAAACTCATATTATGAAATTGCTCAATTAGTTCTAACTCTTCTCACCGTCATCTTCGGTATACGCAGACATTTCCAACTCACCGCATCATCTACCACATGCACTTCACCCGAATGGTAATTCAACTCGAAGCCGTACTCCTTCCGAAGTCTCAATTATTTCCTATGCCTCATATTCGTCTGATTCAAATTAAACAAACACCTTAAACTCTTAAGATCACCAAACATCTCCGATCTCAGTCTGAACTTTCGAAGCCTCCGATTCTGGTACAACAACAATAGTAACCAACTCTAAATCACTGGTCGGATGATTTCTCTTATATACTCCAAGTTGCCTTTTGCATAATTGAAACTCGCTTAAGTTGTCTTTAGTAAATCCCCTAATTATATCAACAAGCATCACAAACACCACAATTAGTTCTATCGGATTCGGCAGAACTTTCCTTACAGAAGTATATCACCGCTCTTTTTCCAACACTGATAACTCCAGTTCCTTATGCTCAACATAATCCTCTATACTCTTCGAATACCTCAAAATATCATTTATTAACACAACCATCGCCTTATATAAATAATTAGAGAAGATCCCATGCCAAATGGACACACAAGTTATGAGTTATGGAGGGAACACGTACCGTACCGCCCGTCCTTACCACAACATTCAAACACACTTCATCAATAAATAGATTAATTCCATGTCAATACTTCACCATCTCATATATAATTTCAATAGCTTTCCAACTCTTCGAACCACGCGTCATTTCGATTTACGGTTCTCCCGTTACGGCAAAAATACGAAAACCACTTTTGCCTGCCCATGACGTCTTCGCTGGGCGAACACCGTGGCGAACGAGGAGCCATTCGCTAGCGTACTCGCTAGGCGAGGACCTGGCGAACATGACAGTCCAAAATCTTATTTTCGATCGTCACCTGACTTCCGAGTGTCCGATTTCGATTCCGTAAAAAGCTGCGATCTTGGAATTCGACGTACAACAACAATTTTATACTTAGGAGGCCATCCAACACACTTTCAATCTTTTGAATATTTTAAAGCCCGATTACTTCTAATCTCAACAGCAGGTCTTAGGGCCTCCCGTTGCGATACAACCATCGATCTTTGATACCACAACCACAACAACTCTACTCGAGGTCACACGACCAAGGAACTCACATTCCTCGATCAATTGTTCCATCAAATCCTTAACTCTTAGAAGAGAATACCGATCCTTGATAGTCACCTTGTTCACTTATCTATAGTTCACCCAAAACTTCACAAAACCTTCTGTCTGTCTAACCAACAAAATTGGTGCACCTTACGGTAACACACTCAAACAAAAGAACCTCTCTTCCAGCAGATCTTCAAGTTGACTCTTCAACTCTTCCAATCCCAACGTAACACATAATACGAAGTCACCAATATCGGACTAGTTCCAAAACTAACTCGATTGTAAGCTCCACTTCACATTCCCGGTAGTAAATCACTTATCTCTATAGGAAAACTCCGGACAATCACAAATAGCTGACAACTCCCAATTTTTCACTTTCCTTCTCATTCAAAGTTTCCGTCCAAATAAACACCTCGACACCGTCTTGCGCCGATTCCTCAAAATAATCCCTTAAGCACTTAGCTTAACTCAAGACTATTCACTACTCACGCCACCCAAGCTTGCAAGATACGTCTATCCCATCCAACACAATCCCATCCACTATTAACAAGATATTAAGGGTGATCAGTTCCTCAATTTGTTAATAGACAGCCGAAATCATGATGGGGTACAAACCATCTTTACCAAACTATGGTATCACTCCTCAACACACTAAGCCACCACACTGTAGCTTTTCGGAGAAATACAACTTCTCCTCCACTGGAACCATTCCACTTCTACCAATGAAGTTAACCAACAACATGTACCGACAGTGTTTTTACACACATGTCGCATACCAGGAAACAATAACACTAGACAACATTGGCCGGACGGACCGACCTGCTTTGATACCAATTGTAACACCCCACTTTCCCAAATTAAATAAAATATGAATATTAAAATAATAATCAGAGTTTTCACCAAAAAGTGGGGTATCACATCTCCAAATTTTATAAAAATACTTTATTCATTCTTTTCAAAATAATAGAGCGGAATTTGTTTCATAAAGTAAAATACATCAAATTCATGATACGGCACAGGAAAAAGAAATAAGTTCAACATAGACACAACAAAACACCCAAGTCCCGTGCTACGTATCAGAGCATCCTAGACTCGACTGGCACACCACCATCCAAGCTATCTAAGTACCTGGGTTATCTGTACTTCTGGAGAAGCACAGACACAACAACAGCAAAGGGGTGAGAAATCATGATCAAAATATAATGGTAATGTAATACATGTAAATAAGGCAGTAAAACACACCAACACATCAACTATTCACCCCAACAACACCATATAACGAACCTACTATTCAAATTACAATATAGCATATTATAATGCAATTATGCAACACAACACCATGCATGCGGTACCGACTCATTGGTTCATTCAATGGATAGATCACTTACACTCCTCCTGAGACATGATCTATCCATCACCATTCTCCACAAAGGAGTACGGATGAATCACTTACGCTCCTCCTGAGACATGATTCATCCCACTAAAACACCATGATATGCACACACCAATGCATAACTATCATAATTAGGCACTCAAAGTGCACACAATCCTCCTGATCATATCATCATACATCAATGCATATATGTACAGATATAACATACACCAACACCGTATAGATCAATCAGATAGTAAACAACTTCATACTATAACACCAGATATAACCACATCCCAACACTCGGGAACGCACGATCCTACTGATCACTACATATATATACATTAACTAATTGTTCACCAACAATATCAAGGAAAACGAGTACCATCACCAAGTAAACAAGTTCATACTTTATCACCAAGATATAAACACGTCCCACCACTCGGGAATACACGATCCTACTGATCACTACACCTTGCTCCGCATGATTCATACACCAACTAATTATCCATTTAAATAATTAGTAACGAAAATCACATACTATCACCGAGTACTCACTCTATAACACTCAATCATCTCCCCTATAATCAACAAAGTCCAAGGGCACTACATTCTTAGCGCACACAGCATAACAGCATAGAAAAACCACATTCTGCTACGCTCGCTACACCCTCGCTAGGCGAGCTCCCAGCGAATGCTCGCTACCTGTTCTCTTAGCGAACCTCCTCGCAAATGACATCAGTGGCTACTGTAATGATTCGCTATCCAACTCACCACAGCGAATACCCAGCGAATACTCGCTACCTGTTCGCTTAGCGAACCTCCTCGCGAAGGCAAATAGAACCTACTGGACTCACTCGCTACCTCACTCGCTAGGCGAGCACCTAGCGAACGCTCGCTGCCTTCTCGCTAAGCGAAGTGCTAGCGAGTTGCCTGCGACTTCTCAAGTTCTCACAGTTCAGAATTCTCACTCTTCTCCGATTCAAGCCTATTCTATAACATCCACTTCCTATACTACCCGTATTACGACCAATGCATATTAGGCTTATCAATCTTCCTATAATTCTACTCCAGATCAACATTACGGCACACTACCGGCACTTTAGAGTTACTATGAACCTTACTCAAACCAAACCAACACCAACAGTCAATCAACAATGGCAACATCAAACATCCGTACATCATCATATACATACTATTCCAGAATCATCACTTAAACAATCTATCGACACATCAAAAAGGTCACATAGAACTTCCCTAAAACCGTAAACCCAACCTATACGCCAAATTAACCAAAAACAACAATTCATCAACCATCAACATATTTCAATCCATCAACATAACTCAACAATCAATAGCATGTCAATATAAAACTTCATCAACGATACATTCCTACGGGGTTAAGGAATCCCCACTACCCTATACATGTACCATTTCCAATCAAGTTTCTCCCCCCTTACCTTGTTAATCGGTTGATCGATGAAATTCTTCCTGGATTTGGTCTCTTGGCCTCCTCTTTTCTTTCCGTTCTTCGTTCCCTTTTTCCTTCTTTCTTCTCACTTCTCTCGTTCTTTCCTCTTCTCTCTTTCTATCGCTCTTTCTCTCTTCCCTCTTTCTATCGTGTTATTTTCTCTAATACTTCCCCCACCCCTTCATATTCTATTTTCCTTTTTATTTCCTATCCCAATAATAATAATAATAACTAATAAAAATAACATAATAATAATAATAATAATAATAATAATAATAATAATAATAATAATAATAATAATAATAATAATAATAATAATAATAATAATAATAATAATAATAATATCACACCAATTTCCCACGATCTATGGTAATCCCTTTTCTCTCTATTCCAACTTTTCTAATATCTCCTTGCTACCCCTTCATATTTCCTTCCTCACGGTTTCTATCATGACTTTTCATATTTCCATTCTAACTTCCCAATAACCCTTCCACCTCTTATTTTACTTATTCCAACCACTAATATTCCCAATAATAATTCTAATATAATAATTATAATAATCATTATAATAATAATAATAATATAATATAATACTATTATAATATTATAGTAATATTCAACATAATAATAATAATTGTAATACACCCAACAATAATTATAATAATAATAATAATAATATTATCACACCTACAATAATAATAATATTAATAAGAATAATATAATAATAATAATAATAAATATAATAAATATAATAATAATAAATATAATAAATATAATAATAATAAATATAATAATAATAGTAATACCCCCACCAATATTACTATTATTCATTATATTATCATATTCACACCAAAGCACCACCAATATTACTGTTGCTTGCGCGAAAATAAGGTGCCGGCAAAACAGAAGAGTCGCCACCTTTCGTTATTTATCCCTCAGAGCGGGAAAGGAAACGATCGGAAAAAACCTAACGAGAAAGGGTAAGACAAGGTCGTCGCAACCATTGTCTGGGTTCGGGAGTCGGTTACGCAAGAGGAAGGTATTAGCACCCCTCACGTCCGTCGTACTCGACGGGATCCACGCTTGTTGGTTTGTCTACGGGTGAAAAACAATCTATCTACGGCTGCTAAATCTAAACGGGGAGAAATTGACTCGATAAAGCGTCGCACTCTATGCCTACGTATTCTCATCAGAGAACGAGAAATCAGAGTCTACGTAGTTCGGGAAACTACGGGTTAGTTGCTCGGCAAGACGTGGCGTCTTGGGCCTACGTATTCTCTTCAGAGAAATCAGAGCATGACGTAGTTCAGGCTAACTACGGCTAGACAGGGGTGTTCTCGGTCACACGGGGGTGAGAGAAATGATTGACGATACTAGCGTACGCATTCTAGCAGTTAGGTGAACGCTGCTCGACCATTGGAGACTTAGGCGTACCTGTTTGTGGTAGAACGGACGTAGTATGTCGGATTTCGAGGTATGGGAACCTACGGGAACTAGAACTACGGTCTGGTCTCAAATGCACTCGGGCAAGAGAAAAGGATAACATCAGTCGTCAGCGGGAAAGTCTCGATCGCACAGCAGCGAGAGAACAAAAGGTTAGTTGTTAGTGTGCTCGCTAGGATATCGCATCCTATGCCTACATATTCTCGCTCAGTACGAGAAATCAGAGCGGCTGTAGTTCGGCCTAACTACGGGTAGAACGGGGACCACAGCACAAATCTCATTTTATTAATATTCGGAAAATTACAATGACTGAGTACAGGAAAATAAACTCCTAAAAATCCTATTCAACTATCATGGAAAATCTAATGGAAAATAGTCCCCTAACAAGTGGACATCTACTTCTAAAAGAGTAAAAAGTCCCCTAACAAATGGACATTTAAAACTACTTCTAAAAATGTAAAATAAACTCTATGAGAAAGTATATCCTAAAAAGAAAATATTAAAATCTATGAGCTAATATAATATTTCTATCATTTTTATACTTTTCTTTCTATTACATATTCTTTTTTCTTTTTAAAAATCTAAACAAGAGAAAATAAAAGAAAATAAAGAAAAAAGAGAGAAACACAAGGGGGGTGCAAAACTGCAGCAGGAGGTACAACAGCAAAAAACAGAACAGCATTGCAGAACTGGGCCCAGCCCAATAAGCAATTCAGAAGAGAAAGAAAAACAAAAACGGGGAGGTGGTGTTGGGAGAAAATGGAGGGGTATGCCCAGAAATTCGTTGGGCTTGGCCCAACAGCCAATCCATAAAAAAACAAAAAAACGGAAGGGTGTATGAAGAAAACGGAGAGGTGTAATCAGCAAAGACGAGCTGGGCCTCAGCCCGTTTACCAAGCTCACACACAAACGGGGGGTGTGAATGCAAAACGCATGGTGCGAAACAGAATGGGCTTTAGAGTGGCCCAAAACCTAACCCATCCTCTTGATCCATCCCCTTCAACAAACCTAACCCTAATATCAATTTGGCAAATACTGTTCACCGCGCCGCCCCAACCTCTCTTCTCCCAAACGCCCTCTCTCGTTCGCTCTCCTCCGTCTCACTCCCTCACCTCCATTCAAACTTCTCACAAAATCTTTCCCTCGTCTTCAACTTTCAGTTTCGTTTCACCAACTTGAAGGATCTGAAGAGCATCAACAAGGATTTGGATGAAGAATCTGAAAAGAGCATCGTGTGTTGATGAACACGTTGAAGAATCGATGGAACTTCTTGAAGGAGAATTGAAGGATCTGGAGACTTGATGAGATGATGAAGATCACAAATATTGCTGAACTTCACGAACGTGAAAGTTGCTGAAAAAGTTGAAGGAGATGCTGACGTTGTGATGAATCTTGATGAACTCATCAAGATCTGAAGAAAAACCTGACTATGATGATGACGCTTGTGAGACTCGAGCGAAGCATATGATGAAGCTTCTGGAAACTGGATGAACGAATTGATGAAGATCTTGAACGGATTCATGGAAGTCGATTGAAGGTTGATGAACTTCTGGTGGAGTTCTAGGATTTCTGGGAACGTAGCTTGGAGAACGATGAAGATTCGTACGAATCTTTGATGGTTTTCTGGAAAACTGGACAAGATCTTCAAGGAGATGATGGACGTCGTTGAAGTTTGAACAAAGATTGTCGCATCTGGAAAACTTGCGAAGAACTCGATGGAGTTCTTGAAGATTTGGGCAAAGAATGAAGAATATCGATGAAGAACTTGATGAATTTCCCGGTGAAAAATGCAGTTCTCCGGCGAGGTTTGATGGAGTTTGGCCGCGAGAACCACCGCTTGATTTTGCTGGTGATGTTCTCCGGCGTTTGCATGGCCGGACGGGGGAATCACCGTCGGGGAGGGTACGTGGCGAATGCATGCAGAGGATCGGTGTGAGCGAGACGCGTGGCAATGGTGGAGGCGAGAGGGAAAGCCACGTGGGCTCTGCATGCAGTTGGAACTGGTGAGGTGGTGGTGAGAGAGAAGAAAATGTGGCGTGTGGAGGAAGTGAAACATGGCGTGGAAGTGGGTGATGAAAACGTGGAAGCTGAGAGAATTGAAACGTGGCATGGAAGTGGAAGCTGAGAATCACACGCGTGAATAGGGAGAGAGAGTTCAGAATGAAACGTGGAAGGCTTATATGGTGACACCTGGACTGGGAGTTGGATGCTGGGCCTCCACAACAAATGGGCCCAACGAAAATGGATTCTGAATGCACTAATGACTAATTAAACACAATTAGAACTCAATTAACACTAACTAAGACTACAATTAAATGCAAAACGGAAATTAAAGCAGTAATTAACCTAAATGAAAATTAAAACAAATCTAATCTAATTAATTCTAATAAACCCAAATTAACACATAAACAAATGATTAAAATCTAATTAAACTCTATTAAATCTAAAAATGGGAATTAACATCTAATTAAACTCTAAAAGAACTATTAACTTCTATTAAATCCTATTAATCCTATTTACTATTAATTTCTATACTAATAAAAATAGAAGAAAAAACTCTAATAATAGCAAATCATATTAAAAATTATTTAAAAAAATCAATTAATATCTAAAAGCTATTTAAAAAATCTATCTAATACCTAAAAAAAATGAATTAAATCCCTAAAAAATTCTAGAAAATAAGGAAAAAAATCTAAAACTACCGAGGAAGGCCGATTAAATTGATTAGCGACTATATCGAAATAAACGGTAAAAATCCTGGACACTGAGATGTCCTCGAAAACAACAGCGAGAGCTAAAAACACCGGGACGAGCACCGATTCTCAAAATACGTCCTCGTATTGGCCTGAAATGCCTGAAGCGCGATCAGAGGGCTGTAATCCCGACAAAGTCAACCTGACTGGAAAAAATGCAATGTACGCGGTATGCAAATGCAAAATGAAATGAGTCGAAGCATGAGCCAAATAGCGATGAGTAGTTGGTCAAATTTTGGGGTGCAACAGCTGCCCCTATTCAAACGGCCTGGACCTGAAGGGTTGAAGAGCGAACGACTTTCAAACATTCAAAGGTAGAAGACGGTTGAATACCGAAGAACCCGGAAATTTTCCAACTACACAAGTACACGGTACTCTGGCGGAACAAATCTTCGGACACTGAAATAATAGCTGCACGGCAACTAGCTGGAGACATACTGATCTGAACCTTGTCGTCAGTTATCCACATTAAATTCCTCTGACATTGTCATCAGACACCTGACCTCGTCGTCAGGCATTCATGAAAATAAAGCGTCTGACATCGCCGTCGGACAACCAAAACACCCAACATCGCCGCTGGAAAACTAAATCACCTGACATCACCGCCAGAAACAAACATTCAACATCGCCGCTGGAACATCAAAGAATCTGACATCGCCGTCAACCAACTATAACTCTGAGGAACACCCGACATCACCGTCAAGTACTCAAAACAATCTGACTTCGCCGTCAACTCTCAACATCGTCTTGATAAAAGCATCTGACCTCGCCGTCAGGGTGAAGAGATCCATTGGGGAAATATGAACTTGAATAACAGATTATGTTGGAGAGAATGACAAGATGAACACGTGTCAATGATCTTGCTGGAGGTCTGGATACCACACACAGGTGAACGATACTCTGGTCGGTAGGAACACCTTCGACACTGAGCTTAACAGTTGCACGGCAACCCTACTGGGGAATTGGTCACGCGGTAACCGGGAAAAGTCTGATTTCAAATCTCCGTCAGGATGATCATCTGATTTTGCTGTAGATATTTGTCCTCAATTCATCAAGGAGTCATCAGTCACTCGGTAACCGGTAATACATGGTTGATCATGCCATCAGGCATCCAAAGAGCTTGTCGGGCATCAGCCGGACTTCAACCATTAGGTTGATCATGTCATCAGGCATTCAAAGAAACTTGTCGGGCATCAGCCGGACTTTAACCACCAGGTTGATCATGCCATCAGGCATTCAAAGACATCTGTCGGGCATCAGCCGGACTTCAACCATCAGGTTGATCATGCCATCAGGCATTCCGCATTACTGTCGGGCATCAGCCGGACTTCATCAGCAAGTTGGGAATAGAATTCTTGGTCAATCATGAGCCAACTGGGAACATCTAAACCTCTGCCATCAGGCACTCCGCATCAGCTGAGAGAACTGCTTCATCAACACGGTCAGACTTTAATCCTGGAGTCTTCAAGGGAGATTTCAACTTCGCCGTTAGAAACCTGTTGGGGATGATGCTTCGCCGCTGGGGATTCTGGAGGACTATCAAGTAACTCCACTTCGGGGGTTCAGAAATCATTCTGGATGAATCAACTCTGCTGAGGACTTCAAGAATCATCTTGGACAAATAACTCCGTCGGGGATTTCAAGAATCATCTTGAACCGATAACCATTCTGGAGATTTCAGGAATCATCCTGAGCGAGCACTCTGTTGGGGATTTCAGGAATCATCCTGGGCAACCTTTACTGGGGACTCTAAGCATCGGCTTGAGCACTCAACTCTGGAAACTGCACTGGATACTTAAGAATCATCTTAAGCAAACGACCCTGCTGAGGAATTCAAGAATCGTCTTGAACAAGCGACTTCGTTGGGGAGAATGTCAAGAATCATCCTGAGCAATCAATTATGAGGAGGAACATCTGCAAAACAAGAACGGTGGCGACCTGGCTCATGTCTCGTATGCACATGCTTTGACAATGACGTAATGCTCCACACGGTGGAAATGCTACGCGTTTTCAGGGTAAATGCTATGCAATCATGCAAAATGCTATGGCCCCATCAGCAAAATAAATGCTGAAGGGAGAAGCCTCCTGTCAAGGAGAAAGAACTACTCAGATAGAGGAATCATCCTGCTGAGGAGAACAAGGTCACGCCAATCTCAATTGGGCTCCGTTTGGGGAAATGATCTTCAGTTGACTGGTGCAGGGGAACGAAGCTCTACGAGAACCTGGACCTGCTGAGGGAAAGTGATGTCAATCGCGGGAATAAACTGCGTGGCCTTCATGGCTACTTCTCCGGAGATAACGGCTATGTGGGGAAACAACTTCAGTTGATCAACACTCCACTGGGGAAAACCAATCATGGCTTGAGCAGCTTCCAAGGATTCGACTCTCTTGGGGATCTGCAGACTCGGCTGAGGAAGGATAAATCATTCTGCTTCGCTGGAGAGAGTACGACTCTGCGGGGGAATCTCAAGTCCGCTGGGGAAGAAGGAATCATCCGACTTCGGGAGAGTATGACTCTATGGGGAATTTCAATTCCGCTGGAGACTTCAGTCTTGCACCATCAGTTGCTGTACACTTCAGTGAACAAATAGTTTCCTACGAGACCTGCACTTGTGACCCGGTGCTGGGGGATGGTGATCCTTCAGGATACCTCTGGTTGGGGAGAGAATCATCTCTGCCTGGGGATACATATCAATGCTCCTGATCTCGCGTTCAGACTCTGCGGGGAGAGACTGCTGCACTTTATCGGGGATATCAATCCTGATCTGCTGAGGGTAATCTTGCATACGCCTTACAGAGACTGACCCTTCTGGGTAACACCTGCCGGACTATCAAGTCTGATGAGGAATACCTGTGTATCAACACTGTTGGGGCTATCAATCCTTAGCTACTCATTGTACAACTCTGTTGGAAATGTACTGATCCTATCAAGGAAACACCTCTAGCGTCTGTGGAAGATAACAATCGATCACAGAAATTGAATCTCACTTCAATGAGGAAAACAACCCTGAACGGTCTTTTTTGAACACCCTAAGTCCTTATAGGGTACGAAGCAAACTTCTGAGCAATAACTCTTCTATGGCTGATGTCAAAACCTACTCGTCTGGAGATTACTCAATGAGGGAGTCGATGTCGACCTCTGCTTGAAGAATGAGTCAATGACCTGGACTCGGAGGGAAAAGAGTCAAACTCGGACTCTGTGGGGATACAACATTGCATCAGTCCCACTGCTGGGGAAATAAACCCAAATCTGTCGGTCGGGGAAAGCTTCAGTCTCAACCCACTCGGGAAATAGCACATCAGGCTAATCAACGTTCAATGCTTGGGATGGCCATACTCTGCCAGGAATATCAATCTCGCCCTGCTGAGGATAATATTAATCCTACTCTGGTAAGGGGTAAATGCCATCTCAATTTGCTGCAATCTCAAACGGCTCAGGGGAAACAATCTCAAACTGCACGTCTCTGCTGAGAAAACAATCCTGATTCAACAACATCAACACAGGGAATACAGAATACCAATCATGGAGCTGGGATCACTCGAGCCTTGTGTCGGGGAATGTGACAACATACGAGTCACTAGGAATCATCAGGCCAGGTACAATTAGGCTTTTTCTGGTTTAGGGATAGGTTTATGCTAATAGGGACCCATTTCAGGTTACCAACAAAAGTGAATTTGAAAAGGGACATACTAGACGAGAACTAGCATTCGAGGTGGACTGTCAGACGGGAATTTGCCAGACGGGAACTGGGCTTACGGGTTTTGGATGTCAGACGGGAATTGATTTCTGGTTTGCCAGGCGAGAACTGGGCTTTAAAACTGTGTTGGCCAGACGAGAACTGGTTGAACAATAGGTTACAGAAAAGGTGACCAGACAGGGCTGGTTTCTGGTTTGGATTTTAGACGAGAACTGATCTCCGGCTTGCCAGACAAGAACTGGACTTTAAAACGATTTGGTTACAAGGTTCAGCCGAGTAACAGGTTAGGCTGTAGGATGACAATCCGATGACAATAAGGCTTCTTCAGAAGGTTTAGGTTTTTGGGCAGGGTAATGACACGATTTCCCGACACTCAACTCTGGATAGGGTGAACAAATTCATTTGCAAAACTTGCCCCAGTGCAATTCAACTTGCCTCAATCCGACTCTTGGGAAAATTCATTCTGAACAGAAAGCCGACAACAAGACAATCTTCAGATGGCTTGCCCCAACATCTGTACAACGGAAGGATTAATCCTCAATTACCCAGCTCTCAGCATGGTTGGCTTCAGTATACTTCTGAAATAGCTTGCCCCTGAACGAGCGATGAGCGACTCAACATGCCCTGATTGAACACTGGATGGATCTGCCCTCAAATCACAGGGGTTCTGGATAACTGTCCCTGATTGGTCTCGAGAAGATTCGCTTCTGATCAACAAACTGTCCCATAATCAACCGATACTCCGGAACTTGTCCTCAGACAAACTGATTCCAAACTCACTGGAAGTCAATGCCCCAAATTCACAGGGTTTCGCAGTATACCATTCTGATCCAGACTGCTACGATTCAATCCTGAATGATTATTCCCTGTTGGAGTTTCCTTCGTATCAACTACTGACCTGCAATTAAAATTGTTCATTCACGAATGGTAATTTTAATGCAGTGTTCATGCAGATTTTGAAAAAATGTACTGTCACTCATTTACGTGTCATGCTAGTGAGTGACGAATGAACCAAAGAGTTCAAACGTAGTGCAGATTCGATCAGTGAAAAATACAACAAGGATATGATTAGCAAATCATGTAGGAGTCAGGTTACTCAACCTTATCGTAATGCGCTTTCAGAATAAACCTTGCCTCAATTAGGTCTTTTAAGGTTCGTGAAACAAAGGATATTTGGCTCAAATTATGATTTGTACCCACCCCTTCTACGTGATGATCTCCGATCCTAAAGTTCAGTTAACTTAGCTCGAGCGCTCGCCTCTTGGAGAGGTATGTTGAATATTGGGAACAACTGGTTAAAGAACTCACAAGGTGTTTCGGAGTGACAGTTACTGCTTTTTCGTTTTCGGTGTCAGTATCCACACGACTTTGTCCTTGTTTGAGGATTTTTCTTTTTATATCCTTTCTTTTTCATTCTTTTGCTTCCCTAATTTTTGCCTGGACTGACTCTTCAGAGTTCTTTTCGATTTTTCTTTTGAAGTCCAGCGGGATGCCCTGATTTTTGCCTAAGTATTTGCTTTCCAGCTTTTCTCTTTTACTTAGCGGGCTTTCCTATTCCTTTTTTTTCTTGGAACAAGTCGTGCGACACTGGCCGTCTGGATTCATCCGAGAGGTTTATAACTGTCTCACTCCTGATTGGTGAGGTTTAACCATTGTGGTTGACGAGGTACGACCTCTGGGGAGGAATATGATGTGATTGGTCCTCGAAAGACAACACTCCTCTATAAGACTTGAATGCTCGATCAAGCTAACTGACAACTACCCTGCCCCGGGTTAAGATGTGAGGGTTCAAATGTCCGAAAGAAACTCCTACTTCTCGGCTCGAAGTGGTTAACAAGGGATTCTCTTCCTTATTTCTCCAGTGTTTAGGGGATTTGAAACAATGCCTTGTACGTCATCGGCAAGGTCTTATCTGAAAGCACACGATCATCGGTTATGAGTATTCAGTTTCGTCATCCTCCCTCCAATCTTCGCTAATCATAGTGATAAAGTGGAGTGAATAAAGTGCAAGTGTCAGTGCAATGCAGTAAATGAGTGACAACGACATGATTAATTTAGAAAAATGCATAGTCACTTTATTAACATTACCATTCGAAACATACAATGTTTAACAGCAAGTAGTAACTAACAGATGCAAATGATAAAAAGTCCGAGGACTGCCAATGCTGAGGACGTCTGCCTGTCTGGACCACTGGCCTCTGGAAATAACCCTCTGAATCTGCGAGCTCAGACAGCTGAGAGGTTGTCATGCACAACCAAAACTCCTTCCGGAAAGGAAATGCACCTTTTGTCGATTAACTGTTGCACTTTCGCCTGGAAAGCTTTGTAATCTTCAGTTGAATGCCCTGGAGATCCACCATGGTATCCATACTAAGCATGGGGATTGTACCCTGGAGGGTAAGGCTTTGGCACAGGCTTGAGAGCTTTCGGTTCCACCAAAGAATTCTAAATCAAATGTGGCAGAATCTGGCTATACGGCACAGGCACTGGATGAGAAGGATCACTCCTTCGTTCCAAGTTGTTACGAGGTCGGTTCTGACTCTGACGCTGATTCTGATAACCTCGGCCACGGGCTCATGGATTTGCAAGAGGAGCGACATAAGGTTCCCGATGTGGTGCCCCAGGCACAATTGTCTGTCTAGACACAGAAGATACTGACCGCTGAGAGGACGGAGAACCATCAGATTTCACCGATTCAACTTGAGGATACCCAACATCATTCATGATTGCATTGACCATAACTCCTTCTTCAGTTTGAAAGCTATAGAAAGATTCAGTTTCACTAGCCTGACCGCCTGAAACATTCTGGATTCTTCCAGTCTTTACACCATACTCGATGCGCTCTCCTGCCTTTACCAATTCAGAGAAATTTTGTGCATTTCCAAGCATTCTTTCGAAGTACGGGCTCTGCAAGGAGTTTACGAACATGCTTTTCAACTCTTGGTCTAGGAGCGGTGGTTGCACTCTGGCAGCAAATTCTCTCCATCTCTGAGCATACTTCCTGAAAGGCTCATTGTTCCCTTGAGACAATTCTTGCAGCTGCATGCGACTAGGAGCTTCATCAAGATTGTAGTCATACTGTTTCAGAAAGGCATTGGCTAAATCCACCCATGGTCGGATCTGATTACTCTCTGTCGCTACTGCAAAAATCGGCGCCGGCTGAACAGAAGATTCGCCACCGTGCGTTATTTATCCCACAGGAGGGAAAGGAAAGGCTCAGAGTAAACCTACCGCAAAGACGGGAAAGGAATGGTCATCGCAACCAAATCCTGGATTCGGGAGTCGGTTACGCAAGGGGAAGGTATTAGCACCCCTCACGTCCGTCGTACTCGACGGGATCCACGCTTGTTTTCTGGTACGGATTGTTATTCTATCTACTCTATAGGCCAGGGGTTAAAAGAAAAGAAAATGACTCGGCCAAGTATCTCACTTTATGCCTACGTATTCCCGTCTGGAACGAGAAATCAGAGTCAACGTAGTTCGCCTACCTACGGGAAAGGAGGGGAAGGTTGCTCGCTAGGATATCGCATCCTATGCCTACGTACTTTCATACAGCATGAAAGATCAGAGCAAACGTAGTTCGGGCCACGTACGACACAAGTCTGTTTTGATTGTTTTTATTCCTTCTGAAAAAGGGTTTTTCTGATTACAGTCCAAGCGGACAAAAATGACGTCTTGATGAGTTCACATTCTTTTACGGAAGAAGTTTCTTTTATTGTGTTTGAAATCTTTTATGGTGTTTTTTCTGTTTGTTTTGAGAAAGAAGAGACAGAACTCTAACCTACGGTTGCGAAGGGAATCAAACTAACCTAATGTTATCATGCATGGGTTGAGACCTAGTGTCTATCATGCTCCTCTCTTGCACAGAGAGAAACAGAGATCCTAAGGGAATAGACGGAAACATAAACAATAGCAAATATATACAGTAAAGCAGTAAAATGCATGGATGCAACAATACAAGCGAGGCAAGGGAGTCCCACTCAACCTCGAACCTAGAAAACAATAGGCAAAAGTGAACAGACTTCACTTTCAACCCAACAGGTTAACAGCAAACAATACAGTCAGGAAAACCAAACAATACATCAGAAATGAATAACAACTAAAATAAACAGCCACAGCAGCTCTGCATCAACACCTATCTTCAAGTAACCTCCAATCAGCTACAAGCATCAATCTCCATCTCCACAGCCTTCCAGCAAGGTCTTGATCATCAATCTTCAGTCTACAATGGCTTTTCTTCAAGTCTCAAACTCCCAGGAGGAATATCAATCAACAAGATGAAGTGAATGAATGTTAGACAGTCAATTACCTACCAAGGGTGGTTCATTAACTGTTAACATTATATAGACAATTTTCCCTCAAAAGTTCTATCTTTCAAATACATTCACTGATCCTTCCAAAGGAAGGAGGTGGATATTTGAAAGAGACTTTGAATCATAGAGAAAGGATGGATGCAGACAAGGCATTCCATGTTTGAGAAACAAGCTTTCTAATCTAGAGCTCTGCCTAGCTCCTAAACCCTAATCCCCTCAACAGCTTCTAGCAAGAATCTCCTCTTCAACTCTGGAGGCTGGTCTTCAGTCTCTGGATCTCCAATGGCTTCATCATCACAAGTCTTCATCTCTCCCAATCCCCAAGCAATCCCAACACCCACACAGACAAATCATAATCCCCAGAGAGGGCACACCACACCAGTCAAGAAAATATAGACAGTATTTAATAGCAGTAGGGGAATCCTAACATTTTCTAAGGGATCTAATAACTACCCATAGTCCCTATAGTCCCATACCCCAAAAATTCAATCTCTAACTCCTAAGGGAAATGAACTAATTCACCTATGTTGTCACCTAAATCCTAATTTTGCTCATGTTATTCACATCTAATCAAATCACCTAACATTATGTCCTAAAAATGGGAACTAAATTTTATATACAAGCTGACAATGTCTATTAATCAACCTAAAAAGAATGGATAAAAAATAGTAAAGCAACTGATCAAACTAAAATTGACAAAATCATGCACTAAACAAAACAATTATTTACACCTATTAAAAGAAAAATATGCCTAAAATATAAAAATGAAATGAATTATTAATTTTTTTGTATGATAATTTTCTTGACAAAATTATGAAAAGAATGCAAAAGGAACCAATTAAAAATATGCATTTTATGATTTGTTATGATTTTCTAAAGATTTAATGTTTTTTTAAAAGAAAATAAAAATGAATTAATGAGATGGAGGGTGCAGCAAGAAATTAAAATCAGTTAAAAGGGAGAACTGGGCCAGACAGGGGGGTGTTAATATCACATACGCGCGAGGCCCAAAAAGCATCAGAAAATAAGCAAAAATTTAAAAAAAACGAAAACGGTGTGAATAGCAGGTTTTTTAGTTCATTATATCATTGGGCCTTATTTGGGGGTACGAATAGCAACAATTATTTGAGCGCAGTCTGAAGTTATTAATGAAACGGGGCGTTTTGGTGTTTGAATTCTCCCTCCGTTTTCCATTTAAATCGTGGCCGTTAGATGATGGACAAAGTCAAGGTCAAAATGAAGATCGTGTGGACAGGGCATCGTCTTCAACCTTAGAAACCCTAGGGTTTCTGAAACTCTCCTTCCATGCATGATTTTCGAGCTCTCTGTTCTCCCTCATCTCTCCACGAAATCAAACACCTCCAAAAGCAAAATTGCCCTAGAACAATCCCTCTACACAGCCATGCCGATCATTCCTTCTAAAACTCAGCCAAACTCCAAACCCGATAAGCATAACAGTTAGGTTCCACCATTTTCAACTGATATCAACCTCTCCAATTCTCCCTAATTCTTGCCCTAACATACTCTACACATTATACTGATCATAGCAAGCTAATGAACTAAGATTTTCGTGCTCTAATCCAAGAGTTATTCATCCAAACAGATCTTGCACTCCATGATCAAACTCCATGAAAGCTCTCCAAACTCACCAAACTCAGTCATCTATCCTAGCTTAATCTTTCTAGGCTAACAAAACCTAATAATTCTCACCTAAACATGCAATTCGAATGAGAAACATACCTGGTGCAATTGATGAAAACAGGTACCAAATCCTCTTGATCCAAGGCTTGAAGTGAGTGGAAAATGATCCAAGAACTTGATGATGAGTTCTGTATGCAACCAATGATACTCCAAAGCTTTGAATCTCTCAATTCCACAATTCTTGCTTCTTGAATGGTCAACTTGCACAGCTCGAATCTTCCTTCAATTTCACCAAGCTTGATGTGAATTATGATCCTTGGATGATGATGATGAAGATCCAATCAGAAAATGTGAAGATTGATGAGAATTTGAGAGAGTTTGAATTGATTTTGCAAGTGGGAGAAAGTGTGTGAAACTTGTGTTTTTGAGCCAATGTGATCACCAACCCTTGCATGAACCTCTTCATACAAATATATACATGACATTAGAACCTCCTAGAAACTTGGAGAAACTTCCCTTGCACTCTTTCCTTACATTTTGGATTATGTTTCTTCCTTTGTAAGCAACCTTGAATAACTCTCAAAATTTGAACTAACCTCAAAATTCCACTTTATCCAATGTTCTCAAAATGATTTTTCCATTCAAAATGACCTATAATTTTGTCCCATTTGGCCAAAATATGAAAAATCTCATTTTTAAGTCCTTTTTTATTCATTAAATCCAACAATTTTGAAACCTTGTGCTATGAATCTTTCTAATCTCTCATGGTCACTTTTCTAGACTCAAAATGTCATTTGGAGCAAGTTTGATGTTGTAAGTTTTTTCATTTGAAGCTTCCTTGTAGGAGTTTTGGGCATAGGTTGAAATGACCTGTAATTCTCAAATGACCAAAATACCCTCTGCTTTCCAAGACCATAAGTAGAGTTCCATAAATCATATGAAGGCATAATATACCATTCTATAAAGCTAAGACAATGAGGAACAACTCTTATGTTGCCCAGAAATTCATTTGAAATCTCCTTGAGGGGTAAAAATAGCTTGGAAGTCAAGTTACTTTTACAGACAAAATTTCAGATACCTCAGATGACCTGTAACTTGCAAGGACCATAACTTGAGTTCTATAAATCTCCTTGATGTCTTCCACCACTCAAATTAAAGGTCTTGAGATCCTATACAAGTTTCATGTTGACCAAGGATCCATTTGGAGCTTGCATTTTGACTTATCTTGCTTGGAAATATGACCTAAACTAGGGGATTTTACACAGAAACCCTAATTTAGAAACTCCTCTTCTCCTTGATTTCTCTTGATTTCTTCTTAGCATATCACCATATCCTTCTTTATATGTCAAATGATGAACCCCCACATCTGTCCAATAGCCCTTAATGCCTTTCAATCAGTCATTTGACCTAGAGTTGACCTAGAGTTGACCCCAGATGAAACCCTAGTTGACTGTCTTCAACTGCAATTCTTGTGATCACATCAACAACTTGTATCCTTCTCCAAATGACTTTATAAGTCTCCCATGATGTCTAGATACTCTCCATGCTCAGCCCACTTCTCACAATTTCTTTGATGATCCCCAGATACCCTCAGATAGGAGATAGATGGCTTGCTTGATCCACTAACTTCTTTAGCTTTCAAATTCTTTCTGATGACTTGAAGGAGCTTGAATCCAGATAATAACCTCTTAATAGGCTTATATAGATGAGAATAATGCTTGGTCCCCTGTTGGATGACTTGCTATGCTTATGTTATGCCTATGAGTAGACTATGTACATGACTCTATATGCAAATGCTAATGATATTGAAACATAAACCAAGTGAATAAGGTTGAGCAAATTTTAGGGTGCAACAGCTGCCCCTATTCAAGCGACTTGGACCCGATTGGGTGAAGAGCCCGGAGCCTTCAGACATTCGCGGTACGAGACGGTTGAATACTAAGAACCCAGAAATTGGCCAACCGCAGAAATAAACTGCGCCACTGCTTGGGGATTATTTTCATCAGCCTGAAAAGCTTCTCTCATTGCAAGAATAAAACTTTGGTTGTCCACGTTAGGACGTCTGTGTCGTCAACACAAAGAACTCTCAATCTAAACTCGTCCACGTTAGGAAAAATCTCGACAGCTTCACTGGGGATGGCTCGTCTGCCCCTCATCAGAAATGAATCGTCCACGTTAGGAGTAAACTCTAGGATTATGAATACTTCATCCACGTTAGGACTCACCCTTCCACGTTAGGAATACATCGCTTTTCCACGTAAGGAAACCATCTATTGTCTTGATTTGTCCATGTAAGGACTCCAATCTTTCCACGTAAGGAATACGATTTGATATGTCCACGTTAGGACTCAATCTTTCCACGTAAGGAATCACCTCTTTCCACGTAAGGAAACCAACTTCTCTTCTAAATCTATCCACGTCAGGACTAAACTTTCCACGTAAGGAATACATCGTTCTTCCATGTCAGGAATCAATCCTTCCATGTAAGGAAACCAACTTATCTTTCCACGTAAGGAAACCATTTTTTCTTCCACGTAAGGAATCAACTTCTTTCCACGTAAGGAAACACAATCTCGATCTATCCACGTAAGGACTCCAACTTGATATGTCCATGTAAGGACTCAATCTTTCCACGTAAGGAAACCCTCTTTCCACGTAAGGAAACTACTCCTCTTCCACGTAAGGAATAAAATTCTCAATCTGCCCACGTAAGGACTCGAAGCTTTCCACATAAGGAATAAACTTGCTTTTCCACGTAAGGGACTAAAATCTGTCTTTCAACGTAAGGAATAAATTTGTCCACGTCAGGACTCACGTTTCGTCTTGATTTGCTGAGGAAATAAAATTTTGTCCACGTCAGGACTCACGCACCTTCGACCCACTGGGGAAGTGAGACTTGTCCGCATCAGGACTCACATCTCAACCTGCTGAAGTAATATAACCTGTCCACGTCAGGACTTGCGCGTCTTCGACTTGCTGGGGAAATAAGACTTTGTCCACGTCAGGACTCCTACTTTGCCAACAACACAAAGAAGGATAAATTTGTCCGCGTCGGGACCCTAGCATCTTGTCATCACAAAGCACTACCAACTTGTCCACGTCAGGACGCACATTTCATCACCACGAATAAAGCTATATGCTGGAAATAAATGGTCCACGTCAGGACTCCAAAACGAAGAGTAATCAACCTTGTCAACGTTATGACTTCATACTCAATCAATACTGAGAACTCGAATCTGTCCACGTTAGGACTAACATATACCGTCAAACTGGAAGAAATGTCCACGTTAGAACTCCACCTTCGATCAATCCTGAAAAATCGAACCTGTCCACGTTAGGACTAGCACCTCTGATCAACCATGAGGAAATAAATCTGTCCACGTTAGGCCCCCACTTTTTTTCTAGCACAACGAAAACCTGTCAACAAAATTGTCCACATCAGGACTCATCCTTCCATTGGTCTCAAACCCCACGAGCTTTTTAGCACTGACGTGGCAGCGATGTTGAAGCAGACTCTACTGGGGGATATCTGAAAACCGAACTACCGGACGCCTGTTCTGATAACCGGCGGTGGCCTCTGAAATTATGATTCCTGAAACCCATTGATGACAAACAACTCTGCTTGGGAATGAGGATAAATTTCGCCTACTGACTCTGGCGGGAAAAACACGAGAAATTCACAAAGAAAACTTCATCATAATAACTCTGTGGGGCATAATGCCAAAGCTGACACTTCATTGAATGTCTCCCGCCGAGACCTCGAATGTTTATTGATTCATTTGAGCAAGAGCTCTCTCTACCTTCAAGAGAACAATACTTGAAGCAAACAGTTAGCCAACCTAGTTTATGTTTCAAAAATGTGTATGTTTGGACACGATGCAATGCTCCATTCGACATGGGAACGCTGCGCTTTTATTTGGTGGATACAAATATGACACTATATGCCAATGCAAATGCAGACTCGAACTGCTGAGATACGGGAACTCGCTTCAGCAAAGTAAATGTTGAAGATAATGCCAATTCCGCTGAGATAGCCAGATGCTACAGAATTATTCCAGCAAAATAAATGCTGGAAGAGTGAAGTCGACTCAGCTGGGAAATTGGGAACTTGAATCAAGCGCCTCATTGAAGTAACACCCTGCTGGGGATATAACTCTGCTGGAGAATAGCAGATGTGCTCGGTATGATTATACTTCTGCCGGAAAGTGAACGGATATCGCACGGTGTTCTGACAAAATAAATGCCAATGCGCCACACCAACTCTGCCGGGGAGAGTCTTAATCTTCGAATTCCACTGGGAGGAATGAAAATACTGGTTGGAAAGAGAACTCCGCTGGGCGGGATGATTCTCTTGGGAAAATCAACTGACTCCGCTGGGGGAGATGTAAACTGACCCTGCGGGGAAAGGTGGACTTGTCTGAATACAGCTCACCAATATTAGTCTTCTGAGACTAAAACCAACCCGGCTTGAGATACATTGTCTGAATACAGCCTTATAATCTTGGAATCGCCAAACTCTGCTGAGGATGAATGACTTTGCTGGAGAATGTCCTTTGGATAAGCTCCGGCTAGCTGGGGAGTTCGATCCTTATGCACGACATGCGTGGGGGTCGAGTCTTTCGTTACTGCAATCTTTTGATCGTCTTCCTCGTACGGCTATGAAACCTGCGACAACACAAACAAGACAAGACAAGCCTATGCAGCCAAATCGATTCAGGTTAGTGACGTTATTTTCAGTTAATTCAAAGCTTTAGCAATTGTCGGCAAGGGCCAGTGATGTTATACACATGCTAGTTTCAGTAAACTTAGGCGCTTTATCATGAACAAAACAGTAAAGAACCAGCATCAAATACTGAATAACATATTTTATTGATTGGGCCCCTGAACGGGCGGAGTTTTGTACACGGGATGTAACTCCTGAAAAGAGGAAGCTACGCAAAGCAAATATACAAGTATGCACAAGAAGCATAAATATATTGGCAAACTAAATTTGTACACATGTCGGCAACGGGATGCAGATGAACACCACGAGCTGATCCTCCCATGACTCGCCCGACTCCAATGCTTTCCCGGTATCCACACTTCCGAAGAGATGGTATCTGATAACCGACCCCTCAGGTATATTCTCCCGCACTGATGCTCACTGTAATATCAAATTTGGACCGCAGTCATTTGCTTTTCAAATCCCTAACTTTTGCGTGAACCGCCCTTTACGGGTTTTCAGTTCACCGGGATACCCTTTTTTGCCGAAGCCGCCCAGTGTAGGTTTTCAACTTCGCGGGTGTACATTTTTTTTCAATTTATCCCTAACTTTTGCCCGAACCTTTCATTTTGTTTCTGGTTCGCCAGGATGCCCCATTTTTGCCTGGACTCTCTTTTTCTGTCCAGCGGGTCAATTTTAAGCAAAGTATTTTTTAACTGCGTCCGAATTCACAGGCGACGTAAAGTCTTCACCGTCCATAGTGGACAACAATAAAGCTCCTCCTGAAAAGACTTTCCTAACAACGTATGGCCCTTCGTAGTTGGGGGTCCACTTGCCCCTGTGATCTGCCTGCGGCGGGAGAATCCTTTTCAGCACAAGGTCGCCCGTCTGAAAGCTTCGCGGATGTATCTTCTTATCATACGCTTTCTTCATTCGGCTCTGGTACAAACGACCGTATGCTAGAGAAGCTAGCCTCTTCTCATCCATCAAACTCAATTGGTTCAACCTGTCTTTCACCCATTCTGCCTCGTCTAGCTGAACGTCTCGCAATACCCTCAGAGAAGGGATCTCAACTTCCAACGGTAATACTGCTTCCATTCCATATACTAACGAGAACGGGGTTGCCCCGGTTGATGTGCGTACCGTCGTACGATAACCGTGCAAAGCAAAAGGTAGCATTTCATGCCAGTCCTTATAGGTCACCACCATCTTCTGAACAATCTTCTTTATGTTCTTATTGGCCGCTTCGACAGCGCCATTCATCTTGGGTCGGTAAGGGGAGGAGTTGTGATGTTCGATTTTGAAATTCTGACAGAGCTCCTTCATCATTTTGTTGTTCAGGTTTGAGCCGTTGTCCGTGATTATCCGCTCGGGGATCCCATATCGGCAAATGATATCTCTCTTGATGAATCTGGCCACCACCTGCTTCGTTACATTTGCATAAGACGCCGCTTCCACCCACTTGGTGAAATAATCGATTGCTACCAGGATGAACCGATGCCCGTTAGAAGCTGTCGGCTCGATCTTTCCAATCATATCGATTCCCCACATCGAGAACGGCCATGGCAATGACATCACATTCAGAGGGCTCGGAGGCACATGGATCTTATCAGCATAAATTTGGCACTTGTGGCACTTCCTCGCAAACTTGAAACAATCAGTTTCCATAGTCAGCCAAAAATAACCTGCTCGCAGCAGTTTTCTCGTCATAGCATGCCCACCAGCATGCGTACCAAAGGTACCTTCGTGTATTTCCTCCATGAGCAACTTTGCCTCTCTTTCGTCTACACAACGCAACAGCACCAAGTCGTGGTTTCTTCTGTACAAGACACCATCTGGATTCAAATAAAAATTACCCGCTAATCTCCTGAGAGTCTTCTAATCTTGACTGGATGCCCCAGCCGGATATTCTTTGTTCTTCAGGAAATTACGGATATCAAAATACCATGGTTTGTCGTCGGATGCTTCGTCAATAGCAAACACAAATGCTGGCCTATCAAGTCGAGAGATAATGATTCTGGGAGCTTCGTTCCAGAAGTTGACCTTGTACATGGAAGACAAAGTGGCTAGGGCGTCAGCCATTTGATTCTCCGCCCGCGGTACATAATGCAATTCAACCTTGTCAAAGAAAGGCAACAATCTCCTTTCATAGTTCATGTAACGTATCAAATTGGGCTGACGTGTCTCCCATTCCCCTTTGATCTGATTCACCACCAGAGCTGAGTCTCCGTATACGTCCAGATGTTTGATTCGCAAATCAATGGCTTCTTCAAGCCCCATTATACAAGCTTCGTATTCGGCTTCATTATTGGTAACTGCAAAGGTCAATCGAGCGGTAAACGGGATGTGCGACCCGTGTGGAGTAGTGATGATTGCCCCTATTCCGCTACCGTAAGCGTTCACAGCTCCGTCAAAAATCATCTTCCATTTGGAACCCACCTCTGGTCCTTCGTCTGGCAACGGTTCTTCACAATCTTTCATCTTTAGGTACATGATATCCTCGTCAGGAAAATCAAACCTCATCGATTGGTAATCTTCAATAGGCTGCTCCGCCAGATACTCAGACAGCACACTCCCCTTTATAGCCTTTTGCGAGACGTATTGGATGTCATATTCAGTCAAGACCATCTGCCAACGGGCAATTCTCCCTGATAGCGCCTGCTTTTCGAATACATATTTAATAGGATCCATCTTCGAGATGAGCATGGTTGTATGATTCAGCATGTATTGCCTCAAACGCTTGGCGGCCCAGGCTAGCGCGCAACAAGTTTTTTCAAGCATTGAGTATCGAGACTCACAATCTGTAAATTTCTTACTCAAGTAATAAATTGCATGCTCTTTTCTCCCTGTCTCGTCGTGTTGACCGAGAACACAACCCATGCTTCCCTCAAGAACTGTCAAATACATGATCAATGGTCTCCCTGCCACTGGGGGTATCAGAATAGGAGGCTCCTGCAAATACTGCTTTATTTTATCGAACGCCTTTTGACAATTTTCGTTCCACGTTACAGCTTGATCTTTCTTCAATAGCTTGAATAATGGTTCACACGTAGCAGTTAGGTGAGATATGAACCTAGCAATGTAGTTCAGCCTCCCTAAAAACCCGCGCACCTCTTTCTCTGTTTTAGGCGTTGGCATCTCTTGTATTGCTTTTATTTTAGCAGGATCGACCTCTATTCCTTTTTCACTTACGATAAACCCCAGCAGTTTACCCGATCTCACCCCGAAGGTGCATTTGTTAGGGTTCAGTCTCAGCCTGAACTTCCTAAGCCTTTTAAATAACTTCAGCAGATTAACCAGATGCTCTTCCTCCGTCTGGGATTTGGCAATCATATCGTCAACATAAACTTCGATCTCTTTATGCATCATATCATGGAAAAGAGTCGTCATCGCACGCTGATATGTTGCCCCAGCATTCTTCAAGCCAAAGGGCATCACTTTGTAGCAAAATGTTCCCCAAGGCGTTATGAAAGTAGTCTTCTCCATGTCCTCTGGATCCATTTTAATCTGATTATAGCCTGAGAAGCCATCCATGAAGGAGAATACAGAGTATTGAGCGGTATTATCAACTAGCACGTCAATATGAGGAAGTGGAAAATCGTCTTTTGGGCTCGCCTTATTCAAGTCCCTGTAATCCACACACATCCGAACCTTGCCATCTTTCTTTGGCACAGGTACTATATTGGCGACCCATGAGGGATATTTTGTCACAGCCAGGAAACCAGCGTCCCACTGTTTTTGAACTTCCTCTTTGATCTTTACTGCCATGTCTAGTCTAGTCCTGCGAAGCTTTTGTTTGACCGGTGGGCATTCTTCTTTCAATGGCAGACGGTGCATAACCATATCTGTATCGAGCCCTGGCATATCTTCGTACGACCAAGCGAATACATCACTATACTCTCGGAGCATTTCAACCAGTCTTCGCTTGATATCGCTCTGCAGTGCGGCTCCGATGCGAATATTCTTCTCAACCCCTTCCGACCCCAAGTTGATAATTTCGATGACCTCTTCGTGAGGCAGAATGACACGCTCTTCTTGTTTCACCAACCAAGACAGTTCTTCAGGAACGTCACTATCTTCGACAACCTCTTCTTCGGCCTGAAATACCGGGTGCTCAAAGTCGGGACGAGTCATAGGTGGTTCAAGGATGTCATCTGAAAATGTTATCCTGCAAAAGGAATGGTTAAATGCTTCAAAAAGCGTATAAAGCGAATAACCACGTTGCCATTTTATTGAAAAATACAAAACAAGAAAGACAGGGATCGAAATATTTGCACATGAAAAACGCCTTTTATTTAATGATTAACACGCAATGTTCATAACAGGACAGCCCTAAGCAAATCCTGATGCCCCGGGCAAGACATCAGATTGTTCAACAATTAATAAAACAAAGCATTACTGTTTAAGAGTCACAGGAACAAGCTCCCGAATAGACCAGTTGCACAATCCTTGTCCTGGCGTGCTTGGCTGAATCCAGGCATCCATATCACAGTCGTTGTCTCCTTCATCAGACTCCGAAGCAGCGTTGATGGTCTCATGACATACTCCACTGGCAGAGATGGTTATTGGCCCTCTGAAACGGGGTGCCCCCACAGCAGGTGTTGACGACGACGGTTGGTATCCCAGCCCGAATCGGTCCATCTTCACAGGAATATCCAACACTTTGCCCCAGCCCTTTGCTTCTCCTGCCTCTACCAGAGCTTGGGCTTCTTTATACGACGAGACGGCTATCTCCGACATTTTGCTCGGCCCGGGACCTTTGTCCTTGATACGTAACCCTTCAAATGCCTGGCAGGGTGTTTCGTGGATCTCTCCATCGACCTCCACATATTTAAATGATGACAGATGGCTGACCAGGATGTCTTCTTCTCCGCATACGGTGACTACACTGTCTCCGACCATAAATTTCAACTTCTGATGCAGGGTAGACGTGACTGCCCCAGCCCCATGAATCCAGGGTCTTCCGAGCAGGCAGCTATATGCGGGTTGTATATCCATGATATAAAATTCCATTGCAAACACCTCCGGCCCTACCTGTAGAGGCAATGTTATCGATCCGAAAACTGTTCGCCGCGTCCCATCAAACGCTCTAACTACCAAGTCACTGGGCGTGCACAATATTCCTCTGACATCCAGCTTCATCATCGCTTTCTTGGGCATCACATTTAAGGATGATCCGGTATCGACCAACACATGCGACATTACTGATCCTCTACACTCAACAGATATGTGCAGCGCCATATTATGATCTCTCTCCTTTGGGGTCAAATCGAAGTCGGTAAAGCCCAAGCTGTGGCCTGCATTCACATGTGCCAACACTCCTTCCAGCTGATTCACGGAGACGTCTTGGGGTACGAAGGAAGTATCCAGGACTTTCAACAAGGCATTTCTGTGAGCTTCAGAACACAGTAGCAACGACAGGATAGATATCTTGGATGGCGTCTGTTGCAGATGCTCCACAATCTTATAATCACTTTTTCGAATCAAGCGCATGAACTCTTCTACGTCTTTCGATGCCGATGCTTTCTCGCTTGCCTGCACTGGGACATTTTCGACCACTTTTCCTTTCCCTTTTGCCAGCCTTTCGGCCTCCACCTCAGGCGATATGAAGATCCTACCACTCCTTGTCATACCTCCCGAGCCAACCACATTCTCTACAGTCTCGGCTGGTTGCTTATTAACATCAATCTTTATTCCGTCACAATACACTTCCAACCCATATGACCATGGGACTGCTTTTGTGCTCTCGTACGGGATTGGTTCGGCCTTAGTTATGGTGATCGGCGGTCGTTGAGCCGGGGCTGTTATAGTGATTTTCTTTCGAGGAATCGTTACAGTGGCCACATCACTCTGATTATCTGCTACTGCCCCTGCGGGCTCTTCGATTGCTGCTCGGTCAAACTGCAATGTGCCGTCATCAATTAAAGCCTGAATGCCTTTCTTCAAATCATCACACCCCCCAGCCAGGGTCCAGCATTCTAAGCAATACTCGTCACATCCTGGGTAAACACCCCCTTGCAACAATCTGCTTTTTATCTCTCTCAGCGGCGTCTTTAAATCATCGACATTCATAATCAGATTCAACCCTTCCTCAGTCAGAATGGCGTTTGCCCCATGATTAGGCATGGGTTTCTGCACTATATTCGGACCTGCCGTTCTGAAATTGATAGCCTTATTGTCCAAAAGATCCTGCACAACGTGCTTAAAAGCATGGCATTCCTCTACATCGTGGCCCGGAGCCCCAGAATGAAACTCACAGTGCCTTCTTGCATCATAACCATACGGAGGAGTTCCCGTTATTGGTGCCAGAGTTCTCTTCTCTACCAGGTTCAAACCCAACAATGTCTGCAACAAATCTGCGTAGGTTGAGGGAGGCTTCTCAAAAACTCTTCTTGGCTTACCACCCTGGAATCTTCGCTGAGCAGGTTGTGCCCCCTGTTGTGGCTGCTGCTGCTGCTGTTGCTGTTGTTGTTGTTGTTGCTGCATTGGCTGCTGCTGAAACGGTTGTTGTTGATATGGAATAGTAACACTCGCCACCTGCTGCGGCTGATGATATTGGTTTCGTCCCCTGCCTCGGCCTCCAAATACTGCGCTTGCCTCGCCCTGACGGCGCCCACCAAAAGCCTTCCTATTACTGCCAGATGCAGTTGATTCCTCAGCCTGGAACCTGCCTTGCTTAATGTTGTTCTCAATCTTTTCTCCCATCAGAATTAAGTCTGAGAAACTGGCCAAAGAGGTGTGAAACAACTTGTCATAAAACATGCCTGTGAATGTGCCAATGAACATGACATTCATTTCCTTGTCTTCTAAAGGAGGACGGACCCTGGCAGCCATATCGCGCCACCTTTGCGCGTACTCTTTAAAGCTCTCACCCTTCTTCTGAGACAGCCCTGTCAATTGGACCCGATTGGGCGCCAAGTCGCTGTTATACTTGTAGTGAGCTACAAATGCCTCTGCCAATTGCTTCCATGTCTTTATATTAGTTGGCTCCAACCCCATATACCATTCTAGGGAAGGGCCTGACAGACTATCTTGAAAGAAATGAATTAGCATTCTCTCATCAGTGGAGTATGCAGACATCTTTCTGTAATAAGCCCGCACGTGCACTTTCGGACAGGTATCTCCTTTATACTTATCAAACGCAGGAGCTTTGAATTTGATTGGCACCCTCAAGCCAGGTACCAGACCCATTGTTGCCATGTCTAAGCCCACAGCACTTTGGTTTAGGACCCCCCTCATCTGCTCTTCTAACATTCTGATCTTCTGGGAGTCATCCATCGGCTCTTCGAAACCTCCGCCGGAGAAAGCGTCCTCCTGCTGATCTTCTTGCCACATACCATTCCCAGCTCCATATCCATCATATCCATTATTGCGACCAGCTCTAATCTGATTCATCACCGGGCCTCGCCCTCTGCTGCCGTACCCCTGAGCAACTCCAGCAGGTCCAAAAGCCATTAACCCAGCGCCATTTCCATTTCCGAAGCCTCCGTAACCCTGATTGGCCACACCATAACCATCTTGCCCAAAGCCTTGAGCATTGAAACCATATTTCCCAGTGTTATCGAATCCCTGATCGTTGAACCCGAATCCAGCATTGCCGAAGTCGTTGCCTCCCATATTATCACCCAAGTTGATATCACCAAGCCCAACGTTATGGACAGCAGTCTCGTTCCCAACTCCGACGTTACCATTCCCAGCAGCGGTAGCGTTGTTGACATTAGCAGCAGGTATATTGACTACAGGTGGAGCCACTGGCGTGGGAGTGCCATCTCCATGAACAGTATCGACTCGCACAGACTGATGATCCTCATTACCGTGACCAGCATTTCTGACCAACAGAGGCTGCACCATGGCTTGCAGATTCTCCTGACCTTTTGCAATAGCTTCCATGGTCTGCATAAAGAGAGCTAGCTTCTCGCGCACATCTTGCATCTCGTTCTACATTTGATCCATGATTCTTCGACAGTTGGTGCGAGTGGAATATCTGTGCGGGCGTTGATCTGCAATCCTGAAAATACCTGGTACAGAGCAGGAAATAAGACACCATCCAAAAATTACCTGTAATGCAATGTGAATATGAATGCGATGCAATGTGTGTGTCTGTGCATTAGGGAAATTCATTCCCCGATTCTAGTGTGAAGGTGCCAGTGCAGTGGCAGTGCTAGCAATACAAAGATCGGAGTTGAATCACAAAAAGCCTCATATATTGCAGAAAAAGTCCAATGAGCCAAGAATACAATATCACTGAGTACAAAGAGAAGGCATGACCTCAACCAACAATCCTGGTGATGGTCAGCACTTATGCAAATAAAGCATACAAGTTACTACATGACATGATCAAACACTCCCATAAGTCTGGTACTCTTCTAGCAACTTCTTGGTCTCCGGATGACTTGGTCGGGTAAGCAGCCCTTCAACAAGTTGGTTTCTTTTCTTAAGAACACATCGCACGTCTTCAGCAGTTTCTTCCCATGTCCCTTCTCCGAAGCGATCCTCTAGTTTACGCTTCTGCGACACAGCTTCATCCCTGCCTTTGATGGCCTTGTTCAGTGCGTTCTGGAGACTATACCGGGTCATCACTTCTTCTTCACACTTCTTGATGCTAGACTTCAATTGCTCTTCGAGGTCGGAAATTTGCTGCTTCAACTTATCTTCCCTCTTCTTATTGTTGGTGAGCGTAGCATTCCAAGTCTTATTGCAAGAAGAGATCTCTCGGTGAGCTGCGTCGAGCGCTTTCTTTTTGGATTCAAGCATGTCGTGGGAGCTTCTGAACTCTTGCCCCAGACGTTCGTGCTTCTTCCTCTCCTCAGTCAACTCAGCCCCTAATCTGTTCATTAGCTCAATCTGCTGTTGGAAAGCATGCACGGCCTTGTTTTTCTCGCTGCATGTCTGGGCTAGCTCCTGCTCTAACCCTTCGTTGATCTTCATCAAGGCTTCTTTTTCTTTCACAACTTGCTCGTAGGCCTCCCTAGAAACAGTAGTTGGCTCTGCTACCGGAATGGAAACAAGGACTGGTGCTTCTGGAAACGGCGTCCGCAACTGACTTGCTCTATCCTGGATCCAAACTCTGTATGGTGCATAAGCTTGACAGTCATTCTTCCCTAACAGCGGCTTCCCCCTTCGGTTAATACGCGTCCAGGCATGCTGCAGCTTGACTAATAACTCCCCCTTCAACTCTCCGGTGAAGTACAGAGATTCCTGTACTTCTTCTTCCTTTGGCGGGTTCTTCAGCGCATATCTGAACTGACGGACCAATAAGGATGGGTTGTAATTGATACACCCTTTTCTTCCTATCAGCGGGACATTAGGGTACCCAGAACAACTGAATATAAGCTCAGTCCCTAGCAGGTCTCGATTAAACCACTCAACGTCTTCGGAAGATAGCCTCATCAGGCGCTCCGACCAGCTAGCTGTGGTTGCACTCTCCACAAAAGATCCCCTCGTGGGAAGGTGGCTCTTGAACCACATATTCAACAGAGGCGCACAGCAGTAAACAACCTTTCCCCTTCTGTTTTCATTCTTGTAGTGCAAGGAATGGTAGAAGTCTCCGATCAACGTTGGCACTGGATTGCCGACAACAAATAGATGGAAAGCGTCCAAGTCTACGAAATTGGGCAAGTTAGGGAACAGCACAATCCCATAAATGCATAGAGCCAAAATAGCATTGAAAACCACCCAACATCCACTCTTGGCATACTCCTGAGCTTTGCCAACCAGGAAATCGAGAGAGAAACCTGGAACTCCAAGCCAAGAAGTCACTAACAGTTCTGCAGCGTCCATATGCAAGGCTTTAGCTAAGTCCTCCAACTTGGGCTCAGCAGCAGAGTGAATAAAGGGAACCTTGTTCTGCACTGGTAGCTCAGTAAACTCCACGTACTCCTCAATGGTAGGCCCTAGAATGAAGTCAGCAAACGTAAAACATCTCAATGCGGGGTCATAGAACTGCATCAAGGTGTACAGCCCGTTCATCTCATCAGCAGTGGGCTTGCAGACTAATCTCAGTAATCTCCCATGACTCATTCTGAAGCTTCTCCTAACCTCCTCATCAGCAAGAGATATCAGACCGAGCAAAGGAGTAATATCAGGTGTCGGCAGCTTATACGCAACTGTTTTCCTCAAACCAGCCATAATCAATACTCAGAAGTCTGGGCACTAGAATCGGAGGATATGCAAATGCACCTGCAACACAGACACACGTTAATGGGATGCAATGATAATGAGTATGCACACAATGCAATGCAAGTAACATGCAACAGGGACCAACTGCCGTAGCTGAATAGCCTGAACCATATTAAGAAGTCTCAGATAGACTCTTTAGAAGTCCTCAAACCCTGGTCTCAGATAGACCTAAAACAAAGCTCCAACAACGGTCTCTGACAGACCTCAAACCATAACTCCAACTGGTCTCTGGTAGATCACATCTCCAACCGGTCTCTGACAGACCTCAGAACTCTCTAATTGGTCTCTGACAGACCTCAGAACTCTCCAACTGGTCTCTGACAGACCTCAGAACTCTCCATAAATACCCAGGATCTCAGATCAAGAAACAAACCGGTAGTCTAAAGGTCTAGTTACCTGCATAACCCCAAACCCTTTCACAGGTGGATGTCCTAGTAACTGACAAAGGTATGGCATCCTATGCGGTCGTCGGCGTCACAGACTTTCAGGGTTGATGATACGATTCCCAGAAGGAGTGGCATCATCAAATCCTGAAGAGGCCTCACTTAGCCAACTTCCAAATGATCGGTTCCCGGAGTCGACAATTCAGCTGACCAACAACCCCTTCGACCCAAAGGGTAGAAAAAGAAGCCAACCAGAAGAACCTCGTCCGAGTGTAGATTTCATGAGACACTAATGCAAGCAAAGCCGGCACGCGCCCACTACTTTCTACTCTAATTCTAGGTGCACTCAAGCCCATGTCCGGCTTATCTCTCAATCATAGAACCACCCATCACACCCCAATACAGCAATAATAATCAATATATATAATGCTGAAAATAAAGGTCAGAAATATAAATCCATACAAAATCCTCGACGGGAAAACAAGCGCTGGGATTGACTCTCTTAAGGGGCGTTGGATCCCAAATGCATAAGAACTATCGCAGTCCTTAGCAGCCAGGGGACGTTGGCTCCCCAGCAGAGTCGCCAGTTGTCGCTACTGTGAAAATCGGCGCCGGCTGAACAGAAGAGTCGCCACCGTGCGTTATTTATCCCACAGGAGGGAAAGGAAACGCTCAGAGTAAACCTACCGCAAAGACGGGAAAGGAATGGTCATCGCAACCAAATCCTGGATTCGGGAGTCGGTTACGTAAGGGGAAGGTATTAGCACCCCTCACGTCCGTCGTACTCGACGGGATCCACGCTTGTTTTCTGGTACGGATTGTTATTCTATCTACTCTATAGGTCAGGGGTTAAAAGAAAAGAAAATGACTCGGCCAAGTATCGCACTTTATGCCTACGTATTCCCGTCTGGAACGAGAAATCAGAGTCAACGTAGTTCGCCTACCTACGGGAAAGGAGGGGAAGGTTGCTCGCTAGGATATCGCATCCTATGCCTACGTACTTTCATACAGCATGAAAGATCAGAGCAAACGTAGTTCGGGCCACGTACGACACAAGTCTGTTTTGATTGTTTTTATTCCTTCTGAAAAAGGGTTTTTCTGATTACAGTCCAAGCGGACAAAAATGACGTCTTGATGAGTTCACATTCTTTTACGGAAGAAGTGTCTTTTATTGTGTTTGAAATCTTTTATGGTGTTTTTTCTGTTTGTTTTGAGAAAGAAGAGACAGAACTCTAACCTACGGTTGCAAAGGGAATCAAACTAACCTAATGTTATCATGCATGGGTTGAGACCTAGTGTCTATCATGCTCCTCTCTTGCACAGAGAGAAACAGAGATCCTAAGGGAATAGACGGAAACAGAAACAATAGCAAATATATACAGTAAAGCAGTAAAATGCATGGATGCAACAATACAAGCGAGGCAAGGGAGTCCCACTCAACCTCAAACCTAGAAAACAATAGGCAAAAGTGAACGGACTTCACTTTCAACCCAACAGGTTAACAGCAAACAATACAGTCAGGAAAACCAAACGATACATCAGAAATGAATAACAACTAAAATAAACAGCCACAGCAGCTCTGCATCAACACCTATCTTCAAGTAACCTTCAATCAGCTACAAGCATCAATCTCCATCTCCACAGCCTTCCAGCAAGGTCTTGATTATCAATCTTCAGTCTACAATGGCTTTTCTTCAAGTCTCAAACTCCCAGGAGGAATATCAATCAACAAGATGAAGTGAATGAATGTTAGACACTCAATTACCTACCAAGGGTGGTTCATTAACTGTTAACATTATATAGACAATTTTCCCTCAAAAGTTCTATCTTTCAAATACATTCACTGATCCTTCCAAAGGAAGGAGGTGGATATTTGAAAGAGACTTTGAATCATAGAGAAAGGATGGATGCAGACAAGGCATTCCATGTTTGAGAAACAAGCTTTCTAATCTAGAGCTCTGCCTAGCTCCTAAACCCTAGTCCCCTCAACAGCTGCTAGCAAGAATCTCCTCTTCAACTCTGGAGGCTGGTCTTCAGTCTCTGGATCTCCAATGGCTTCATCATCACAAGTCTTCATCTCTCCCAATCCCCAAGCAATCCCAACACCCACACAGACAAATCATAATCCCCAGAGAGGGCACACCACACCAGTCAAGCAAATATAGACAGTATTTAATAGCAGTAGGGGAATCCTAACATTTTCTAAGGGATCTAATAACTACCCATAGTCCCTATAGTCCCATACCCCAAAAATTCAATCTCTAACTCCTAAGGGAAATGAACTAATTCACCTATGTTGTCACATAAACCCTAATTTTGTTCATGTTATTCACATCTAATCAAATCACCTAACATTAAGTCCTAAAAATGGGAACTAAATTGTATATACAAGCTGACAATGTCTATTAATCAACCTAAAAAGAATGGATAAAAAATAGTAAAGCAACTGATCAAACTAAAATTGACAAAATCATGCACTAAACAAAACAATTATTTACACCTATTAAAAGAAAAATATGCCTAAAATATAAAAATGAAATGAATTATTAATTTTTTTGTATGATAATTTTCTTGACAAAATTATGAAAAGAATGAAAAAGGAACCAATTAAATATATGCATTTTATGATTTGTGATGATTTTCTAAAGATTTAATGTTTTTTTAAAAGAAAATAAAAATGAATTAATGAGATGGAGGGTGCAGCAAGAAATTAACATCAGTTAAAAGGGAGAACTGGGCCAGACAGGGGGGTGTTAATATCACATACGCGCGAGGCCCAAAAAGCATCAGAAAATAAGCAAAAATTAAAAAAAACGAAAACGGTGTGAATAACAGGTTTTTTAGTTCATTATATCATTGGGCCTTATTTGGGGGTACGAATAGCAACAATTATTTGAGCCCAGTCTGAAGTTATTAATGAAACGGGGCATTTTGGTGTTTGAATTCTCCCTCTGTTTTCCATTTAAATCGTGGCCGTTAGATGATGGACAAAGTCAAGGTCAAAATGAAGATCGTGTGGACAGGGCATCGTCTTCAACCTTAGAAACCCTAGGGTTTCTGAAACTCTCCTTCCATGCATGATTTTCGAGCTCTCTGTTCTCCCTCATCTCTCCACGAAATCAAACACCTCCAAAAGCAAAATTTCCCTAGAACAATCCCTCTACACAGCCATGCCAATCATTCCTTCTAAAACTCAGCCAAACTCCAAACCCGATAAGCATAACAGTTAGGTTCCCCCATTTTCAACTGATATCAACCTCTCCAATTCTCCCTAATTCTTGCCCTAACATACTCTACACATTATAATGATCATAGCAAGCTAATGAACTAAGATTTTCGTTCTCTAATCCAAGAGTTATTCATCCAAACAGATCTTGCACTCCATGATCAAACTCCATGAAAGCTCTCCAAACTCACCAAACTCAGTCATCTATCCTAGCTTAACCTTTCTAGGCTAACAAAACCTAATAATTCTCACCTAAACATGCAATTCGAATGAGAAACATACCTGGTGCAATTGATGAAAACAGGTAACAAATCCTCTTGATCCAAGGCTTGAAGTGAGTGGAAAATGATCCAAGAACTTGATGATGAGTTCTGTATGCAACCAATGATACTCCAAAGCTTTGAATCTCTCAATTCCACAATTCTTGCTTCTTGAATGGTCAACTTGCACAGCTCGAATCTTCCTTCAATTTCACCAAGCTTGATGTGAATTATGATCCTTGGATGATGATGATGAAGATCCAATCAGAAAATGTGAAGATTGATGAGAATTTGAGAGAGTTTGAATTGATTTTGCAAGTGGGAGAAAGTGTGTGAAACTTGTGTTTTTGAGCCAATGTGATCACCAACCCTTGCATGAACCTCTTCATACCAATATATACATGACATTAGAACCTCCTAGAAACTTGGAGAAACTTCCCTTGCACTCTTTCCTTACATTTTGGATTATGTTTCTTCCTTTGTAAGCAACCTTGAATAACTCTCAAAATTTGAACTAAACTCAAAATTCCACTTTATCCAATGTTCTCAAAATGATTTTTCCATTCAAAATGACCTATAATTTTGTCCCATTTGGCCAAAATATGAAAAATCTCATTTTAAGTCCTTTTTTATTCATTAAATCCAACAATTTTGAAACCTTGTGCTATGAATCTTTCCAATCTCTCATGGTCACTTTTCTAGACTCAAAATGTCATTTGGAGCAAGTTTGATGTTGTAAGTTTTTTCATTTGAAGCTTCCTTGTAGGAGTTTTGGGCATAGGTTGAAATGACCTGTAATTCTCAAATGACCAAAATACCCTCTGCTTGCCAAGACCATAAGTAGAGTTCCATAAATCATATGAAGGCATACTATACCATTATAGAAAGCTAAGACAATTAGGAACAACTCTTATGTTGACCAGAAATTCATTTGAAATCTCCTTGAGGGGTAAAAATAGCTTGGAAGTCAAGTTACTTTTACAGACAAAATTTCAGATACCTCAGATGACCTGTAACTTGCAAGGACCATAACTTGAGTTCTATAAATCTCCTTGATGTCTTCCACCACTCAAATTAAAGGTCTTGAGATCCTCTACAAGTTTCATGTTGACCAAGGATCCATTTGGAGCTTGCATTTTGACGTATCTTGCTTGGAAATTTGACCTAAACTAGGGGATTTTACACAGAAACCCTAATTTAGAAACTCCTCTTCTCCTTGATTTCTCTTGATTTCTTCTTAGCATATCACCATATCCTTCTTTATATGTCAAATGATGAACCCCCACATCTCTCCAATAGCCCTTAATGCCTTTCAATCAGTCATTTGACCTAGAGTTGACCTAGAGTTGACCCCAAATGAAACCCTAGTTGACTGTCTTCAACTGCAATTCTTGTGATCACATCAACAACTTGTCTCCTTCTCCAAATGACTTTCTAAGTCTCCCATTATGTCTAGATACTCTCCATGCTCAGCCCACTGCTCACAATTTCTTTGATGATCCCCAGATACCCTCAGATAGGAGATAGATGGCTTGCTTGATCCACTGACTTCTTTAGCTTTCAAATTCTTTCTGATGACTTGAAGGAGCTTGAATCCAGATAATAACCTCTTAATAGGCTCATAGAGATGAGAATAATGCCTGGTCCCCTGTTGGATGACTTGCTATGCTTATGCTATGCCTATGAGTAGACTATGTACATGACTCTATATGCAAATGCTAATGATATTGAAACATAAACCAAGTGAATAAGGTTGAGCAAATTTTAGGGTGCAACACTCTCTAACTGCATATACCAACTCAGAGATGCCCCAGTCAGACTATCTTGAAAGCAATGAATCATCAGCTTGTCGTCGTGCACGAATGAAGTCATTCTTCGGCAGAACATCACCAAATGTTACTTCGGGCAACTATCTCCTTTGTACTTTTCAAACCTCGGCATTCTAAACTTCGGAGGTAACACTAGGCCAGGAACCAGACACATGTCTGCAGCACTAGGGTTAACAGCGTCTTTACCTTTCAAGGCTTTGAATCTTTCATCCAATGCACGAAACTTTCTAGCATACACGGGAGCTAATGGGTCTTCAGTCTTTGCTATCGGGACCTCTCTTCGGGACTTTGGCACAGGAAAGGCAAAACCCTGGTAGTCTGAGATATCAACATAAGGAGAACGTTCACCTCGGACAACAAACTGCTCACGTAGACCTCGGTCTTCAACAGAAGGTTGTACAGGCTGAGCTGCAGTAAGGTTGTTCACTTGCGGAAAGTCTTCGTCATGCGTAGATCCATACAAAGGATTGGACGTCACAATGAAACCTGACAAGGTATCAACAAACTAGAAGCTTCTCTCTGACATAGCTACCAACAACTGTCAACTGACTTCACTGCTTGAATCTGCTCAAATCTGCTTTAACCCCTTGGTCGTCTTCAACACTCACCTTCAGAATCAAAACAACGGCTGGATAAGAGCTCTGACTAGCTGGAGAATGGCATGCAATATGATGCAGGAATGTTCATGCAAATGCAATGCAAGATGCAGCAAACACGGGATCACAGCCCCCACAAAGCTCTGATTGTTGTTGCGCTGCTGACGGGATAAGTCTGCTCTGATGAGAGAAAACCAAGATATCGGGTGTGCTGGAAGTCAAGTTTCCTGCAAAAACCCTCCCACTCACGGGTATGGACCTAAACTGACTCAAGCTCGGCATCCTATGCGTTCATCAGCGTCACAGACTTTCAAGAGGGGTGATACGATACCCAGAAGGTGTGGCATCACCAGCTCATGAAGCGGCCTCACTTAGCTGAATCACAAATGATCGGTCCCCAGAGTCGACAATCCACCAAACCAGCATCCGTCTCAACCCAAAGGGTTGAAAGAGAAGCCAACCGGATGAACCTCGTCTGAGCGTGGATTTCATGAGACACTAGTGCCTGCAAAGCAAGCACGCGCCCACTAATTTCCACTCTAATTCTATGGTGCACTCAAGCCTGGGTCTGGCTTCTCACTCATCAGAACTCCCATCCCACAACAGCACAGATAATTATATTATACTGAAAATAAAATGCGGGAAATAAAGTGCGAGAAGTAAAATGCGATAAATAAACGCAACCCAACAAGTAAACATACAAGCGTTAGGATTGACTCTCGCAGGGAACCGTTGGAGTCCCCAGCAGAGTCGCCAGCTGTCGCTTTTGCGAAAATAAGGTGCCGGCACAACAGAAGAGTCGCCACCGTGCGTTATTTATCCCTCAGAACGGGAAAGGAAACGATCGGAAAAAACCTAACGAGAAAGGGTAAGACAAGGTCGTCGCAACCATTGTCTGGGTTCGGGAGTCGGTTACGCAAGGGGAAGGTATTAGCACCCCTCACGTCCGTCGTACTCGACGGGATCCATGCTTGTTGGTTTGTCTACGGGTGAAAAACAATCTATCTACGGCTGCTAAATCTAAACGGGGAGAAATTGACTCGATAGAGCATCGCACTCTATGCCTACGTATTCTCATCAGAGAACGAGAAATCAGAGTCTACGTAGTTCGGGAAACTACGAGTTAGTTGCTCGGCAAGACGTCGCGTCTTGGGCCTACGTATTCTCTTCAGAGAAATCAGAGCATGACGTAGTTCAGGCTAACTACGGCTAGACAGGGGTGTTCTCGGTCACACGGGGGTGAGAGAAATGATTGACGATACTAGCGTACGCATTCTAGCAGTTAGGTGAACGCTGCTCGACCATTTGAGACTTAGGCGTACCTGTTTGCGGTAGAACGGACGTAGTATGTCGGATTTCGAGGTATGGGAACCTACGGGAACTAGAACTACGGTCTGGTCTCAAATGCACTCGGGCAAGAGAAAAGGATAACATCAGTCGTCAGCGGGAAAGTCTCGATCGCACAGCAGCGAGAGAACAAAAGGTTAGTTGTTAGTGTGCTCGCTAGGATATCGCATCCTATGCCTACATATTCTCGCTCAGTACGAGAAATCAGAGCGGCTATAGTTCGGCCTAACTACGGGTAGAACGGGGACTACAGCACAAATCTCGTTTTATTAATATTCGGAAAATTACAATGACTGAGTACAGGAAAATAAACTCCTAAAAATCCTATTCAACTATCATGGAAAATCTAATGGAAAATAGTCCCCTAACAAGTGGACATCTACTTCTAAAAGAGTAAAAAGTCCCCTAACAAATGGACATTTAAAACTACTTCTAAAAATGTAAAATAAACTCTATGAGAAAGTATATCCTAAAAATAAAATATTAAAATCTATGAGATAATATAATATTTCTATCATTTTTATACTTTTCTTTTTATTACATATTCTTTTTTCTTTTTAAAAATCTAAACAAAAGAAAATAAAAGAAAAGAGAGAAACACAAGGGGGGTGCAAAACTGCAGCAGGAGGTACAACAGCAAAAAACAGAACAGCATTGCAGAACTGGGCCCAGCCCAATAAGCAATTCAGAAGAGAAAGAAAAACAAAAACAGGGAGGGGGTGTTGGGAGAAAACGGAGGGGTATGCCCAGAAATTCGCTGGGCTTGGCCCAACAGCCAATCCATAAAAAAACAAAAAAAAACAGAAGGGTGTATGAAGAAAACGGAGAGGTGTAATCAGCAAAGACGAGCTGGGCCTCAGCCCGTTTACCAAGCTCACACACAAACGGGGGGTGTGAATGCAAAACGCATGGTGCGAAACAGAATGGGCTTTAGAGTGGCCCAAAACCTAACCCAGCCTCTTGATCCATCCCCTTCAACAAACCTAACCCTAATATCAATTTGGCAAACACTGTTCACCGCGCCGCCCCAATTTCTCTTCTCCCAAACGCCCTCTCTCGTTCGTTCTCCTCCGTCTCACTCCCTCACCTCCGTTCAAACTTCTCACAAAATCTTTCCCTCGTCTTCAACTTTCAGTTTCGTTTCACCAACTTGAAGGATCTGAAGAGCATCAACAAGGATTTGGATGAAGAATCTGAAAAGAGCATCGTGTGTTGATGAACACGTTGAAGAATCGATGGAACTTCTTGAAGGAGAATTGAAGGATCTGGAGACTTGATGAGATGATGAAGATCACAAATATTGCTGAACTTCACGAACGCGAAAGTTGCTGAAAAAGTTGAAGGAGATGCTGACGTTGTGATGAATCTTGATGAACTCATCAAGATCTGAAGAAAAACCTGACTATGCTGATGACGATTGTGAGACTCGAGCGAAGCATATGACGAAGCTTCTGGAAACAGGATGAACGAATTGATGAAGATCTTGAACGGATTCATGGAAGTCGATTGAAGGTTGATGAACTTCTGGTGAAGTTCTAGGATTTCTGGGAACATAGCTTGGAGAACGATGAAGATTCGTACGAATCTTTAATGGTTTTTTGGAAAACTGGACAAGATCTTCAAGGAGATGATGGACGTCGTTGAAGATTGAACGAAGATTATCGCATCTGGAAAACTTGCGAAGAACTCAATGGAGTTCTTGAAGATCTGGGCAAAGAATGAAGAATATCGATGAAGAACTTGATGAATTTCCCGGTGAAAAATGCAGTTCTCCGGCGAGGTTTGATGGAGTTTGGCCGCGAGAACCACCGCTTGATTTTGCTAGTGATGTTCTCCGGCGTTTGCATGGCCGGACGGGGGAATCGCCGTCGGGGAGGGTACGTGGCGAATGCATGCAGAGGATCGGTGTGAGCGAGACGCGTGGCAATGGTGGAGGCGAGATGGAGAGCCACGTGGGCTCTGCATGCAGTTGGAACTGGTGAGGTGGTGGTGAGAGAGAAGAAAACGTGGCGTGTGGAGGAAGTGAAACGTGGCGTGGAAGTGGGTGATGAAAACGTGGAAGCTGAGAGAATTGAAACGTGGCGTGGAAGTGGAAGCTGAGAATCACACGCGTGAATGGGGAGAGAGAGTTCAGAATGAAACGTGGAAGGCTTATATGGTGACACCTGGACTGGGAGTTGGATGCTGGGCCTCCACAATAAATGGGCCCAACAAAAATGGATTCTGAATGCACTAATGACTAATTAAACACAATTAGAACTCTATTAACACTAACTAAGACTACAATTAAATGCAAAACGGAAATTAAAGCAGTAATTAACCTAAATGAAAATTAAAACAAATCTAATCTAATTAATTCTAATAAACCCAAATTAACACCTAAACAAATGATTAAAATCTAATTAAACTCTATTAAATCTAAAAAAGGGAATTAATATCTAATTAAACTCTAAAAAAACTATTAACTTCTATTAAATCCTATTAATCCTATTTACTATTAATTTCTATACTAATAAAAATAGAAGAAAAAACTCTAATAATAGCAAATCATATTAAAAATCATTTAAAAAAATCAATTAATATCTAAAAGCTATTTAAAAAATCTATCTAATACCTAAAAAAAATGAATTAAATCCCTAAAAAATTCTAGAAAATAAGGAAAAAAATCTAAAACTACCGAGGAAGGCCGATTAAATCGATTAGCGACTATATCGAAATAAACGGTAAAAATCCCGAACACCGAGATGTCCTCGAAAACAACAGCGAGAGCTGAAAACACCGGGACGAGCACCGATTCTCAAAATATGTCCTCGTATTGGCCTGAAATTCCTGAAGCGCGATCAGAGGGCTGTAATCCCGACAAAGTCAACCTGACTGGAAAAAATGCAATGTACGCGGTATGCAAATGCAAAATGAAATGAGTCGAAGCATGAGCCAAATAGCGATGAGTAGTTGGTCAAATTTTGGGGTGCAACAATTACCATTAGTTATTATATTATTATATCTACACCAATTCACCACCAATAATTCTCCCATATCAGGGACACCCACCAATAATAATATTCATACTAATGATAATAATCATAATAATAATAATAATAATAATAATAATAATAATAATAATAATAATAATAATAATAATAATAATAATAATAATAATAATAATACCACCAATATTACTATTATCTATTATATTATTATCTCCACACCACCAATGATCCTTACATATCAAGGGTACTCACCAATCATATACCAACACACCCCACCTAAGGGCACACCAACATAAAATATTTAAAATAATAATAAAATGACTAAATAATTAAAATGGGTGTTACATAGGTTAAGACCTAAAGATATATACACTAAGTTTGCTCGTAAAGACGTCGCATCTTCTGCCTACGTATCCTAACTAGGATAGAATAAGACCAATCGTAGTTCACCTCACTAGGTTTGAAGAACACTTGATTACGATCAAGGTTGAAAGGGGAACAAACATGACAATGCTTGTGTAGAGTTTAAGGAAACTCTCTAGATCTAAGTTGAACACTCAAGAACGGGAAGTAAGGAATCATGACGATGATTCTTACATAGAGTTAACAAATTCTATCCTAAGTTCTAGTTGAAGGATCACTCCTAACAAGGGGTGGCTTTGTAGACTTAAGCAAAGTCTAAACGACAAGTTCCACTTAACTAAGTGTATGAATGACTTAACGAAGTCGAGGGAGAGGTGAATTATCTATGACTCAAGAGTCAACAGAAAGATTTTCCTTTGGAAGGATAGAAGGGGAGGCAACTTGGATGAGAACTAAAGAGTTCCATCACTTGGGGAAACTAAACTTAACAAAGCATAAACATCAAACAGGAGAAATACAAGAAACATGGTTACGACCAAGCATGTACAATCATGTTACAACAAGCAAGTACATCAAAACAGGAGGGAAATAGATAAGTTTATGGTGACAACCAAAAGAGGACACAACTTTAACATGTTAACAAACACAAGGGAGTCAAACACAATCAAATCTTACAAGATAAGTCAAACATGGTTTAAGAGAAATTCAACAAGACGCAAGGTAACGACCCTAACAAGTAAACAACTTTCAAGTAGGCAAGACATTACACTCATGAACAAATTCAAAATATTCTTTCATTAAATGAAACTAGGCAATATTATGAACATTTTGCAAAAAGAATGGATTGAAAATAGCAAAAAATGAGCAAGTTATGAAATATTGATTTTTGATGAAGAAAATAAAAGGTGATAAAAAGAATGAAATAGTCATGACAAGAGTTGAACTCATGCCCTCATATTTACAAGCCTAAAACACTACCACCCAGCCAACTGTGCGCGCATGTTACATGGATGGAAAAGAAGAAGAAAAATAAAATAATGTGAACAACAAAAAATAAAATACCAAAAATGTGTCCCACTCAGGGTTCGAACAGAGGATAAGCAAGGCACAAGGTATAACGCACGCATGATACAACCACTGGGGTGGCAATACATCCGTGTATTTAGCCACCCCAAATAATACAAAAGGGTTCTTTGGTTAAAATTTCTGGGCCAGGGCAAGGCAAAAATACAAATGAATTGCTAAAATGCGTTTTCAATCAAACTGTGCCAAAACTGAATCAAATTAAGTGAAATTTAAGTCAAACATGCTTGATTTTTGATAAGGAATGCAGTGATATCAACCATATTATGAAATGATGCTACTATCTAAAAACACGATGGCAATTGCAAATGGAAAGTTTGGAAATGCATAATGAAAGTCAAGGCATGAATTGAGTAGGTTCAGATCAAATAATCATCACACACAATCTTCAAATGTGTCAACAGATACTTCTACAATCAAAGATCAAACTTAAACCAAGAAAAACAGAAAATGGTTCATTGTTGCAATTATGGCATGAAGGTGCAAGACTGTCAAAGCTCAAATTAAGTAGGTTCAGCTCACATACACATTACATATAAGCTTCAATCATGTTGACAGATGATCTCATGTTCATGAATCAATCCAAAATGCTTCAAACAGAACAAAGGTATGGTGTGTGCAGCTGTGGTTTTGCAAAAGTTGTTTTTGAAAACAAGTTAATGATGCAAGCTGGTACAGTAAAAAATGAGTAGATTCATGTCATGTAACCAATACACACATATTACAAACATGATAGCAGATAATTTCATGCTCACAACTCAATCACACATCATTCAGAACAAAATTTGGCATGTTGGCGGCTATGAAATGCAGGACAAATTGATTATGCAGCAAGATAGGTCATGGCATATTCAAGGCAGTTAAACATCACACACAAGTCTAAAACATGCTAACTAATTATTCTAGACTCATAGCTCAAACAGAAACATGTTAAAACAAGAATTGGATATGTTGATGGCAAGTACAGTTGAAAAGGGCCAAGCTGTTTGGAAAATGGAGAATAAGCTTAAGATGTAACATGACATGATTCTAAATGATTCACAAACAACCAAAACATGTATTTCAAGGCAAAGTTGTATTAAGCAAAACAAAATCATCATATCAAGAACTTAGTGCAAAAACTGGATTAATCACTTATGGATTTTAACACAAAAACTGTCAGCCAAAAAATGCAGTTTGAGGAGCTGTCAAGCTATAGCAGTTGGCCTGTTGTGGTGTGTGAATAGATGAAAATAGTGTTCTATGATGCTAGCAAGAAAGTCCATGGCAGAATATCACACATAACTTACAAGTCAAGGCAGAGCACATAGACATACTCAAAACAAATGATGACAGCTAAACTGAAATGACCAAACCTAATATCATGCTTCTAACATCCAACCAACAGAAATCTCATTTGGCAAATTCATGGCAGAAATTGGTAGCAGGCACAGGCAACATCATGATCTTTAAAAGTTTCAGCAGCAATACAAATGCATACATCACATATTTATAACAAACAACATATAACCAAACTAGCTAGACACATTGAAATTAGGTTGAAGATATAGGTCATGTAATCAACACACACATATCACATATATGCTAACTGATGATTTTATGCTCAAAATTCAGTCCCACTTCTTTCAAAACAGAATCTAGTATGTTGATGGCAAGCATAAAGGAAGATGTAAAACTGTCTTGAAAATGGAGAATGAGTTTAAATGCAACATGGTACATGGTATGAGCAAGTCAGCTTAGCATCACACAACAAGTCCTAAACACGATAACTACTGGTTCTAGGCTCATGGATCAAGCATAAATCATCCAAAACATAAAATGACATGCTGGCAGCTAAGGCAAAGTTGATTATGCAGCAAAAGATATCATGTCATGAACAAATCATTTTCAGGTTATGCAAACATCATACACAGGTTGTAAACATGCTAACCACTAAATTTATGCTCAAAGATCAATGAGAAACAACCTAGAACAGAATTTGGTATGCTGTTGGTAGTGTAAAGCTTTGAAAATGCAAGTTGAAAGGCATAACTCAGAACAACAAGAAATATGAACATGTGAGGTTGTGCACAACTCATGAACATATAATCCAATGATTTCTGATGCAAAACTCAAGCCAAATCAAGTCCAATCAGAAAAAGTCATGTCAAATGCAAAGAATGCCTTGAAAATGCATGATGATGGCCAAAGTTCAACATAAGAGGAAACATGCTCAAATGAAAGTGTGAACATCTTATATACATGTTATCTAATGATTCTAAGTTCCTAGATCAGACAGAAACAGTTTCAAACAAAAAAGGGCATGTAAGTTGCAAGAAATGCTTTAAAAATGCAAAATGTAGGCTTCAGCTCATGACAAAAAGAGATGATGATGAGTGATGGCATGTACAAGTCACAAATATTATATTCATGGGATTAGGATGCAAAAAATCATATAGAGATGCCTCAAACAAAAATCTGGTGTGGGACTGTTAGTGATTTTGAAAGCATGCTTGTGGTTTGTATTGGAAAAAAATGTAAGAATTCAATGATGTAGCTCACATACTTGTCATACAAAACATGATTCATGCATACTCAAGGATCAAAACATGATGCAAGGTTTGATTAATGTGACTTTAAGAAAAACCTGGTATATGTCATGGCAATTTGAAAACAGTTCTAAACAAAAACAGTGATATCTTCACAAAGACTTCAAACTCATAGCATATACTTCTCAAGCTGTTTACAACAGAACCAACATAAAACCAATGGACTTTGTGATAACAACCAACAATAAATCATGACAGAAAATAACTCAAACACCACAAGACATAATCATATCAAGGCAATGGCAATCCAAAGCAATTACATACACAAAACAGTTGGCAAGAACAAACTGGCAGATTTTGATATGAACTTCATTTTTTACTTAAACACAAATCATGTTAAGAAATGCTTATGACAGAAAATGAAAAAGATGGTAACCACCAACCTGTTGTAGACTTTCACACCAACTTGTTGTAGTATGGAATACCTTGAAAATGCTTCAGCTGCTGTCCAACCAGAACTTTGATGAAAACAGCTTCCTTGTGCTTGAAGAAACTTGTGACAAAACTCAAAATAAATGAGGATTGTGTTGTTTTATGTCATAGACAGTTGATATATCATATATCAAGGGTGTGTGGATGGTTAGAATGAGGAAAACAGCTTTGGTTAGAGGTTTGGCAGATTTTGAGCATATGGTCAAACTTGCTTGGTTTGAGAGTTGAATTTTGGGAGAATGGTGTTTTTGGGTGGTTTAAGAGTATGAACAACTTCTACACAACATTTATGGATTGTGCAGATGGTTTTTGGTGGTTTGGAATGTGTAGAAATGAGTTTGGACAGCCAACTGCTCAAGACAGATTTTTGGTATACTTGAGATTTTGAAAAATGAGGTAAGTGAGAAATGAGTGAGAGTTGTGATTTCCTCTTGGTTCTAAGAGTGCTCTGGTGTGAAAATGACATAGAGGGAGCCTCTATTTATAGGAAAATAAGGGATGAGGACAGATTTGTAATCTTGACATTTTAGAGGGATTTTGAAAAGGAAACCCTTGGCTTGAGGTTTGGTACAACTGCAAGATTCAAATCCTTGCCTCAACTGATGAATTGTTCAAGTGGAAATGAATGATATAATGGTGATTAGAGTGGCTAGGCAGATAGGGGGTTGTTGGCTGCAAGTGGCAAAAAGTATCTCTTTCCTATTATATGAATGAAATACTCCCACTTGCCTCCAAGTTGCAAGCTTTGCCAAACTTCTTCTTTTGCTGCATTTCTCCTCTTCAAATCCTCTAAATATCAAATACAAACATGATCCAAGGGCTGAGACTAGCCCAAGTGGTCAAAGGATGAGTTTGTGAAAAATTGACAATGTGGGACTCAAGTGTTAATAGCTCATCTTGCCAAATTCATAACTCTCAGCTCATAAGGGCTATGGAGGAGTTCTACCAAATTTTAGAAATCCCTCATGTAGCTCTACAACTTTTATGTTTTCATGAGTTTCAGATTCCCAAAGGAACTTGGCCAAAAAGCCTCTCAAAGTTGCTTAAAAACAAGCCTAAAAGTGAAAATTTTCTAAGTTATTTTTCCTTCTTGTAATGAATTTGATCATAACTCCAAATCTATGCATTTTATGATCATTGACCACTTTGGGACTTTTGTAGAACTTGTTAAGAGCTTTCCAATGAGCTTTGAACCAACTCAATTAGATGTGTGGTTAAGGAGTTATGGTCTTGCCCCTTTCAAAACCCTAATTCTCGACTTTTGCGATTACTCCTCAACCCTTGATCTAATGGTCATGAAATTTTATGGGTAGATGAAATATGTCATTAGGAATATTTTTTATTCACATTTTGAGTTCAGATTCCTTTTGAGTGAAGAGTTGACTTTTCGGTCAACCGAACGATCGATCGGTGACTACCGAGTCGACTATTGATGCTCCGGGCCTTTTGAAGCCTTGAAACTCTTTGAATGGTCTTCACCAAGCCATATGAACACTATGGACCATGATCCCACCATTGCAACACCTTTTAGATCAAAAGTCAAACCACAGTTGACTTTTCCTACTATAAAACCCTAATCGGGTATCCTGAACTTCACTGTTTTTGATTCCTGGGTGACAACCTCAAATTTGATTCATACTTGATCCAATGGAATATATTTGATGATGTGGAGACTCAATTCAAGGAGAACCAATTCAAAACATTGACTGATTAACCCTCGAAACCTTGATTTCGGTTGTGCGGAACCTTGATTCTTATATCTTAACAAAGACAAGCTTGAAATCGGATAAGGTTAGATAATCATATGAACATGCTCCTAAAATGATGATGAAGATCTAAGGGGTCAAAATTTGGGGTATGACAGTTGCCCCTATTTAAATATCTTTCACTGGATGGTGGTGAGAGATAACAATCCTCGCAGAATCGTAGTGAAAGGTATTTAAATACAGCAAACCGAAAATTTTGTTCCTTAGATCCGGTGGTATGAAAAAGGAAAAAGGCGAGTATGCCTTGAATCTAAATGATGCTTTATGATGCTTGAATGCAAGACAGATGCGGACACGCAAGCAAAGATAAAAGAACGGTAATACAACGAGTAACTACTCATGGGGGACCCACACACTGGGGAAAGATCTGAAAACAAGCAAAATAGTTCAAACGTGAATAAAGATGCTGCATAAGGGGAAATCTTTCACACAGGGGACGCAAACTCCAACAGGGAAGACAAATCTTCATTGGGAAAAAGGAGACGACACTCCGCTGGGGAAGAAGGCAATTCTCCACCGGGGGAAACGAAGGAAAAGAGACACAAACCTCAGTGGAGATAATCAGATGAGGAATTTCCTATAATGAAGAGTTCGAATAGGATCTTCAGGAAAAGAACAGAAACAAGACCAGACGCACCGGGGATGCTAGTAACGACTAGATCTCCGAGACTCGAATGGGAAAGCAACGCTTTGCCGGGAATACTGGTGACGACCAGAACAACAACATTTTCAAAGGGCGATAGCTTCTACTAGACTTATAGGGGGTGATGGTGACGACCAAAACAAATAAATGGGAACTCGGAATTGCATTGATACAATGTGGGACTCCAGCTGGGGAAATTGGTAACACCCAACTCTCGGTACTAATAGCGATTAGCTTTCAAGCAGAGCCAGTAACCACTGGACCTTTAAAAGATATGGTAACGACCTAAACCAACAATACCAATAACGATTGGATTTTAAACAGGGCCAGTTACTGTAACCCGGTGAACTGACTTTAAACAATGTTGCGGATAGCAAGAGTCGCCACCGACTTTTATTTTATCCATAAGGAAAGGTTATAAAAGAACAGGAAAGACCTTAGAGAATATTTTGGGTCCGGGGGGTAGGTTATGAAAAGGGAAGGTATTAGTATCCTTTTCATCCATGGTTATCCATGGGCTCTTAGGTACTTAAGCTCACTTTTGAATTGTTTTGAAATTGTAGTGTGTGAATAGAAAATTTTCAGAATAGTTAATAAATAATCCATGTAAGGATGTGTTAAGAACTTGTTTGAAAACTTGTTGAAAATTTGTTTAAGTGCGAAACAGTTTTGAAGTGAGCAAGCACCTAGGAGTAACCTACCCTAATGTTTAAAGGTCTTTCTTATTCTTCATTCTTTCCTTTAGTAAGACTATCCCTACTATAATGGAGTAGGTAGTCCTTACTTTGGATGTTAAGGGATATGTGAGGGACAATTTGACTTTGAAGGCCATTGTGGGATGTAATAAGCACATATAAGGGACCATCATCATTTTTCGAAAGGGACTCGATTCGTAAAGGCAACCATAAGGGACTTTGATGATTTTTCTATTTGAGGGACTTGCTTTATACACCCCACTTAACCATTATTCGTAGGCAACTTGAGGGATATCCTTAGGAAGTGAGACGGCGATTAAAATCGACTTACGTGTGTGACGTGTTTATTTTAATTATCTTTATTTAAAAGTGATCTAAATTTATTTTAATATTACATACATGTTGTTACACTCCCTAATTACTAACCATAATAATAATTAAATAATTAAACAACTTTACATCCAAGAAACAATTACAAAATAATAAGCAAAATAATTAAATAGCAAAGATAAATAAAATATAAATAAGCAATAATAAATAATAAAGGGGGTTAATTCTAAGTTTACTCGGCAAGACATCGCATCTTGTGCCTACGTATCCTTACGGGAGTGGAATCAGAGTAATCGTAGTTCCCCTCAATAGGGAGGTTAGAAACTTCTTGACTGTGGTCAAGGTCTCAAGGGGAATAAACGCATCTTAAGGACACGCTTATGTGGAGTGTAGAAACTCCAAATCTCTACGTTGAAATGTTAAGTTGTAATTAGGGTTAAATTAGGGATTCCACGGCGGGAAACCCTAAAATGAGCGCGGCGGCTCTTTGACCTAATGCTAAGGGTAAAATTGTAATTTTGCCTGCGGCGAGGCATTTGTGAAAATTAGGGTTTGTAGTTTGTAGTTTTGAGGATTTGAAATTGAATGTGTGAAGTTTTACGGACTATTGGCGCGGCGGCCAAACAGTTAGACCTAACCTTCGGATGTGTGCAATGTGACAGAAATAATAGTAAACGCGTGAGATAATTGAATCATGCAAACAGAGAGATAATGTCATAATTTAAACCATGCAAGCAGAAATTTAAAGGCAGAATTTAAAGAGCGATTGTTAAGTTCGCGAGGTTACATGAGAGGAGCAGATACAATATGATAATGAAATTTGAATTGAACAATAATAAAATAAAATAAATAACGGTTCTAGTTATTATTTTAAAAAAAGATTTTAGTTATTATTTTAAATTTATCTAAAAAAAAAGTTTTTCTTAAAAATAATAGGTTTTCATATTAATTTGGAAAAGATGTTAATGTTATTTATTTTAAAAAACAGATTTTTATATTATAACAAATTTTAATAAATTAATGATAACAATAATAATAATAATGGTAATAATAATGATAATAATGATAATAATAATAAATAATGATAATAATAATAATAATAATAATAATAATAATAATAATAATAATAATAATAATAAAGCAATAATGAATTTTAAATGTGCCAAATAACCCAACAATGTTGCTAACGCAGAAATGCGCTCATCGCAACCAGATCTAAATCGGACGAAACAAAATTTATCGCAAAGAAAAAGAAATTAAGCAAAAAATAGTATTATTGCTCACACAAAAATGCGATCATCGCAACCAGATCGAACTAACACAAATGTCACGCGTCATGCACACAAATGTGCAAACATCGTATCGACATAATTCGATCAAAAATCTTATATATATAAACTCTAACAATTTAAAAATTATATATATATAAACGTAACAGTAATAGATAAAGAAAAAGAAATAACGGTAATAGATGAAGAAAAAGAAATAACGGTAAAAGATGAAGAAAAAGAAACAACAGTAATAGATGAAGGAAAAGAAATAACGGTAAACGATGAAGAAAAAGAAACAATAGTAATGGATGAAGAAGAAAACTAAATAACGGCAAACGGCACTCACTCCTCTTAGGTTTTTTTCATTCTCTCTCCCTTTTTTCCAACAAGGCAACACATGTATATATAGGGAACAAATTAGGGTTAACACCAAATTGTCAATAATGTCCCTAAAGCCCATTTTAAAGCCCAAACTAAATAATTAGTTAAGAAAAAATAAAATTTAAATAATTTAAAATAATTAAAATAAACTTAAAATAAAAACTAATAATCCTATTGATTCCTAAAATAAAAAATATTATAAAAAGAACAAAATTTTTTTCAATATTTTTTATTTTATGATTTTTTGGATATTTTTATGAATAATTTAGAAAAAAGTGAAAAAAATAATATTTTAAAAAATGATTTAATTAAAATACGAAAATAATAATTAAATAATAATAAAAAACTATTTTTGTTATTTTTTTAATGAAAGATAGAAAAATTTAGAGTAAAAATAATAAAAAACAAAAAAAATGACAAAGGTGAGATTCGAACTCTCAACCTCTCACACTCATAACTCCTTACACATGTCCTCCTGCCAATTGTGCCATTTTTACTTTTTAGGAAAAAAATGCATGCCATATGATATTTACCTGCAAAAAGTCAAACGACTACACAAATTTGTTAGTAATTGATTAAATGCAATGAAATGCGACGACAAATCTTAGGGCAAAATTTGGGGTATTACAGTTATTATGATAATATTTCTCACCCAACCTCTCTTTGATGTTTGCAAAAAAAAAAATCATGAAGTTTGACTTTGGTTTGACCACAGTTGACCTCAGTTTGACCTTTTAACTGCATTGACTGCTTTTGACTTATCTGATCATCTGACTGAGCAAACTTTTGAGAAAAGTCTTGAAACTTGACATGGGGGTTCTTATACACATATAAGATGTTATGAAGCTCACTTGAAGTCTTGGAAGTCCATTTAGCCTGATTAAAGTCAAAACCCTAGTTTTGGATGCACTGCTTAGGAGGTGCATTGTCTGAGGGAATTGTCAACTCTTCTGACCAATTGTGAATTTTGTGAACCTTGTGAACCTTCTTGGAACACAAAGTCTTGTATTGTGAGGGCAAATTTTGGGGTGCAACAGCTGCCCCTGTTCAATTTTCTGAAACCTGAGGGGTTAGATTGGTATATTTGCCAGTCGTAACCTGGAAGGTTGAAGGGGATTGAACACAAAAGCCCAAAAATTTGCACTCACCAGTGCATGGAGTGATATTGATGGTTGGTTGAACATGATTGAGTGGGCTTAAAGATGCCACTAGGGGAAAGTTCTTCAGTAGTATAATGAGAACTGTCAGGAGTCTGGAGTAATACTGATGTAACAGCATGTCTTCATGAGGATAGAGCAATCAATAATGATAACCCTAAAGCAGTCTTGAAGTGATAAATCTGACCTCAGGAGGATAGAGCAATCAATAGCTCTAAAGCAGTCTTGAAGTAATAATGGCTTCAGGAGGATAGAGCAATCAATAGCTCTAAAGCAGTCTTGAAGTAATAGAATGGCTTTAGGAGGATAGAGCAATCAACAGCTCTAAAGCAGTCTTGAAGTAGTAATGTGATATGTCTTCAGGAGGATAGAGCAATGAATGGCTCTAAAGCATTCTTGAAATAATAATGTAATTTCAGGAGGATAGAGCAATGGATAACTCTAAAGCAGTCTTGAAATAATTAGATGGCTTTAGGAGGATAGAGCAATGAATAGCTCTAAAGCAGTCTTGAAGTAGTAATATGACCTCATGAGGATAGAGCAATGAATAGCTCTAAAGCAGTCTTGAAGTAATAGGATGATTTCAGGAGGATAGAGCAATCAGTAGCTCTAAAGCAGTCTTGAAGTCATGAGAGGCTATCAGGAGGATAAAATAACCCTGAGGTTACAATAAAGCAGTCCCAAAGTAATAAGAAGCTCATCAGGAGGATAAAGTAACCCTGAGGTTACAATAAAGCAGTCCCAAAGATCATAAGATTGTTTGTTGGATAATTAACCTGAAAACAAGGTAGCATTCTGTATAACAACATTAGTTTATGCTTTATGTATGCATGTATGACATGATGCACTTAGGTAATGTACTATAGACATATATGTTATGGTATGATGTAAATGATGTATGTATGCTATGACACTGCTGGAAGTGTCTGGATATCCTTGTATAACAACTGCTGGCCAAGGAAAATAAATCCCGATTCGTTGTTGAAGAATATATAACCCTCCGTCTGCTGGGGATAACAAGGTATAGATAACCTCCCGTTGTTGGGGATAACAAGGTATAGATAACCTCCCGTTGTTGGGGATAGTAGGGTATAGATAACCTTCATTTTCGTTTGATAGTAGGATAAGTATAACATCCCGTCTTCGTTCATCGTGCCCTTATTGGAAAGTAATTTCCCGTATATCCGTATGAGGATAAAAGAGATGGATATAAATTCCAGGGGAGATTAGACTTTGTGAAAATGGATTAGTCCTACTGATGGTTTGTAACTGTCTTGTAAAGATGAACCGGCGAAGCTTCGTTGAAATCCTTCCCTCGTTCGTCCTTAGTAAATACTATTACTGCATTTTCATGCATTTCTGGTAAACATCAATCATATTAAAAGCATACATGCGTTTCTGGTAAACATCAATCATATTCAAAGGCATACATACATTCAAACACAACCAATGGACGTTTCGCTTATGTAAATAGGGTAAAAGTGAATCTGGATTCAAAAGATGGAATTTATTTATATCAAAAGTGACCCATACACGGGTAAGTTTGTACAAGGAGACATAAACCCTAGTAAGAGAATTTTGTCATGAAGTTTTACAAAAAGAATCAGCTATGTGGGAAATAATCCTATTGAGTTTCAATTCTACTATTGCCACTCAAGTATCTCATCTTCTTGCTGTTGAGACGGAAACGATTGGATTGAGCTTTATCTGTTTGAGCTTGAGTAAGTAGTACAACTGGTTGCAGTTTCATGAGTGATCCAAACGAGACATAGTCATACGCTTTAATCCCTAACTTTTGCCTGGATTTCCCTTTCAGGTTTTCAATCCACCGGGATACCCTTTTTTCCCAAGCCGCCTTTTCAGGTTTTCGACTTGCCGGGTGTACATCTTTTTATATATATATCCCTAATTTTTGCCCAAACCCTTTTGGTTTGCCGGGATGCCCTTATTTTTGCCTAGGCCTGTCAACCTAGCGGGTCTCTTTTTATGCGTAGTATTTTTTAACTATGTCTGCGTTTACAGGTTGTGGGAAGTCTTCACCATCCATTGTAGTCAGTATCATGGCACCTCCTGAGAACACTGTCTTGACTACAAATGGTCCCTCATATGTTGGAGTCCACTTGCCCCTAGGATCACCCTGTGGTAATATGATACGCTTGATTACCAAGTCACCAGCCTGATATACCTTTGGCTTAACCTTCTTGTTAAAAGCTTTGATCATCCGTTTCTGGTACATCTGGCCATGACGAACTGCTGCTAACCTTTTCTCATCAATCAAATTTATCTGGTCAAGTCGAGTCTGAATCCACTCATCTTCATCCAAGCCTGCATCCTTCATAATTCTCAAGGAGGGGATCTGAACTTCAATAGGCAGAACTGCTTCCATACCATAGACTAAGGAGAATGGGGTTGCCCCTGTTGAAGTACGTATTGTAGTACGATAACCATGCAGAGCAAATGGTAACATCTCGTGCCAATCCTTGTAAGTAACAGTCATCTTCTGTACAATCTTCTTAATGTTCTTATTAGCAGCTTCAACTGCCCCATTCATCTTTGGACGATACGGAGAAGAGTTGTGATGCTTAATCTTGAACTGCGTACAGAGATCAGTAATCATAGTGTTGTTCAGATTAGAGCCATTGTCAGTGATAATCCTTTCAGGGATACCATACCTACATATGAGATTATTCTTAATGAACCGAGCCACAACATTCTTAGTCACAGATGCAAATGAAGCTGCCTCTACCCACTTCGTGAAGTAATCAATAGCAACCAGGATGAAACGATGCCCATTAGTAGGCTTGATCTCACCAATCATATCAATGCCCCACATGGCAAAGGGCCAAGGAGCAGTCAACACATTCAATGGAGATGGAGGTACATGTACTTTATCAGCATAGATTTGACATTTGTGACATGTTCTGGAGTGTTGATAGCAATCAGCTTCCATGGTAGACCAATAGTAACCTGCTCTCAAAATCTTTTTTGCCATGGTATGACCACTAGAATGAGTGCCAAAGGTCCCATCATGCATCTCTTCCATAATTTCTGTAGCTTCCTTCTTATCCACACAACGAAGCATAGTTGAATCATGATTACGCTTATACAGAATGCCATTACTCAGAAAGAACTTAGCAGAAAACCTTCTCAGGAACTTCCTATCTTTGACAGATGCCCCTTCAGGGAACTCCTGAGCTTCAAGATAGTTTTTCACTTCATAGAACCAAGGCTTCTCCTCTGCCCCTTCAGTGTCAATCTCATTGCAGTATGCAGGCTTCTCAAATCTATCAATGGTAATCTTGGGAGCTTCATCACCCCAGCTGATCTCAAACATAGATGCCATGGTGGCCAATGCGTCTGCCAACTGATTCTCTCTTCGTGGAATATGTCCAAAAGTAATCTCTTTGAAATGTGGGATCAAAGACAACACATGTTCTCTGTAAGGAATGAGATTATCATGCTTTGTATCCCAATCTCCTTTAATCTGACTTACTACCAGAGCTGAATCTCCATACACCTCAAGGAACTGAATCTTCATATCAATAGCAACTTGCATACCCATGATACATGCCTCATACTCAGCCATGTTATTGGTACAATAGAAACAAAGTCTGGCAGTAATCGGGGTATGACAACCTTCAGGGGAGCTAATCACAACACCAACACCATTACCATGTGCATTGGAGGCACCATCAAAAACCATAGTCCATCGGGATCCTTGTTCAGGTCCGTCATATTGTCCAGGTTCTTTGGTAACAGACATAATGTCTTCATCAGGGAACTCAAAATTCATTGACTGGTAATCATCTACTGCTTGATGAGCCAAATGATCAGCAACAACACTCCCCTTAATGGCCTTCTGAGTAGTATACTGTATATCATATTCCGTCAAGATCATTTGCCATCTTGCAATTCTTCCGGAGAGAGCAGGTTTCTCAAATATGTACTTGATTGGATCCATCTTCGAAATCAACAAGGTAGTATGGGTCAACATATACTGTCTTAGTCGGCGAGCAGCCCATGCCAAAGCGCAGCAAGTTTTCTCGAGCAGTGAGTATCTTGTTTCACAGTCGGTAAACTTTTTGCTAAGGTAGTATATTGCCTGCTCTTTTCGACCAGACTCGTCATGTTGCCCCAATACACACCCCATTGAGTTGTCTAAAACTGTTAAATACATAATCAAGGGTCTTCCATCAACTGGTGGCATTAAAATTGGAGGTTCTAGCAAATATCTCTTGATTTCATCAAAGGCAGTCTGGCACTCATCATTCCATTCCATCACCTGATCTTTCTTCAACAACTTGAAGATTGGCTCACAGATGGTAGTTAATTGGGAAATAAATCTTGCAATGTAGTTCAATCGTCCCAAGAAACCTCTAACCTCCTTCTCAGTACGGGGAGCTGGCATCTCTCGTATAGCTTTCACTTTTGCAGGATCCACTTCAATACCTTTTCCACTGACAATGAAACCCAGGAGCTTTCCAGATCTAACTCCAAAAGTACACTTGTTTGGATTTAATCTCAACCTGTATTTCTTCAACCTCTCAAACAACTTGTGCAGATGATCAAGATGTTGTTCTTCATTCTGAGACCTGGCTATCATATCATCCACATATACCTCTATCTCATGATGAATCATATCATGAAACAAAGCCACCATAGCACGCTGATATGTTGCCCCTGCATTCTTCAAACCAAATGGCATTACCTTATAGCAAAAGGTGCCCCACTGTGTCACAAATGTAGTCTTCTCCATATCTTCAGGTGCCATCTTGATTTGATTGTAACCAGAGAAACCATCCATAAAAGAGAATACCTTATGCTGAGCAGTGTTGTCTACCAGAATATCAATATGAGGAAGTGGAAAGCATATCTTCATAAGACCAAGCAAAGATCTCCACATATTCACGTAGCATCTGAATCAACTTGCTCTTGACACTGTCCTCTAAATCAGCCCCTATCTTGACCTCTTTTCTGTTTTCTTCAGTTCCCAGATTCACAACTTCGACTGGCTCTTCATGTGGTTGTATAGCTTTCTCTTCTTGTTGTAACAACCTAGCAAGCCCTACAGGTATTTCACAATCGTCCTCGTTTCCGTCTTCAGTTTGATAGATCGGATTCTCGAAATTGTAATTGGCAATAGTAGAACTGTTATCAACTGGATCCAGAGTGGATGAGGATCTGCATTTTAGTGACGTGGGTGTCTGTAAGAACACATAGCTGATAAAACAAAAATAAAAGAAAAAGAAAGACAAGGAACACAATATTTACGAAAACGAAACGTCCACTGATTTTATTGAATGAAGTATGCAAATGAAATGACAACCCGTAACAAGCACACCATTGTGCCCCGGGTAAGGCACATGGCTTGAAAGTTTTAATTGTTCCAGAAATTATAAACATAACACAGTAATAGTATTTACTCCTGACTAAAGGAGATAGGGATAACATCTTTAGCTGTCCAATTATTGAGTCCAGCACCCACAGTAGGAAAAATCCATGCCTCCAAGTTGTAGTCTTCATCTTGATCTCCCACAGCATTGATAACCCCTTGATTGGCGATACGAACAGCACGGGCACGACGGACAGCCTTCTGGGACTCTGCAGTGAAACCCAAACCAAACTTGTCAGACTTGTATGGAATATCAGGAAGCTGACCCCAAATAGTACAACCACCTTCTTCCACCACAGCTTTTGCATCATTGAGGGAGGCCATTGCCATTGTTGGAGGGTTTCTGATGACCACAGGAACCTTCTTCACAGCAGGAGGAGTCACACAATCCTTAACAGCCCAGGGAACCACTTCAAATGACTGACATGGAGTTTCAATGTATTCACCTTCTACTTCCAGATACTTGAAAGTGTTTACATGGCTGACAAAGTATTCTTCCTCTCCAAAGACAGTAACAACTTTTCCATTCACCGGATATCTCAACTTTTGATGTAATGTGGAGGTCACAGCACCTGCCCCATGGATCCAGGGACGACCAAGCAGACATGAGTACGAAGGACGAATATCCATCACATAGAATGTAGCGGTAAACACCTGAGAGCCAACCTTGATTGGAAGATCAATTTCCCCATGCACTACTCTTCTAGAACCATCAAAAGCCTTTACCACAATATTACTGGGCTTCAATACCGTATCTTTAGGACTCAGCTTGTTCAGGACTTCCTTAGGCAACACATTCAGAGAGGAACCATTGTCTATCAGCACATGAGACAGGGTAGTGCCCCTGCATTCAATTGAAATATGCAAGGCCCTGTTATGATCCCTCTTGGCAGGGGTCAAGTCAGCATCAGAAAATCCTAACCCGTTGTCATAGGTCAGGTGAGCAACACAATTCTCAAACTGGTCCACAGAAATTGCACTGGGTACATGAGCCATCTTTAGAAACTTGATCAATGACTTGGCACGAGCCTCAGAACATAATAACAGGGAGAGCATAGAAATCTTTGAGGGAGTATGCCCCAGCTGATCAACAATATCATAATCACTCTTGCGAATGATTTTCAATACTTCTTCCATCTGCTTAGAGAGGTCATCAGCAGCTGGCACATCAGTAGATACAGGCTCAATAACAGGACCCTTGCCCCGAGCATCAGTGGTGGAAGTAACAGCAGGAGTAACTGCACTCTTAGAAGCAACTGGAGGAGAGAAGACTCTTCCACTACGAGTGATCTTGCTAGATCCAGCAATATTATCAATGTCAACAGGCATATCAGGTAAAGGCTCCTGCTTGACACCATGGATGTAAACATCAGACCCATAGTGCCAAGGCACAGCTTTGTCAGATGTATAAGGAATAGGACCAGGAGTGGTAATGATCAGAGGAGCTACTCTGGCTTCAGCAACAACTTTCACAGGACCTTCAGCAATAATCTTGATTGGGCCCTGATGAGTGATTTTAATGGGACCCTTTGAAGTGATTCTTAGTGGTACTTTGTCAACCATGTCAACCTCTTCAATCTTCTTACCCTGAGTCAGATGATCCACCATACTTTCTACAGATGCTGGTCTTCTTTCAAACACTATAGTATATTTATCCATGAGACGTTGAATCCCATCTCTCAAAATGAAGCAACTATCCGGCTTATAGGTACAATATAGACAATCTTCATGACAACCTGGAAAGATCCCAGCTTGTACTAACCTCTTTTTGATAACAGACAATGGTGTGCTCAACTCCATAACTGAATAGACATGCATATCTTCATCAATATCTTCATCAATGGCGTTGACAGTCTTCTCGTGATTTGGCATTGGAGCTGTAATCACATTTGGAGTACCTGGTGGATCAAACTCAATTTCTCCAGCATCAATCATATCCTGAATTTTGTTCTTCAAGACCCAGCAGTTATTAGTATCATGTCCTGGACAGTTTGAATGATATGCACATCGTGCATTGGGATTGTACTTGGGAGAGGTAACATTGGGATTCTGAGGAGCCTCCCTCAGGGTAATAAGTTCAGCCTTCAACAAGTGTTGCAATGCCTGAGCCATTGACATGTTGATCTTCGTGAACTGTCTTCTAGCCCTCTGTTGGTTGCCTTGAGGCTGCTCTGTTGTCGCAGGAGTTGGATTTGAAATATGAACTGCACTAACAGACTGATGCCTTCTGTTACGATCAGGCTGACCATACACAGCATTAGATTCTTTCTTCCCAGTGGGAGGCTTCTTTGCAGCACCTGATGAAGAAGTGCCCACTTGGATCTTACCACTCTTGATACCATTCTCTACTCGCTCTCCTGTCATGATCAACTCAGTGAAGCCAGATGATGAGCTTCCAATGAGATGACTGTAAAACGGACCATTCAGCGTACACATGAACATATCAACCAACTCCCTATCAGTCAAAGGGGGTTGAACTCTTCCAGCTAAGTCTCTCCACTTCTGAGCATACTCCTTAAAGCTTTCTTTGGCACCCATAGACATGCTTTGAAGCTGCATGCGAGTGGGGGCTAAGTCAGCATTGTATTGATACTGCTTGTAGAAAGCTTCAGCAAGGTCATTCCAATCTCTGATGTTGACACTCTCCAACTGATAATACCACTCTAGCTGAGCTCCAGATAAACTCTCTTGAAAGAAATGGATCCACAACTTTTTATCAGCAGTGTGGGGTTGCATTCTTCTGACATAAGACCTCAGATGCAATTTGGGACAAGAGACCCCATCATAGACAACAAATGTAGGAACTTTGAACCCAATGGGTATGACCACCCCAGATATCAAGCTCAAATCCTCAAAATCCAGCCCAGATGATTTCTGTAATTCCATAGCATCCATTCTATCCACCAGCATCTTGAATTTGTCTTCGTTAGGCTCATGGTAGTAGTTAGCCTCAGAATCAGAGTCCCCCATAGTGTTGTGGAGACTGCCTCTCTCCTGCTCAGATTCTTCAGATTCATAGTCTTCAACATGTTCCTTGGTCTTGAAAGGACCTTTGAACCTTCTTCCCATGTTGAGCAACCCAGCAGACCTTCTAGCCTTCTTAGTCTTCTTGGCCAGCAGTGCCTTCAATTCATCCTGCCCCTTGGATAGGTTCAGGATCAGCTCTTGGAACTGTGCATTCTGTGCCTGGAGATCCTTAACTGATTGTTCAAGAGCCATTGCTGAAATAAACAGCGAGAAGATGAGAAACCTGTGCACAATTATAAACCTGTGATGCAATGATATGGGAATGCATATGCAATGTTTTCAAGGACCGCAGGATTTAAATTTGCTTAAACAAACAAGAAAGTAACTTTTTATTAGTAATAACTTGTTTTGCCTTTTAGGCTTACAAAAAATGAAAACGAAATAAGTACAAAAGATGGGGTTTTAAGTCTCCCATGGACGTTTCCTCTTTGTGTTGAGGTATGAGTTGAGGTTTCGTTCCTCATGAAGTAGCTTTGTTAGCTCTAGGATCCTTGCTTGGCTTGCTTTGTAATGAGCCTCGAAAGTATCCCTTTGCTCTTTCAGTTGGATCTATGATCTCTGCAAGTCTTCCATATCAGTAGGCATGTCTGGGTGAAGGATGGTATAAGCTGTGTCTCCTTCAGCAACAGGTTCCATGGTAACTGGTAGGATGGCAGGATATGGCATCATGAGTGTCTGAGCACGAAATCGTACCCATCTGAGATAAGCCTCCATAGGAATGGTGTACTTAGGCTCCAGTGTCTTGCTGTCAATCCTGTTTACCTTTCCCCAAGCTCGTATGAATCTCTGGCGGTAACCCTGAAGATCGTTGTCGTAATCAAACACAATGCCCTGAATCAACATGTCATGTGGACCGTCACTTCGGGCGTAACCAAACTGTCGTAAAGCTAGAGAGGGGTTGTAGGTGATGCCTCCTCTTATGCCTAGAAGTGGCACATTAGGAAACTCCCCACAACGGTTAATGATGGTGACATTCTCCATAGATCTGGAGCACCAATGAATGTCTGAGTGAGAAAGTGACATGATCCTCTTGGACCATCTGAACCCTTGCTCATTCTTCATTACTGAGCGAGGAAGGTGAGAAATAAACCACCTAGAGAGCAAAGGTATGCAGCACATCAAAGTTCCTCTTGCCCTTGTAGTACGGGTGTGAAGAGAATGTAGGATGTCTCCAAGCAATGTAGGCACTGGATTGTGACTCAGGAAAATGTTGATGGCATGAACATCTATGAACTGATCTGGATTGGGGAACAACACTAAGCCATATATCAGCAAGGCTAAGATCTCCTCAAAAGCATCATAGCTCATGGCCTTCAAGAACATTTGAGCTTTATCCATTAATACCTTGGCAAGAATACCCTTGACTCCGCTTCTCGTCTCTAGAACAATGTCAGACTTCTTCAGATGTAGAGCTGCAGCAATAACTTCAGGTTTAAGCTCCTTCTCCAAACCTGTGAATGGTTTCTGATCAAGAACAGGGATACCCAGAAGTTTAGAGAACTCCTCCATGGTTGGAACTAACTGATAATCAGGAAATGTAAAGCAATGGTGCTTAGGGTCAAAGAACTGAAACAGCACACTCATCATGTCTTCACTGAACCCTGAAGTGACTAGATCCAATAGGTAACCATGTCTCTGGACGAACTGGGAATGATCAGACACTTGGGAAACCAACTCTTTGAGCTTGGGAGGTATCCCTACAAAGTTGATCCTGATGGTGTTTCTACGAGCAGAAGCCATGACCTGCAACAAAGAACAAAGATAAATCCTTTGGTCCTTGAAATGGTTAGGGAAAATGATATGCTTATGATGCATGATGATGTCATGATGTCATGCTCAATCACAAACATGTGGCACACACAAACAAGTCACACCATAGCCCTAGGTTTAAAGGCTTGCATGAGGTTCAAAGGCAAGTACCCTCCCCTGAAGTTAGATGGTTCATCCTGTCCTACAAAAGTAACCAGGTTCTAAGGGATCTCAATATCATTGATCCTTCACAAGGGTGGTTGTTCAGAAGGCAACTTACTTGCCAACCAAAACCCTCCAAGTTTAAGATCTCAATGAGCGTAGTATCGAGTGTCAACCAACTTCAGTCTGCACCAAAGCCGGTTACCTCACTACTTTCTAAAGGCCAAGATGAGTTAACTAGGGTTCTAAAAGTCAGTTAGTGCATTGACAACATATGGCAGCCTCAATATTATCCTCAACTTGACTTAAGGAATATAAGCACCAACCAAGAAGTCGCACTAACTATGGCCACCAGATCAACCGTATCGATATACGTCGTACAGTTTCCTTGGTCTATTGCCATTTACCTAAGGTACACTAGATCCGGGTTAGGATCTTTCACACATAAGAGCACCCCAACAATATAATAATAAAGCAAACAAGGCAAACAATTTAAAGTGATCTTAATTCCTAAGGGTACCCCTCTTAAATAGGTCCCCAGCAGAGTCGCCAGTTCTGTAACCCGGTGAACTGACTTTAAACAATGTTGCGGATAGCAAGAGTCGCCACCGACTTTTATTTTATCCATAAGGAAAGGTTATAAAAGAACAGGAAATACCTTAGAGAATATTTTGGGTCCGGGGGGTAGGTTATGAAAAGGGAAGGTATTAGCATCCTTTTCATCCATGGTTATCCATGGGCTCTTAGGTACTTAAGCTCACTTTTGAATTGTTTTGAAATTGTAGTGTGTGAATAGAAAATTTTCAGAATAGTTAATAAATAATTCATGTAAGGATGTGTTAAGAACTTGTTTGAAAACTTGTTGAAAATTTGTTTAAGTGCGAAACAGTTTTGAAGTGAGCAAGCACCTAGGAGTAACCTACCCTAATGTTTAAAGGTCTTTCTTATTCTTCATTCTTTCCTTTAGTAAGACTATCCCTACTATAATGGAGTAGGTAGTCCTTACTTTGGATGTTAAGGGATATGTGAGGGACAATTTGACTTTGAAGGCCATTGTGGGATGTAATAAGCACATATAAGGGACCATCATCATTTTTCGAAAGGGACTCGATTCGTAAAGGCAACCATAAGGGACTTTGATGATTTTTCTATTTGAGGGACTTGCTTTATACACCCCACTTAACCATTATTCGTAGGCAACTTGAGGGATATCCTTAGGAAGTGAGACGGCGATTAAAATCGACTTACGTGTGTGACGTGTTTATTTTAATTATCTTTATTTAAAAGTGATCTAAATTTATTTTAATATTACATACATGTTGTTACACTCCCTAATTACTAACCATAATAATAATTAAATAATTAAACAACTTTACATCCAAGAAACAATTACAAAATAATAAGCAAAATAATTAAATAGCAAAGATAAATAAAATATAAATAAGCAATAATAAATAATAAAGGGGGTTAATTCTAAGTTTACTCGGCAAGACATCGCATCTTGTGCCTACGTATCCTTACGGGAGTGGAATCAGAGTAATCGTAGTTCCCCTCAATAGGGAGGTTAGAAACTTCTTGACTGTGGTCAAGGTCTCAAGGGGAATAAACGCATCTTAAGGACACGCTTACGTGGAGTGTAGAAACTCCAAATCTCTACGTTGAAATGTTAAGTTGTAATTAGGGTTAAATTAGGGATTCCACGGCGGGAAACCCTAAAATGAGCGCGGCGGCTCTTTGACCTAATGCTAAGGGTAAAATTGTAATTTTGCCTGCGGCGAGGCATTTGTGAAAATTAGGGTTTGTAGTTTGTAGTTTTGAGGATTTGAAATTGAATGTGTGAAGTTTTACGGACTATTGGCGCGGCGGCCAAACAGTTAGACCTAACCTTCGGATGTGTGCAATGTGACAGAAATAATAGTAAACGCGTGAGATAATTGAATCATGCAAACAGAGAGATAATGTCATAATTTAAACCATGCAAGCAGAAATTTAAAGGCAGAATTTAAAGAGCGATTGTTAAGTTCGCGAGGTTACATGAGAGGAGCAGATACAATATGATAATGAAATTTGAATTGAACAATAATAAAATAAAATAAATAACGGTTCTAGTTATTATTTTAAAAAAAGATTTTAGTTATTATTTTAAATTTATCTAAAAAAAAAGTTTTTCTTAAAAATAATAGGTTTTCATATTAATTTGGAAAAGATGTTAATGTTATTTATTTTAAAAAACAGATTTTTATATTATAACAAATTTTAATAAATTAATGATAACAATAATAATAATAATGGTAATAATAATGATAATAATGATAATAATAATAAATAATGATAATAATAATAATAATAATAATAATAATAATAATAATAATAATAATAATAATAATAATAATAAAGCAATAATGAATTTTAAATGTGCCAAATAACCCAACAATGTTGCTAACGCAGAAATGCGCTCATCGCAACCAGATCTAAATCGGACGAAACAAAATTTATCGCAAAGAAAAAGAAATTAAGCAAAAAATAGTATTATTGCTCACACAAAAATGCGATCATCGCAACCAGATCGAACTAACACAAATGTCACGCGTCATGCACACAAATGTGCAAACATCGTATCGACATAATTCGATCAAAAATCTTATATATATAAACTCTAACAATTTAAAAATTATATATATATAAACGTAACAGTAATAGATAAAGAAAAAGAAATAACGGTAATAGATGAAGAAAAAGAAATAACGGTAAAAGATGAAGAAAAAGAAACAACAGTAATAGATGAAGGAAAAGAAATAACGGTAAACGATGAAGAAAAAGAAACAATAGTAATGGATGAAGAAGAAAACTAAATAACGGCAAACGGCACTCACTCCTCTTAGGTTTTTTTCATTCTCTCTCCCTTTTTTCCAACAAGGCAACACATGTATATATAGGGAACAAATTAGGGTTAACACCAAATTGTCAATAATGTCCCTAAAGCCCATTTTAAAGCCCAAACTAAATAATTAGTTAAGAAAAAATAAAATTTAAATAATTTAAAATAATTAAAATAAACTTAAAATAAAAACTAATAATCCTATTGATTCCTAAAATAAAAAATATTATAAAAAGAACAAAATTTTTTTCAATATTTTTTATTTTATGATTTTTTGGATATTTTTATGAATAATTTAGAAAAAAGTGAAAAAAATAATATTTTAAAAAATGATTTAATTAAAATACGAAAATAATAATTAAATAATAATAAAAAACTATTTTTGTTATTTTTTTAATGAAAGATAGAAAAATTTAGAGTAAAAATAATAAAAAACAAAAAAAATGACAAAGGTGAGATTCGAACTCTCAACCTCTCACACTCATAACTCCTTACACATGTCCTCCTGCCAATTGTGCCATTTTTACTTTTTAGAAAAAAAATGCATGCCATATGATATTTACCTGCAAAAAGTCAAACGACTACACAAATTTGTTAGTAATTGATTAAATGCAATGAAATGCGACGACAAATCTTAGGGCAAAATTTGGGGTATTACAGTTATTATGATAATATTTCTCACCCAACCTCTCTTTGATGTTGGCAAAAAAAAAATCATGAAGTTTGACTTTGGTTTGACCACAGTTGACCTCAGTTTGACCTTTTAACTGCATTGACTGCTTTTGACTTATCTGATCATCTGACTGAGCAAACTTTTGAGAAAAGTCTTGAAACTTGACATGGGGGTTCTTATACACATATAAGATGTTATGAAGCTCACTTGAAGTCTTGGAAGTCCATTTAGCCTGATTAAAGTCAAAACCCTAGTTTTGGATGCACTGCTTAGGAGGTGCATTGTCTGAGGGAATTGTCAACTCTTCTGACCAATTGTGAATTTTGTGAACCTTGTGAACCTTCTTGGAACACAAAGTCTTGTATTGTGAGGGCAAATTTTGGGGTGCAACAGCTGCCCCTGTTCAATTTTCTGAAACCTGAGGGGTTAGATTGGTATATTTGCCAGTCGTAACCTGGAAGGTTGAAGGGGCAAATAACGATTGGATTTTAAACAGTGCCAGTTACCACTGGACTTTCAAAGGATATGGTGACGACCAAACCAAAGATACCAATAACGATTGGATTTTAAACAGTGCCAGTTACCACTGGACTTTCAAAGGATATGGTGACGACCAAACCAAAGATACCAATAACGATTGGATTTTAAACAGTGCCAGTTACCACTGGTCTTTCAACAGCGTTGCCAATTACCATTGGACTTTCAGAGGATATGGTGACGACCAAACCAAAGATACCAATAACGATTGGATTTTAAATAGTGCCAGTTACCAGTGGACTTTCAAAGGATATGGTGACGACCAAACCAAAGATACCAATAATGATTGGGTTTTAAACAGTGCGAGTTACCACTGGACTTTCAAAAGAGCTGCCAATTACCATTGGACTTTCAACAATGCCAGTTACCACTGGACTTTCAGAAGATATGGAGAGTGCTAGTAACGACTAGACTTCAAGGAGAGAAACTGGTGACGACCAGGCAAACGATATCAGTAACAACAGGACATCCAGAGGTGTTAGTAACAACTAGAATCAAAAGGGATACAGGTGACGACCTATAACCGCAAACAAACTTAGTAACAACTGAAGTAGAGAAATTGGTGACGACCTAACGCCTTAGAAGGACAGAGGATGCCCAAAGAATAACAAGCAAGACCACTGGTAACAACCAGGAAACAATCAAGACAAAAGGTAACAATCAAGGACCAATAGAGGCAAGATAAATGCACATGATATGCCATGATGCTAATGATTAATGATATGCAGGAGCCGATTCTGACGAGAGACAGAAAAATCTGGAGACTCTAGGGGAAGATAGATAAGCACATCTATCTTATTGGGGACATAATGAATCACACTGAATTCGCAAAACAAAGGTGTTTGTAGATCCCTTGGGAAATAAACCCACTTCACTTGGGGAATAAGGCTTCAGGGAAGCTCGCCAGGATTGACAACGTAACTTAGAATAGAGGCTCTGAATGTTTCCACTAAGGATGAGTCCACCATCACAAGAACGTATCTCATAAAGAAACCTGGGGAGAGGGTCTTCAATCTTGCTAACTACACACGGCCGAATGAGCAGCCTAACGAATCAATTCAACTGACGTTTAATGGGAGATGTATTGAGGTTGCATATCAAAGCTTCTTCCACATTAAGACTTTCAAGAGGCATGATTTCCACCGAATATTTCTGTGAGCCAAAGTACTTTTATGTTTTGTTAATCTTCAAAAGTTATTTTTAAATTCGAACCTAGTGCTTTCAAAATTATCATTGATCAATAAATGATGTTTTGCATAACAAAAGGAATAAAGATAAATGGTAAATTGCAAAAGAATGGTCCAAAAAACTGATTTCATTTAAGAATGGAAGTTTGTCAATGACAGAACTCCATGTAACTTTTACAATTGAAAATGGCAACATGAAAAGAAGGATACATTGAATCCACTGACAATTCTACCCCTAATGACTAAAACTTTCCAAAAACTTGCTTCTGACAAGAGCGGTTGAAATGGACTTCCTGTAACATCTTCTGCAGAGGTGACAACCCATCTGATGCAGTGAAACGCCTTTGTCCCTAACTTTTGCCTGGATTTCCTTTTCAGGTTTTCAATCCACCGGGACGCTCTTTTTTGCCTAAGCCGCCCTTTTGGGTTTTCAACTTAGCGAGCCCATCATTTTTTATCTCATCCCTAACTTTTGCATGGACCTCCTTCATAGGTTATGATCCAGCGGGAAACCCATTATTGCATAAGCCGCCCTTGCGGGTTTTCGACTTATCGGGTTCTTTTAGGCGTAATATTTTCGTACTATATCAGAATTCACAGGATGTGCAAGTTGCTCCCCATCCATTGTTGTGAGAATTAACGAGCCTCCTGAGAAGACTGTTTTTACAACAAACGGACCATCATAATTGGGCATCCATTTTCCCCGTGCATCTATGTGAACTGGAAAAATCTTTTTAAGCACAAGCTCTCCTTCTCGGAATTCTCGGATACGAACCTTCTTGTCAAAAGCTCTCTTGATCCTTTTCTGATATTACTGACCGTGACATACCACAGACATGCGCTTTTCATCAATGAGGTTCAACTGATCAAATCTTTCCCTCACCCATTCTGCTTCTTCAAGCTCGGTTTCCATCATGACTCTTAAGGAAGGTATCTCAACCTCAATAGGAAGCACTGCATCCATCCCATAAACCAAGGAAAAAGGGGTTGCCCCTGTTGAAGGGCGAATAGACGTTCTATACCCATGCAAGGCAAATGGCAGCATCTCATGCCAATCCTTATATGTTTTCACCATCTTTTGCAAAATCTTCTTGATGTTCTTATTCGCAGCTTCGACAGCTCCATTCATCTTGGGACGATAAGGAGAAGAATTGTGATGTTCAATTTTGAATTCACCACACAACTCTTTCATGGTTTTGTTATTCATATTGGTACCGTTATCCGTTATAACTCGGCTTGGGATTCCGTATCGACAGATAATCTCCTTTTTGATAAAATGGGCTACCACTTGTCGAGTAACATTGGCGTAGGATGCGGCTTCAACCCACTTTGTGAAGTAATCAATAGCGACCAGAATGAATCGGTGTCCGTTAGAAGCCTTTGGTTCAATTTCCCCAATCATATCGATGCCCCACATAGAGAACAGCCAAGGTGATGTCAACATATTTACCAACGTTGGAGGCACGTGCATCTTATCCGCATAAATCTGGCATTTGTGACATTTCCTGGCATATTGGATACAGTCAGTTTCCAAACTCAACCAGTAATACCCAACCCTCATAATCTTCTTGGACATGGCATATCCATTGGCGTGAGTGCCAAATGTTCCTTCATGAATATCTTGCATTAACAAATCTGCTTCTCGTCTGTCAACACATCTAAGCAGGACCATGTCATGATTCCTTTTATAGAGCACACCATTACTGAGAAAGAACTTAGAGTCTAATCTTCTCAAGGTTTTCTTGTCAAGTGACGTAGCATCAATCAGATACTCTTGTTTAAACAGATAATTTTTTATGTCGTGGAACCATGGCTTATTATCAACTTCTTTTTCAACCATCTGACAGTAGGCAGACTCAGTCTTGCATTTAATTCGAATGAGAGTAGCATCATTGAGGTACCTGACTTCCCACATTGAGGCTAACATGGCTAGAGCATCGGCAATATGATTTTCAGATCTCGAAACATGCTTGAAAGTGATTTCATCAAAATATTCAATCATTTCAACGATGTAAGCTCTGTAAGGGATCAAATTCTCATGTCAAGTTTCCCATTCACCTGTAACTTGATAAATAACCAAAGCTGAATCTCCACTTACTTCGAGAAGTTTGATTCTTAGGTCAATAGTTGCTTCAAGGCCAAGAATGCATGCTTCTTATTTGGCAATATTGTTTGTACATTCAAAGTCTAATCTTGCTGTAAATGGGGTATAACCACCTTCTGGATTCATCAGAACGGCGCCTACGCCATACCCACTGTAATTTGAGGAACCATCAAACATCATTTTCCACCAAAGACCCGGTTCGGGACCTTCATCAGGACCTGGCTCTTCATAATCTTTTACCAACATAATGTCTTCGTTTGGAAAATCAAACTTGAGAGATTCGTAATCTTCAACTGGCTGATCTGCAAGATAATCTGATAAAACACTGCCCTTGATTGACTTCTGAGCCACATAATGGATGTCATATTCTGATAACAACATATGTCAACGGGTGAGCCTTCCTGTCTAAGCGGGCTTCTCAAAAATATACTTTATCAGGTCCATTTTTGAAATCAACAAAGTAGTATGACAAATCATGTACTGCCTCAAACGTCTGGCAGCCCATGCCAAAGCACAACAAGTTTTCTCCAGAAGTGAATATCGGCTCTCACAGTCAGTGAATTTCTTGCTCAAATAATAGATGGCATGTTCCTTTCGTCCGGACTCATCCTGCTGACACAACATGCAACCCATTGAATTCTCGAGTACTGTCAAATACATGAAAAGAGGTCTTCCCAGAACAGGAGGTATTAAGATCGGAGGCTCTTGAAGGTAGCCTTTAATCTTATCAAAAGCGTGTTGGCAATCTGAATTCCAAACAACTGTCTGATCCTTTCGTAACAATTTGAAAATGGGTTCACAAGTAAGAGTCATATTAGAAATAAATCTGGATATGTAGTTCAATCTTCCAAGGAAACCTCTGACTTGTTTTTCAGTCTGTGGAGCCGACATATCTTGAATGGCTCATACTTTATCTGGATCGACCTCAATTCCTCGGTGACTAACAATGAAATCGAGCAATTTCCCTGATCTCACTCCAAAAGTAGACTTGGCTGGGTTTAGCCTCAACTGATACTTTCTGAGTCTTTCAAACAATTTCAACAAATGATTCAAATGGTCTTCTTCACTCTGAGATTTGGCGATCATATCATCAACATACACTTCTATCTCCTTATGCATCATGTCACGAAACAAGGTCACCATGGCTCTTTTATAAGTGGCACCAGCATTCCTCAAACCGAAAGGCATGACTTTGTAACAGTAAGTTCCCCAAGGAGTAATGAAAGTAGTTTTTTCCATATCATCTATCCATCTTGATTTGGTTGTATCTAGAGAAACCGTCCATAAATGAGAAAACTGCAAAGCGAGCCGTATTATCCACCAATGTATCAATATGCGGCAAAGGGAAATCTTCCTTTGGACTGGCCTTATTCAGATCCCTATAATCTACACACATTCTGACATTCCCATCCTTCTTCGGCATAGGTACAATATTAGCCACCCATTCGGGGTACTTGGATACTGCCAAGAAACCTGCATCAATATGCTTTTTCACTTCGTCTCGAATCTTAAGAGCCATTTCAGGTCTAGTTCTTCAGAGCTTTTGTTTGACTGGCGTGCATTCTGGTCGGAGCGGTAACTTGTGGACCACTATGTCTGTGTCCAAACCTGGCATATCCTGATATGACCAAGAAAATACATCCACATACTCTTTTAAAAGCTTCACCAATTGTTGTTTGACCTCTACCCCAAGTGTTGCCCTAATCTTGACCTCTTTCTTGTCTTCTTCGGTGCCAAGATTAATAACATCTACTTGCTCCTTGTGAGGTTGAAACTCTGGGTGCTCGTAACATGCCATTTTTGCCAGTTCATCAGGGATCTCAAAATCTTCATCCTCATCTTCGGCTTGGTATATTGGTGAGTCAAATTCAGGAGGGAAAGCAAAGTCAATGGATTCAATGGGTTTTGGGGTATCACTGCATGTTGGAATGACTTAATTTATTAAAACACACAAGGACAAATGCAGCAATCAAGAAAAATGTTTTGATGATTTTTTTAGAAAATGCCATCTTCTTTTTTTAACATGGAAACAAAAGAAAATAAGGGAACAACAACAAAAGGATTTAACAAAATGGTTCATTAATCATAATATTCTTGAAAGCACGGGGCCCTTACAAAATGCATCCTATAGCCTTGGGCACTGCCATGGAGGTTTAAAGATAAAAACAACAACAAGTAAAGAAAAACAAACAAATTACTTCGACACAGGAAAGATCACGGGAATCTCAACAGCCTCCCAATTTCCTAAAGCAGCTTCACAATGATAAACCAAATGTTCAATATCCTCTTCTTCAGAATCTTCTCCCACGGCATTGACTTGGAATCCTCCACTGATGAACACCTCTTGGATAGTCTTCGGACGTCCTTCAGCGTTTGTTGATTCTTCGACATGAGTTGGTTTGTAACCCAACCCTTGGCGACCCGGTCTTGCTTTCACTTCAATAACCTCTCCCCAACCTGCAAGAGTACTCTCTTCTAATGTAGACTTGATGCTCTGAGCGGATGCAAAAGATGGACCACTCTTTGCCACTGTATCTTCTATCATCACCGTGTTAGCTATTTCAAGCGCTTGGAAAGAAGTTTCCAACGCATCCTCATCTGCCTCGATATACCTGAATGATGATAAATTACTCACCATCAAGTCCTCTTTGCCATGCACAATTACCAGTTTGTCATTTACAACAAATTTCATCCTTTGATGCAAAGTGGAAGTCACTGCCCCAGCTGCGTGAATCCAAGGCCGTCCCAACAAAGAGCTGTAAGCCGGGTTAATGTCCATTACCTGAAATGTGATATCGAACACGTGAGGGCCTATCATAATTGGTAACTCCACTTCCCCAACAACTGCTCTTCTCGAACCATCAAAAGCCTTTACAATTAACGACGTCGGCTTCATCTCTGCCCCTGCATATGCTAACTTTGCAAGCGACCTTTTGGGAAACACATTCAACGAAGATCCAGTATCAACCAAAACTCGCGCCAACGTGTCCTCTTGACATTTGATAGATACGTGCAAAGAACGGTTATGATTATGTCCTTCCCTTGGCAACTCTTCATCACTGAAACTCATAGTATTACAGGTTGTAATATTGGCTATCACCGAATCAAACTGGCCAGGGGTTATATCCTTCGTCACATGTGCTTGCATTAGCACCTTCTGTAGAGCTTCTCTGTAAGCCGAAGAATTCATTAGGAGAGACGAAATTGATATTTTTGAGGGGGTTTGATGGAGCTGATCAACAACCTTGTAATCACTTTTCGGATAATCCTTAAGAACTCTTCAGCATATCCTTCTGTGATGGGCATTTCTTTGGTCGTCACGGCAGGGGTAACCTCTTTTGGAGCAACTACAGTTATCTTGGGTTGATATATTCGGCCACTACGGGTCATCTTGCTCGTTCCTGCAATATTTGTCACATCAACTTGGTCATCCTTTACTTTCTCATTCTGAATAACCTTCCCAGATCTCTGGTCTAACACAACCATATCATACTTCCACGGGACTGCCTTTGTATTCTCAAAAGGAAACGATCTCAGCTTCTGAATAACAACTGGTCGAGGCTGATCAACAACAGATTTATCAAAAACAGGCTTCACATTTTTGCTGATCATATTGAACACGGGGACTTTCCCGCTTTTCTTTGGTAGATTGAAAACAGGCTCAACCACCGAAACTTCCTCTTTCTTTAACTTGACACCTACTTGCAATAAACCATCATCAATCAGACTTTGCACATCTTTTTGTACTACACCATACCCCTTAGGATTAACAGAACACTATTCACAATCATTATGGGTACTTTTAATCAGCCCTGCTTTCAACAGTTTCTCATGAAGTGACCTCAACGGAGTCTTGATCTCTGTCACATCACAAACTAACCTTTCATTTGAAACTTCTTCTATAGCATTAACTCCTCCATGATTTGGCAATGGGTTACTTTTAACATTAGGTGGTACATCATCAAAAGACAAAATCTTCTTCTCTATGAGCTCCCTGACAATATGCTTCAAGGCAAGACACCCCTCTAAGTCATGGCTGGAAGCACCTTCATGAAAGGCACAATGAGCATTTGGATTGTAATAAGGTGATGAAGTGTCTGAGGGTGTATTCAATGGTCGCGTTGTTACTAACCCTTGTTGCACCAAAGCCGGGTACAACTCTGTATAAGTCATTGGTATCTGAGGAAATGGAGGCCTGGTTGCTGGTCTTCGATTTTGGTAATTCTGCCTTGGTGCTTGAGCCCTAGGCTGCTGATACTGCTGATATGGTGGAGCATTGGGGGCTCGTTGATACCCTTGTTGTTGAACTGGTTGATACATGGGTGCTGGTTGCACTGTCTGATAACTCGGAACAGGGTGATTGAAAGCGGGCGTTATAGCTGCCACATATGGTTGTTGAGCATATTGTACTGGATACATCAGTTGTTGTGTCAAATTATGCTGAGGTTGCTGAACATAGCCTTGTGGAGGCTGCTGAATATAACTTTGTGGAGGTCGTTGATATCGTTGGTAAGGTTGCTTCCAAGTCTGATTCCTTTTCCCCATTGTTATGGCGTTTGTTTCTCCCTCCTTCTTTTTATGAAAATTACCACTGAATTTCTTAACATTGTTGTTGTTGGAACTACTAGTCATCTTTCCATTCTTCAATCCCAATTCTACTCTTACCCCTACAGCCACTATATCGGAGAAACTCGATGTTACACTGCTAATCATCTTCTCATAAAATGATGGTCTCACCGTATCCACAAACCAATCTGTCAACTCTTTCTCATTCAAAGGAGGTTCTACTTGAGAGGCAGTCTTCCTCCATCATTGTGCATACTCCTTGAACGATTCAGAACTCTTTTGTGTCATAATCAGCAATTATCTTCTGTCTGGGGCCAAGTCCATATTGTATTTGTAATGTTTCATGAAAGCATCGGCCAAGTCTTAGAAACTGTGAATGCGAGATTGATCTAGGCTCAAATACCACTTAGCAGGGGCTCCTTTCAAGCTATCCTGGAAACAATGGATCATCAACTTATCATCTTCTACATGGGCAGCCATTCTTCGGTAATACATGATCAAATGTGTCCGAGGACAAGTAGCACCGGTGTACTGATCAAAGTTGGGGATTTTGAATTTTGGCGGAATTACCAATCCAGATAGTAAACACATATCTCTGGCATCAGTACCAAAGATATCATTCCCTTCCATTGCTCTAACTTTCCTCCCTATAGTTTCTACACTCTCCTTCAATTTATCATGTCGTCCACTTCCTTCTTCAGACCCGTCAGGAACTTCAAACACTTGTGGATGGCTGTGAAAAATAGGGCGCACTTGAGTTTGTACAGAAGTTGAGGTATAAGTCGGAACTGCTCGGGGAATCTATGCCCCTAGAGGAACTGATTGTTGACTGACTGGTGGGGGAGGTACAAAACCTGGCATTAACCCATATGGTGGAATACTTGCAACGGTGACTGCCGCTGGGATCGGCTCCACAGCTACATTAGCGATTTCAGAAACTACAGTGGCCTGAGTGTCCATCTTTGCATTGATGACTTGTAAGACTTCCATGATTCGTCCTACGCTTCCTCGTAAATCTTCAAGTTCGTTGTCAACCCTATCCAGAGCCAAATTGTGTTCTTCCATTCTTTGACGAGCTTGGGCTCGTGTGTTGTATTGATGGCGAGGATTTAGTATGATTATATTGTTAAGACAGCAAGATGAGACACAGCACAGGAAATGCACATGAAATGCTATGGGTGCAGATGCAAAAATGAAAAATTAATCATTCAAGGAATCCAAAGAAATATTGGCAAAAATTATAACGATGGGGAAATAAAGCAAATTCAAAGTCTTCATAGATTAATAACTGAGAGTTTTAAAATAACAGATCGAAACTGAAACACAAATCTCCAATACAGATACATGATAAAATACAGAAAGCAAAAGGATCCTAGATCTTCTGGTTGGAGGGTCCTTCGTCTTCTGGTTGACTCTTCTTTCCACTTTGATGGACCAACTCTTGGAGCTCTTCCTTCTCTTGCATAACCTTGAAATACTTATCTCTCTAAGTTTTTCCTTTTCTTTCAGCTTTTGCCAAAGCAGCTTTCAATTCTTCCACAAGAGTAAGTTTTGCTGGGTCAGGCTCAAAATGGGTGTAGAACATCTTCAATGTTGCTTCTTTCACCCATGATAAGTAAGATTCTGAAACAGCGGTGTCAGGGTAATCCAAGGCAGTCGTTCCCCTTGTGTGGGTGACGCCAAGCATACACAGTCGAGCCTTGTAAGCCGGATCCTTCCCCTCTTCAATGTCGAAACTTCTCAAAAAGGCTGGGTCTGGTTCATTCTCCATCGGGTGTCCCAACTGGCGACGAGCTAAAATAGGATTATAGCTAATGCAACCATCAATGTTGATAAGCGGTACATTTGGGAAATCCCCACAGCTCTGAATCATAGCAATCCCTCCATACATAGGGTCATACCACTTAATGTCTGAATGTTTGAGTAATAACAACTTCTCTATCCATGAGAGTCCATTCTGCATATCCCAGAGTGCTGGAAGCCTTGGCAAGTGCGAAACAAACCACTTGTATAGAAGAACAGTGCAACACTCAATCCGTCCAACTCTATGACGGTTTCTACGATGGATGGAAAAATACACATCAGCCAACAAGTTAGGTACGGGATTCTTGATTAAGAAGAGGTTGATCGCATTCGCGTCCATAAAATCATCAGCGGTTGGAAACAGGAAAAGTCCGTAAATTAGCAAAACCAGAATGGCCTCAAATGCCTCAGAATCCTTCGACTCGGCATAACATTGAGCTTTTCCATACAGGAACATAGCTGGAAATCCATATAGCCCTCTCTTAGCAGTCATATGAGATCGTACTTCATCCACCTCCAAATGTGCGACCTCTCAATTACTCTTTCGTTAGGAGTCCCTTCTCTTCCAGAAAATGGTCTAGGAGTGACGCCTACTCCCATCAGGGTAGAATATTCTTCCAAGGTTGGCAGCAACTGGTAATCTGGAAACGTGAAACAATGATAAGTTGAATCATAAAATTGCACGAGCACTGACAACATCTCTTCATTCACTTGAACTTCTAGTAAAGACAACATATTCCCATACTTCTCTATGAATGCCTCGGGGTCTTCTTCTAAACTTCCCAGTTTCCTCAAGATTTCCAAATGTGGGCTTCGGAACACAATCTCTGCTTTCTTTCCAGAATCCATCCTATAATATATGCAAAACAATCTTTAGTTCCTTGAATGATTAATAAATGTGGATGCAAATTCACAAAGTATCATGGAACTCAGATTCGGTAAACATCAAAAATGTTGTAGATTTAATTTCATTGAATTACAAAATCTTAGTACATCTTACAAAAGTTTTAAACAGAAAGCTAAATAAAAGCTAACAACAGTCCTAAGAAGGTTCTCCTAACAGCCTCAAGTTGAGCTTCTCAATTTCCTTTTCCATCTGGGCCTTCTCAAGGATGGGTTTATCCACGATCAACTTCCACGGAGTCGACTGACGACTAGAAGAAAATAAATCTTCTTGCGCCTTTATCTTCTTGCAGGAGAGTACCTCTTCATTCTTCAACTCTAATTGCTTCTGGAGCTCTGCATTCTCTTAAACAACCACTTGGTATTTGTGCTTCCAAGCGTTTTCGGTTTGTCGTGCCTTGTTCAAAGCAATCCTTAGCTTCTCCTCTTCAGACATGAAGATCAAGGTGGGCTCCTCTTTTAAAGTTATGGGTTCTTGTCGAGAATAGGGCATCTTCAACTCAATGGCTCTCTTTCGAACCCATTGGAGATAAGGTTCCAAAGAAACACAATTAGGTTTTCCCAAGTCCTTCTTTCCTTTTTTTGTGCAAATGGCCCCAGGCTTTTAGAATCCTCTCTTTCTGCTCTTGATTATTACCCTCTTCCTTGAAGAAAATATTTTCCACATGAACATTGTTGGGCTTGACTTTCAAAGGGTATCCCAACTGTCGACGAGCAAGGACTGGGCTGCAACTGATTCCTCCATTTGCACCAAGAGGTACATTACCAAAATCTCCACAGCTGTCAATGATCATTATTCCATCATATTCACGACTGTACCAATCAATATCAGAGTGCGTGAGAGCCATAATTTTCTGTGACCACCACCCCTTCTTCGGATCCCAAAAGACGTGAGCTTTAGGCAAGTGTGAAATAAACCACTTGTACAATAAAGGAGCACAGCAAGTGATCATCCCTTCCTTGTGGAAATTTCTGAGGTGAACAGAATGATACGCGTCTGCTAGCAGAGTAGGTACAGGGTTTTTCTTCAAGAAAATCTTATTGGCGTTGAGGTCTACAAAGTTTTCAAAGCTAGGGAACAGAAAGATGCCATAAATGAGCAAGGCAAGGATAGCCTCGAATGTATCCATGCTCAGATGATCTGCGTAGTACTGAGCCTTTTCAACCAAGAATTCTGCACTCAACCCAAAAACTCCTCCTTTTGTGGTCATGTTCTTTTGAATATCAACCAGTCCCAAACGCGTAGCTTTGGCAATATCTTGCTCCTTAGGGTCCTTCTCCATGATCGGAAAAGGAGAATCCTCAAGAATGGGCAAACCAACCAACTGAGAGTATTCTTCTAGTGTGGGCACTAGCTGATAATTGGGGAAAGTGAAACAGTGGTAGAGCGGATCATAAAACTGGAGAAGCATAGAAAGAAGTCCAATATCCACTTTTATCTTCAATAGTAACAATAGCTTCCCATATCTAGTCTGAAAACCCTCTGGATCTGTCACCAAGGTACCCAACCTCCTTAGGTCATCTAGTTTAAAACCTTTGTAGGTGTACTTCAACGTTTTCTTTCTTCCACTATCCATAGCGGTTTCTGATGTTTACAAACAAAAAGAATCTAGGTTCCATGAAACTTCTATGATATGATGTTTATGGATGCAAGAATGCACAAACACAGGTAGATGCAAAGATCAAACATATGCACAAAAACACAAGCCTAGGTTTAAAGGACGAGCGTGGATCCAAGGTCTACCCACCCCCAAAAAGATGTGTACTAGGGATTTTCAAAACTTTAGAGCAGGCTGCTAAATGGTTCCCAGAGTCATCGACCCATCTTTCAGATATTATCAACTTCCCAAATTACTTGGTAATCGATAATATTCTCAAGAGGGTCTCGTCCAAGTGTAGTATCGTGTATTCGGAAATAATTCCTTATAGCCATCGCACTACGTCCTAGTAGGGCCAAAGTGGGGTAGAATGTAATCTAAAAGTCCATAGTGTCATGGGCTCCTTCGTCGAAAGTAGCATTGTTTTCACGAATACTCGTTCAACAATACTAAACTCTCAAGAGGGCCTATACTGATCGATGATTTCTCAAGTTAGCTTGGTCGAGAATCAATTCCCTATAAGCCTCCTTGAATATACCACCATCCTATCATAATTGCACTCAAGTCCGGGTATAGGACCGTCTCACCACACAAAGGTCCCAAGATCCAACAATCAAACAAATATATACAAATATACATGTAAAGTAAATATAGAACATAAACAAACAAAATAGGCTAAACCCTCAAGCTAAGCTATTTTCCCCAGTGAAGTCGTCATTTCTGTTGCGGTGAGAATCGTGATATCAAGCTATTGAATTAACTTGAATCTTTAATTCTTTGAATTCACAACTGGACTTTAATTTATCCAAAGGAAAGGTCTAAAGAGAGAAAGAACCTTTTGCGCGATGTAACAACAACGCTAAGAGATTCGGGGATCGGGGGTTGGTTATGCATAGGGTAGGTATTTCACATCCTAAACATTTGTAGTACTCTACAGGAACCTTTTGTTTGTTTGTATGCTAAGTTTGTTAAATGTTTGCGATGGATTGGGATAGGTTAAAAGGTGTAAGTTAAGACCTAAAGATATATACACTAAGTTTGCTCGCAAAGACGTCGCATCTTCTGCCTACGTATCCTAACTAGGATAGAATCAGACCAATCGTAGTTCACCTCACTAGGTTTGAAGAACACTTGATTACGATCAAGGTTCAAAGGGGAACAAACATGACAATGCTTGTGTAGAGTTTAAGGAAACTCTATAGATCTAAGTTGAACACTCAAGAACGGGAAGTAAGGAATCATGACAATGATTCTTACATAGAGTTAACGAACACTATCCTAAGTTCTAGTTGAAGGAGCACTCCTAACAAGGGGTGGCTTTGTAGACTTAAGCAAAGTCTAAACGACAGGTTCCACTTAACTAAGTGTATGAATGACTTAACAAAGTCGAGGGATAGGTGAATTGTCTATAACTCAAGAGTCAACAGAAAGATTTTCCTTTGGAAGGATAGAAGGGGAGGCAACTTGGATGAGAACTAAAGAGTTCCATCACTTGGGGAAACTAAACTTAACAAAGCATAAACATTAAACAGGAGAAATACAAGAAACACGGTTACGACCAAGCATGTACAAGCATGTTACAACAAGAAAGTACGTCAAAACAGGAAGGAAATAGATAAGTTCATGGTGACAACCAAAAGAGGACACAACTTTAACATGTTAACAACACAAGGGAGTCAAACACAATCAAATCTTACAAGATAAGTCAAACATGGTTTAAGAGAAATTCAACAAGACGCAAGGTAACGACCCTAACAAGCAAACAACTTTCAAGTAGGCAAGACATTACACTCATGAACAAATTCGAAAGATTCTTTCATTAAATGAAACTAGGCAATATTATGAACATTTTTCAAAAAGAATGGATTGAAAATAGCAAAAAATGAGCAAGTTATGAAATATTAATTTTTGATGAAGAAAATAAAAGGTGATAAAAAGAATGAAATGGTCATGACAAGAGTTGAACTCATGCCCTCATATTTACAAGCTTAAAACAATACCACCCAGCCAACTGTGCACGCATGTTACATGGATGGAAAAGAAGAAGAAAAATAAAATAATGTGAACAGCAAAAAATAAAATACCAAAAATGTGTCCCACTCAGGGATCCAATAGAGGATAAGCAAGGCACAAGGTATAACGCACGCATGATACAGCCATTGGGGTGGCAATACATCCGTGTATTTAGCCACCCCAAATAATACAAAAGGGTTCTTTGGTTAAAATTTCTGGGCCAGGGCAAGGCAAAAATACAAATGAATTGTTAAAATGCGTTTTCAATCAAATTATGCCAAAACTGAATCAAATTAAGTGAAATTAAGTCAAACATACTTGATTTTTGATAAGGAATGCAGTGATATCAACCATATTATGAAATGATGCTACTAGCTAAAAACACGATGGCAATTGCAAATGGCAAGTTTGGAAATGCATAATGAAAGTCAAGGCATGAATTAAGTAGGTTCAGATCAAATAATCATCACACACAATCTTCAAATCTGTCAACAAATACTTCTACACTCAAAGATCAAACTTAAACCAAGAAAAACAGAAAATGGTTCATTGTTGCAATTATGGCATAAAGGTGCAAGACTGTCAAAGCTCAAATTAAGTAGGTTCAGCTCACATACACATTACATACAAGCTTCAATCATGTTGACAGATGATCTCATGTTCATGAATCAATCAAAATTGCTTCAAACAGAACAAAGGTATGGTGTGTGCAGTTGTGGTTTTGCAAAAGCTGTTTTTGAAAACAAGTTAATGATGCAAGCTGATACAGTAAAAAATGATTAGATTCATGTCATGTAACCAATACACACATATTACAAACATGATAGCAGATAATTTCATGCTCACAACTCAATCACACATCATTCAGAACAGAATTTGGCATGTTGGCAGCTATGAAATGCAGGACAAATTGATTATGCAGCAAGATAGGTCATGGCATATTCAAGGCAGTTAAACATCACACACAAGTCTAAAACATGCTAACTAATGATTCTAGACTCATAGCTCAAACAGAAACATGTTAAAACAAGAATTGGATATGTTGATGGCAAGTACAGTTGAAAAGGGCCAAGTTGTTTGGAAAATGGAGAATAAGCTTAAGATGTAACATGACATGATTCTAAATGATTCACAAACAACCAAAACATGTATTTCAAGGCAAAGTTGTATTAAGCAAAACAAAATCATCATATCAAGAACTTAGTGCAAAAACTGGATTAATCACTTATGGATTTTAACACAAAAACTGTCAGCCAAAAAATGCAGTTTGAGGAGCTGTCAAGCTATAGCAGTTGGCCTGCTGTGGTGTGTGGATAGATGAAACCATTTTTCTATGATGCTAGCAAGAAAGTCCATGGCAGAATATCACACATAACTTACAAGTCAAGGCAGAACACATAGACATATTCAAAACAAATGATGACAGCTAAACTGAAATGAGCAAACCTAATATCATGCTTCTAACATCCAACCAACAGAAATTGGTAGCAGGCACAGGCAACATCATGATCTTCAAAAGTTTCAGCAGCAATACAAATGCATACATCACATATTTATAACAAAAAGCATATAACCAAATTAGCTAGACACATTGAAATCAGGCTGAAGATATAGCTCATGTAATCAACACACACATATCACATATATGCTAACTGATGATTTTATGCTCAAAATTCAGTCACACTTCTTTCAAAACAGAATCTAGTATGTTGATGGCAAGCATAAAGGAAGATGTAAAACTGTCTTGAAAATGGAGAATGAGTTTAAATGCAACATGGTACATGGTATGAGCAAGTCAGCTTAGCATCACACAACAAGTCCTAAACACGGTAACTACTGGTTCTAGGCTCATGGATCAAGCATAAATCATCCAAAACATAAAATGACATGCTAGCAGCTAAGGCAAAGTTGATTATGCAGCAAAAGATATCATGTCATGAACAAATCATTTTCAGGTTATGCAAACATCATACACAGGTTGTAAACATGCAAACCACTAAATTTATGCTCAAAGATCAATGAGAAACAACCTAGAACAGAATTTGGTATGTTGTTGGTAGTGTAAAGCTTTGAAAATGCAAGTTGAAAGGCATAACTCAGAACAGCAAGAAATATGAACATGTGAGGTTGTGCACAACTCATAAACATATAATCCAATGATTTCTGATGCAAAACTCAAGCCAAATCAAGTCCAATCAAAAAAAGTCATATCAAATGCAAAGAATGCCTTGAAAATGCATGATGATGGCCAAAGTTCAACATAAGAGGAAACATGCTCAAATGAAAGTGTGAACATCTTATATACATGTTATCTAATGATTCTAAGTTCCTAGATCAGACAGAAACAGTTTCAAACAAAAAGGGGCATGTAAGTTGCAAGAAATGCTTTAAAAATGCAAAATGTAGGCTTCAGCTCATGACAAAAAGAGATGATGATGAGTGATGGCATGTACAAGTCACAAATATTATATTCATGGGATTAGGATGCAAAAAATCATATAGAGATTCCTCAAACAAAAATCTGGTGTGGGACTGTTAGTGATTTTGAAAGCATGCTTGTGGTTTGTATTGGAAAAAAATGTAAGAATTCAATGATGTAGCTCACATACTTGTCATACAAAACATGATTCATGCATACTCAAGGATCAAAACATGATGCAAGGTTTGATTAATGTGACTTCAAGCAAAACCTGGTATATGTCATGGCAATTTGAAAACAGTTCTAAACAAAAACAGTGATATCTTCACAAAGACTTCAAACTCATAGCATATACTTCTCAAGCTATTTGCAATAGAACCAACATAAAACCAATGGACTTTGTGATAACAACCAACAACAAATCATGACAGAAAATAACTCAAACACCACAAGACATAATCATATCAAGGCAATGGCAATCCAAAGCAATTACATACACAAAACAGTTGGCAAGAACAAACTGGCAGATTTTGATATGAACTTCACTTTTTACTTAAACACCAATCATGTCAAGAAATGCTTATGACAGAAAATGAAAAAGATGATAACCACCAACTTTTTGTAGACTTTCACACTAACTTGTTGTAGTATGGAATACCTTGAAAATGCTTCAGCTGCCGTCCAACCAGAATTTTGATGAAAACAGCTTCCTTGTGCTTGAAGAAACTTGTGACAAAACTCAAAATAAATGAGGATTATGTTGTTTTATGTCATGAACAGTTGATATATCATATATCAAGGGTGTGTGGATGGTTAGAATGAGGAAAACAGCTCTGGTTAGAGGTTTGGCAGATTTTGAGCATATGGTCAAACTTGTTTGGTTTGAGAGTTGACTTTTGGGAGAATGGTGTTTTTGGGTGGTTTAAGAGTATGAACACCTTCTACACAACATTTATGGATTGTGCAGATGGTTTTTGGTGGTTTGGAATGTGTGGAAATGAGTTTGGCAGCCAACTGCTCAAGACAGATTTTTGGTAAACTTGAGATTTTGAAAAAAGAGGTAAGTGAGAAATGAGTGAGAACTGTGATTTCCTCTTGGTTCTAAGAGTGATCTGGTGTGAAAATGACATAGGGGAGCCTCTATTTATAGGAAAATAAGGGATGAGGATAGATTTGTAATCTTGGCATTTTGGAGGGATTTTGAAAAGGAAACCCTTGGCTTGAGGTTTGGTACAACTGCAAGATTCAAATCCTTGCCTCAACTGATGAATTGTTCAAGTGGAAATGAATGGTATAATGGTGATTAGAGTGGCTAGGCAGATAGGGGGTTGTTGGCTGCAAGTGGCAAAAAGTTTCTCTTTCCTATTATATGAATAAAATACTCTCACTTGCTTCCAAGTTGCAAGCTTTGCCAAACTTCTTCATTTGCTGCATTTCTCCTCTTCAAATCCTCTAAATATCAGATACAAACATGATCCAAGGGCTAAGACTAGCCCAAGTGGTCAGAGGATGAGTTTGTGAAAAATTGACAATGTGGGACTCAAGTGTTAAAACCTCATCTTCCCAAATTCATAACTCTCAACTCATAAGGGCTATGGAGGAGTTCTATACATTTTAGAAAGCCCTCATGTAGCTCTACAACTTTCATGTTTTTATGAGTTTTAGATTCCCAAAGGAACTTGGCCAAAAAGCCTCTAAAATTTGTTGCAAAACAAGCCTAAAAGTGAAATTTTTCCAAGTTATTTTTCCTTCTTATAATGAATTTGATCATAACTCCAAGTCTATGCATTTTATGATCATGGACCACTTTGGGACTTTTATAGGACTTGTCAAGAGCTTTCCAATGATCTTTGAACCAACTCAATTGGATGTGTGGTTAAGGAGTTATGGTATTGCCCCTTTCAAAACCCTAATTCCCGACTTTTGTGATTACTCCTCAACCCTTGATCTAATGGTCATGAAATTTAATGGGTAGATGAAATATGTAATTAGGAACATTTTTGTCTCACATCTTGAGGTCAGATTCCTTATGAGTGAAGAGTTGACTTTTCGGTCAATCGAACGATCGATCGGTGACTACCGAGTTGACTGTTGATGCTCCGGGCCTTTTGAAGCCTTGAAATTATTTAAATGGGCTTCACCAAGCCATATGAACACTATGAACCATGATCCCACCATTGCAACACCTTTTAGATCAAAAGTCAAACCACAGTTGACTTTTCCTGCTCGAAAACCCTAATCGGGTATCCTGAACTTCACTGTTTTTGATTCCTGGGTGACAACCTCAAATTGGATTCATACTTGATCCAATGGAATATATTTGATGATATGGAGACTCAATTCAAGGAGAACCAATCCAAAACATTGACTGATTTACCCTCGAAACCTTGATTTCGACTGTGCGGAACCCTGATTCTTGTATCTTAACCAAGACAAGCTTGAAATGGCTTAAGGTTAGATAATCATATGAACATGCTCCTAAAATGATGATGAAGATCTAAGGGATCAAAATTTGGGGTATAACAGGACACTTTTCTCTCCTTGAAAAATATATCCCTTCCTGTCGAATTCACCAAGAGAAATCAAATTTCTCTTCAAATCAGGTACATACCTGACTTCAGTCAATAACCTTATTGACTCATCATGGAGCTTGAATCTCACAAATCCAATACTTGTAATTTTGCAAGATTTGTTGTTTCTCAGCAGTACAGGTCCACCAGCTTGATCATATAGCTCCTCGAACAATTCTCTATTTGGACTCCTGTGTCAAGTGCAACCTGAATCCATAATCCACTCTTTTCTCGAGTCGCCACTTGAAACCACATGAACATCAGATGAGTCGAAGTCATCTTGAACAATGGTTGCGTTTCCATTACCTCCATGATCTTTCAGGCATTTAAGGCACACCTTTCTTGTGTGACCCTTCTTCTTATAGTGATAACATCGAATACCAGATGTTTCGCCAATATAAAACTTTTGTTGACTTTTACCTTTCTTCTTGTCGAACTTACCATCCTTTCACAAGAATTTTCCCTTAACGGCCAAACCTTCGCCTATCTTTGAAGTGAAGGTTTATGCTCCTTTCTTTTGTTCAAGTCCTTAAAATATAAGGTTGATTGAACTTATTCAAAGGTCAAGGACTCCCTTCCATACAAGAGAGTTTCTTTGAAGTGAGCATGTGTTCTGGGCAAAGCACACAACAACAACAGTGCTTGATCTTCATCATCGATCTTCACATCAATATTTTTTATATCAAGAATCAGCTTGTTGAACATATCCAACTATTCAGCCAACACTTTGTATTCACTCATCTTGAATGAATACAAAGCTTGCTTTAGGTAGAGTTGATTCACAAGAGATTTGGTCATGTACAAACTTTCAAGTTTCACGCATAATCCTGATGTTGTAGTCTCCTATGATACCTGTCGAAGAACCTTATCACCAAGGTTCAACAATATTGCGCTATGGGATTTCTCAATCATGCCTGTCATTTATTTTTTCGTTAACGCAACGTCCATGGCTGCCTCTCCCTTCAATACTTCCAAACAACCCTGCTGAACTAGTATGGCTTTCATCTTCAAGTGCCACACACCGAAGTCGTTCACTCTGGTGAACTTTTCCATCTCATACTTTGTTGAATGCATCTTCTCCATGCTCACTGCACCAATTTGTTGTGAATCAGATGCCTTGAAACAAAATATAAACGGTTTTCTTATGATCAAGAAACACACAAGGGTTAGGGTTAACAAAGATAACAAGGTAAAACAACAAGGAACAACAAGGATTGGTTATAAATTGTTATTCTTTCCTTTCTTTTAGAACAAGATTACAAGTATACAAGAATAAAAAAATAACCTCTCTCACTTGAAATTAGGATTTTATCTTCCTATTTTTCCTTATGCAAAGATTGAGAAACTAACATCCTATTTATAAGAAAAAATAGCACACTAACCTAATGGACTTTTTAAAAATTACCCATTACAAGATAACTTAAACAATTGGGCTTACAAGCAAGGCCCAATTCAACATACTAACAACCCTAGCAATATTGACTAATGTATGTTAGAACAAACTTCGATTACAACACGCATTACTCCGACAGCAGCATGCATACATACTTCAACCTCATGTTTAATTCCTGTTGAACCAGAAGCTACCCTTCGACCAAACTAGAGTTTGATCCCACATCTTACACTTTTCATAACTGTCTTTTACTCGTCACTCGCTACTAGAGAATGAAATTTATTAGTCTTTTACATACATTTTTCTTTAGTTTGATCAATTTTTCTCTAATACACCCAACCCCAATCTTAAATGTTGCTAATTTCAAGAGCATCCCAAAACTTATACATTTGCATCAGACAAGGAAAACAAATTTTCTACCTAACTCCAAAAAGGACAGAAAGATTTAATCTTTCAAGTGAAATGGAAATATAACAGGCTATGTCACCGAAAGAAGGGTTAAGGATCAAAGTGGCTAGAAAAGAATATAAATATTTCAATACAAGTTAGCTTAAAAGGCTTAGAGTTTATGCATACAAGTGCCTCAATATGTTGTTTATCAAACCAATAGATTAAGCAAAAACAATACAAATTCTAAAAAATAACTAATTCACGAATACTCACATAAGAAAGACAAGTAAACAGTGAAATTTTTTGGCTCAAACCCTACTAGCTAAGGTATTTGAAGATTGCGTATAAGTAGTTGGCTTTCCTTTTCTTTATCTAATATGAATCCTAGTTATAGACCCCTTGTAGTTGGCTTATACGCATTCTACGAGGGGTCTATAAGTAGTATTCATATTAGATGAAGAAAAGGAAAGCCAACTACTTACGCAATCTTCAGATACCTTAGCTAGTAGGGTTTGAGCCAAAATTTTCCACTGTTTACTTGTCTTTCTTATGAGAGTATTCCGTACATTAGTAATTTTTTAGAATTTGCATTGTTTTTGCTTAGTCTATTTGTTGCGGTGGAAATAGGATATCAAACTATTAATTAGTTTGAATCACAATTTTTGATTCACAACCGACTTTGATTTATCCGAAGGAAAAGGTCAAAAGAGGGAAAACCTATTTTTGCATCGTAAACACAATGCGGGGAGAGACCTAGGTAAGGGGTTGGTTAAGCTTAGGGAAGGTACTAGCACCCTAAACTTCTGTAGTACTCTACAGAAACCTTTTGTTTGTTGTTTGCCTTTTTTGCTTTTATTATTTGCTTTAAGTATATACTAAGCTAAGGAATAGAGTGACCTAAAAGACTTAAGGGTTAGTCCTAAGTTTACTCGGCAAGATTTGCATCTTGTGCCTACGTATCCTGGATAGGAATGGAATCAGAGTAATCGTAGTTCCCCTTGAAAGGGAGGTTAGAAAACTTCTCGACTGTGGTCAAGGTTTCAAAGGGAGTAAGCATTTCTTAAGGAAATGCTTACGTGGAGTCTTGAAACTCCTATTTCTACGTTGAAATTGTTAATTGAAAATTAGAGTTAGAGTAGGTATTCCACGGCGGGAAACCCTAAAATAGAGTACGGTGACTCTTTGACCTAATGCTAGGGTAAAGGGGCATTTTTGTCCACGGTGGGACACCTAGGCAATTAGGGTTTTGAATGGGTCAAAGGATAGGACTATTGACTCGGCGGTCAAACAGTTAGACCTAATCCTTCGGAGGCGAGTTAACAGTAAATAATGGATAAACAGTGAAAGTTGATACGCAATGACGATGGTGATAATATACAAGTGATAATGGACTGAATATCGTGAATAAAATATACAAAAATAAAGAGAGTTAGTAAGCAATGGATAAACGAGAGTGAAAGTTACGCGGTTAATTGTGATGAGATCAACGATTTGCGCTGTAATCTAATTGAATGGGATGTTAGAAAATAAAAAGTGTTAGAACCATGGTTAATTTTATTTGAAACAAAATGTTAGCAATTTATTTAGAAAAAACTAGAATTTTATTAGGAAAGATGAATTTTTAATTTTAGAAGAAAAGATTTTAATTATTTTAATTTTAAAAAAAGTTAATGTTAATTTTTAAAAAAAAGTTAGATTTTAAACTAAAAAAGTTTATTTCAAAAAAATGTTAAGATAAAAAAAAAAATAGAATCTAAAAATGTTAGTTTTAAAAGAACAAGTTTTAGTCATAAAATATTTTTTTTAAAAGGGCTTTGATATTTTGTTAAGGAAAAACTATTTTGACTAAATCTAAACAGAAATTAAAAAAACAAGAAAAAAAAATTAAAAAAAAAAGTGGGTCGGGCTGGGTCACCAAACCCCAGACCCGACCCGGTCTGTCGTGACATAAAAATGGGCTGCAGCCATATTAGGGTTGTGAACCCCTATTTGCATCTGCGCCGGTAGATCCCCTTCTGGGTTCTTTCTGCAGCATTTTCCTATTCATTCTTTCTTCTTCTTCTGGACATCTCTTTATATTCTTCTTCTTTTTGATCCCTTTCATCTGGAAAAAAAAAAACGAATGCCACAAATAAACGGGTTAACATCTCATTACCCAAATGATGGTGATGATTTCGTGAGGACGATGGTGTTTTTGGTTTGGATTTGTCGTTTTTGCAATGATGATGTTGGTGATCGATGATGACAACGTCTGAGGTTGTGGGTTTCTGTCCCTTTGACCCGCAGTTTTGGACGGTGATTTTTCAGATCGATTTTGGGTGGTGGTTCGTAATAGTTAAGGATGGTGATTCTTGGTGATGTCGTCCGTTGAAGCCGGCCGCAGATGATTGGTGATTTTTCCGTTAGGGTTTTTGTGCTCGCGGTCGCGGATCCCTTAGGGGTTCGTCCTCTCCATCCCTTTTATATTGATGAACTTATAATGCTGTTTTATTTTGATTTTGGGCAATGATGTTTAAGCTGAGCCCATGGATAAGTTGGATTCGGACTTGATTCTAGTATCCACATGATTTCACTTGATGGAACTGTGATTGGATTTGGTTTTTTTTTCAACAGATCGAATTTCATTGAGTCTGATTCGGATTTGGCTTAATTATGATGATGAATGACTTGATTCATTTTGATGGCATCAATTTTGGATGGTTGGATTCGGATCCGTTAGATTTGTGATATTTTCTGATGTTGGTTGATTTCGGATTTTTCACTTTTTGGATTGGATTTGTTTGGCTGGACGCAAAACTCATTTTCAGAACAAGCGCTTATTCAAATAATCACTTTTGAAAATAATCACTTTTTCTCTCTCTCTGAATGCCTCGGAAAATAAGAACAAAATCTTCCCGGTTTTAACCCGAGGTCGGGAATAGGAGTCGGGAGCCGGCTTTGACTTTGTCGTTGCCCTCCCGACGTACCCGATGATGAATAACTGAGGGTATCGGAATCAATCGAAACCACTTTTTCTATTATTCTGACATTAACGTTGTTTTTCTGCTTTCGTCTGTTTTTGTCTGTTTTGTGTGTAGGTACAAAAAAAAAATCGAGTCTTCAACGAATCGGCATAAAGAATCGGGCATGGGCATGAAGACCAATCTTAGAACCATAGGACTTTAGCATAAAAAAATGTATCTTATTTTTCCTTTGTAATTGTATTACAATAAATATGAATAATAAAATTCACATTATTTTCATCCAATTACAATTCTTTTGATTATTCTTTTTCTATTTCGTCGCAAAAACGAATGAAACAAAGATATCCGATTAAATCCAACTGATAAACTCAAACGATTAAAATTTAACCGATTAAACTCAACCAAACGAATTAAATTCACCGAATAGATTCGTACGGATAAATCCCAAAACAAAATTACCCGAATCAACCTTGTCGTTCCAAAACATGTTGCTCGACTTAAACCCGATGTAACTTTAATTGCAGACAAAAACCCTTTCCAAATTAACTTGTGCCTGATTATAGAAACGATAAATACGGCCTTGAACGAGTAAAAGCAGAGAAACAGCAAAACAAAAATTAACCTCCGCACTAAAAAAAAAATCAACTTGTATCTCAGATGGCTAAATCCAATGCCCTGAACTAACTTGGCTAAAAATCACAACTAAACAGATATCATAAACCCGAACACGAGTTGAAATGTTCCATTGCTTTCTCTTTAAAATTTGAATGGCAGATAGCAGAAGAACAGAAAAATAGGCATCTGTTAAAATAAATTCCACAGAGGGAATTCTCGCACCGATTTGAACCAGACCAGCTGATATCTCAATATAATCAGCCCCATATGATTAAACAACGGCTCTGAAATACCCTGACGATGAAATCTCGGCCTTTGGATAAATTATGGTGTCTTGAAAATCCTGACGTCGAAATTACTGTAAAATTCAATTCATCCTCAACCAAAACACGGAACTCAGAAACGAAAACCCTAATCGCTTCGATGGATTCCTGACAATGGCTCTGCTTCCTAAACTGTCAACAAACAGTGAATCCATGACCATTTCACCCTTCAACAGTTAAAGCGCACCTGATGTGATTCTCCTGCAAAAACAACAGACTATGCAACCCGTTAGTGGTTAGTTAATATGTAATGCAAAATGAAATGTAATGCGACATGAATCGACTAATCTTAGGGAAAAATTTAGGGTATTACACTATTGGTCTGATAAACTACATATTGAGGCACTTGTATGTGGAAACTCTAAGCCTTTTAAGCCAACTTGTATTGAAATGTTTATA